>MU375910.1:0-584487 GCA_022495235.1 Xylaria curta | reverse complement strand
TATATTAATTAAAAAGCAAATTTAATATATTATTTAATAAATATTTAAGCATATATAATAAGTTTATAAAAAGTTTAAATATAAATATAATAATAAATAAAATAAACTATATAAAATAAAATAATTAAAAAATTTATAACATTTATAATTTTTAATAATAACTTTAATTAAAAAACTAAAATTATTTAAAATATAAAAATATATTATTAAGCTTATTTTAATTTATTAGCTTAATATTAAAGTAATATAATATTATTTATAACTTATTTATTTTAAATTTTTATAAAAAGTGCTAAAATAAATAAAATACCAGAATTTTTATAATATTATAAATATAAAAAAACAAATTATTAAAGTTAACATAATATTTTATTTATAATATATAAAACAATATAAAAAAAATCAGCATATTAAAATTTAAAGTGTATTAATACTTGCTTTAATTAATATATAATATTAATATGTTTATATAAGCAAGCATATATATAAATTATTAATATAAAAAAAAACAAATCTTTTAACTTTAAAAGATTAAAAAAATAAAAGCTTAGTTTAATTTAATGTTTATAATAAAATATATATAATATAACATTATTTTAATAAATAAAGTTTAAATATTAAATTAAAAAATAATATATTAAAAAAAACATATAAAAATATTATATATAAAATATATAAAATATTTTTATATAAAATGTTGCTTATATAGCAAGTATTATTAAGTATTATTTTTTTAAAGGTATTTTTGTTTTTATTTATATTAAACATAAACTTTTTAAAGGTCTTTATTAAATAATAGCTTAATATAAAAATTAACCTTTAAATTATTATTTAATTAATTATTTTTAAAATAACTTTTTATGTTTATATTATTTTTAAATTAAAAAGAGTTTTTTTTATTTAACGCTTTTATTAATTATATTTATGAAAGTTATTAACTTCCTGCGTTGTAGTGGGCCTCTAATGATGAATTAAGGATTATGGCAAGCCACCTGGAGTTCGACTTTCTAGGTTGGTTTCAGGAAGTATACCAGATGAGGGTCGCAGTAGATAAGACAACGTGGTTTCATTTCCTCTGAAAACCTCGTTGAAATAACCTCACCGATCACCCTTGTCGCCCGACGCGGCCGGTTGCTGTAGGTGGATCATGGACTATAGATGATCCAATAATATAGGAGAACCTAAGTGTCTCTATCGAGCTGGCAAACTGCATGCTAAAAGCACTCACATTAGGCCAGAATAGTGCGTAAATAATGGTCACTCGCTTAAACCTAAGTCTGAGGAGCTAGTTGGCTAAAGACTGTATCACGCTCGAGGCTCTCCTTTTCGGAAGATTGCTTTATTAGAAAAGATTCTGTGGCGAGCAGCTAATAGACCCTTCGAGGATGTTATTGTCCGCTTATCACTTAAAATAAAATCGAAGATTGCTGCTAAAGAGTTTAAATCATCCTGCTTTTTAAATATAAAATAAAAGCGTTATTTAGCTTTTTTAAATTATTTATTACATTTTTAATAAAGTTTAAAATAATAAGTTTTTTTTAATATAAATTTTAATTTTATTATAAGTAATATTTATTAACTTAGTTTTTTAAATAAATAAAAAAACATATATAATATTTAAAATAAAGTTATTTTTATATTTATTATATTTAAAAAAAAGCATTTAAAAAATAAAGTTTTTTTTTTTTAATTTTTAATTTATTTTTTTATAAATTGCTTTTATTTTAAATAAAAAATAAAATAAACAACTTTTAAAAAAGCAACTTTAACTTTAAAGTTATAATAAAAAAAAAAACATTTTTTAAAGTTTTTTATTTTAATATAATTTTAATTAATAAAAAACTTTTAAAATTATTATTTTGCTTTAAAAAAGTTTAATATTATTATTAAATTAAAATAATGTTTAAAAGTTTTTAAACTTTTTATAAATTTTAACTTTAAAATAAAAATAATTAATTTTTAAAGTTAAACTTTAAAAGCTTAAGTTTTATTTATAAAATAATTAAAAAATAGTTTTATATAATAAATTTAAATATATTAAAACATTTTTATAAAAATAATATTATAATTTTAAAAAAATTAATATTATAATTTTATATTATAATTATAATATTTATAATTTAAAGCTTTAATTTATATTTTTAAATATATTAATTAAGTTTTTAAATTATATATAAATTAATATATATAATAATATTTATTTATTATATAATAAAAAAAATGTTAATTTATTATTTATAATTTATTAAGCTTATAAAAATAAATAATTATAATTATAAAATAATATAAATTATTATAATAATTAATATTTTATGCTTATTTTTATTTATATTAACTTTTATAAAAAAAATATAAAATAACCAAGGTAAAAGCTTGGTATTTTAAGTGAGTATATATATATATAAATATATAGGTTTATTAAAGGACCTACGCTTAAATCTACATAGTTATAACTATTTCTTTGTTATTATAAAGGTTTTGTTTTAAATTTAACCTTTTTTTTTTTTATTTGCACTAGAAGGCTTTTATAGGTTAATTAAACAATTATTTAGGTCTTTGTTTAATAAGCTAATAATAGCTGTTTAAATTATATATATAAACATTTAAAAAAGCAACAGTATATTTTTATTAACTGCGTAGTTTAAACATATAATATTAGTTACCTTAGTTATTATAACAATTAATATTTTATACCCACTTTTATTTATATTAACTTTTATAAAAAAAATATAAAATAATTAAAATAAAGGCTTAATATTTTAAATAAATATATATATATATAAATATATAGGTTTATTAAAAAACCCACGCTTAAATTTATATAGCTATAATTATTATAAACTTTTTTTTTATTAAGTTATTAATTAATAAAAATATAAAAATATAAGTTTTTTAATTTTAATATAATTTTAAAAGCAAAAAAAGCTATAAAAAAATATTTAATAATAACTTTAAAATTTTATATAAATATTTATATATTTTAATTTTTTGTTTTTTTAAGTTATATTATTTTTATTATATAAATTAATTATAATTATAATTATAAACAACTTTTAATAATTAAAATTAATAATATTATATATATTATATTAAATATATAAATAAAAATAAAGCTTTATAATAAATATATTATATTATATTAAAAATTTAAGCTAAAAAAAAAAAAAAAAAAAGTTATTTTATAAAATTATATATATATAAATATAAGTGTTTATATATATATATATAATAAATATAAACAATAAATATTAATAATATTTAAATAATAATATAAAGCTAATATAAGTTATAATTATTATATAAGCTATTATATTATTATTATATAATTAATATATAATTAAAAAAAATACTTAAAAAGTGCAAACTATAATATTAATAAAAAAGAAGGTTAAGTGTAATTTTGTGGGCGGAGCTTATAGAATTTGCATTTAAGCTTTTGTGCTATAGCTGTAAACAAGCGGCAGGCCTAATGGCCCGCTAAGGCCACGCTTTATATAGCTTGTGCAGAGCTCTGCTCTACTTAGACCTTTATGGGTCCGTGTTAATAATTTAATAATAAAACTATTTAAGCTTTTAATAAAAACCTTTAAAAGGTTTATATTTAATATAAATAAAAATAAAAACACTTTTAAAAAAAATAACACTTAATAATATTTGCTATATAAGCAGCTTATATAAAAATATTTTATATACTTTATATATAATATTTTTATGTGTTTTTTTAATATATTATTTTTTAATTTAATATTTAAACTTTATTTATTAGCTTTAAAATATTTAAAATAATTATATTTATTTAATATTATAAAATAAAACTTAAAATTATTAAAATAAATAAACATAAAATTATTTATATATATAAACTTAAGTTTATTATAAAAGCTAAAAAAAAAACTAAACTTATATAGCTTTTTTAATATATAAAAAATTATTATAAATTTAAAACTTTTTTTTAAGCTTTAAACTTTTAGCTTTTATTATTATATTAAGCATATAAACAAAAGCAGAGCTTTATAACAAATATGTTATATTTATACAAAAAATCTAAGCTAAAGAAAAAAGAAAAAAAAAAGAGAAAAAGTATTCTACAGAATTACACACAAGTGTAAGTGCTCGCGTGCGCGCGCAGCGCAGTGAATACAGGCGGTGAAGGCCGGCAGTATTCCTGTCAGTGTAAATGGCAGTGGTGTGGGGCACAGCCACCACACAAGCCACCATGCTGTCACTCTTGTTATAATTTCCAAGATATTAAAACATTAAAAATATTAAATTCTTAGCAAATTTCCCACGCAGTTTTTCTGAATACTATCCCTATATCGGCGGCTTTATATCACTAGCCAAATCTTTTTGCAGCAGGGATATGAGATCTTAAACACCGAATCTTTCAAGATGGGAGCTTAATAGTTTTAGAGACCTTTCCACCACTGTATATCACCAAATACTTTTCCTCACAGGTTTGGGATGACCCTCTTCATCCTAAGAAAAGCGATACAGAGTGTGAGCGGTTGTAGTTGCTCCGCTCCCAAGAATGAAATATTTTCTTCCCTTTAATTTTAGTTGCCCGACGAGCTTTATTATTTGAGCCTCTAGTGGTATTTCATGGTTTGGCAGTAACTAAACAGAAGCTTTTAGTTTAGCGTATCAATATTTTCAGACCAATCACAGTCTTTGTCAGTAGCGAACAAATAGTATGGTGCGGTATTCACGTTGACGAGAGAGATAAGAATCAGTGGGATAATCTCGATCAAGCGGTAGTCAAGTCGTTGTGGCATCGACAAGATGAAGTGAATTAGTACCAGCGAATCTGATATTATAACCATGCTCAACGTTGGGCTACTACACCAGTAAGCAGAAAGCTCCTGACCAACTGACTATCATGGCACTGCCCAGCCCCCCCTCCCCCCCCCTCCCAAGCTACGCTGAGGCTGACATGATGCGTGGAAGTTGGATATGTAGTCACATTTCCGGCAGCTACTTGACAAATTTGCTCAGGGGTTTCAGGATAAGGATGACTTTTTGTATGACAATGCCTCTTCTGTGTTCGCCTCTGGTGGACAAGGACTGGTGACGATGAACTGGTCGGACCCAAACAAGTGCTTTAATAGAATGCCAGTCACTGCTAAAGTATACAATACATGGATCGTTTTACTATAGTTATGTCTTTAGAACTCTTCATTATACTCTCTCTAGGCTAGGGCACTGCGATCGTTAATAGATTGCGCTTCGCTAGGTTTGCTCATGCTCGCAGTCATGCCCGTCGGGACCGTACAATCTCCTAAAAAGAGCCGCCTTCCCCATCTTTCTCGTCTCCGTTATCTTCCTCAATAACTCCACCTCCTTCATCTTCCCCATTATCTTTGCCCCTATCTGAACTGTCTCTATCATCTTCATCTTCACCGCTGTTTTCGCCTCCATTAGAATCACCATCACTTTCATCTCCATTGCCTGAATGATTTATACGATTTAATCTGGAAATCTATCCCCCTTCTATTTCTTTTTCTTTGGGATAATTTCGTATTCTTATTGCCTATCTTGTTGTTGGCCTTAAGATCTGTAGCCGAAAACTACTGTGCTCCTAGGCATAAAGACGTCTAGAAGGAAAATAGCGCGGTGGTATTCTGAAAACTGTATGATATGATTCCGGTGTGTTTTACTTGATCGGCCTGACTAAATATATGTAAATTTACCGTTTGGTTAGAAATTAGAGCAATTGACTCGTTAATAGTATGACTGAGTATTCGCCAAGGCGAGCGTAGAACTGGCAAGCTTCCAACACGGAGCCTCACATTACGTGATGTAAAATACAGCCTAGATCCTGGATTCTATTATTATCACATATCATCATAATGCTTGCTAGCATACGAAACATAAACACGTATAATATGATACGGAACTAGCCGGAGTCTAGCCCAGGGGCTTCTCCTGCAAGCCCAGTATCGAGCAAATACGTTTCACTCAATACCACAGTTCAGCTGCACGTAAAATTAAACTAGAAAACGGAGAAAATCTGGTGAGTGCATTGTAGAGTGGGTAGATGATACCGATGGGCGAGTGCCTGGCAATACTTCAGCAACTTGGGGGTTGTCAATTCGGCTGTATTATCAATGCAACGCTATGGTTTACGGCTCTGTGCGGTCATGTAGGCTGTCGACTAGAAATTCGTTTCTGGAAAACTTAGCGTAGCTACATGCGGCGAGAATAATCCAGCCTCATAATAGCCTCGTCTTTCTAGGCGGTGTAATAACGATACATACATTCGAAGTTGAAGGAGTAATATTTTCTGGGATTACTGTACTACGAGTTGACTAGAAAATGAAGAAGTCTTGTCTTGCAAGAGAATTTGGCCTACCCTGAGGATGAACGATCCCTCAAATCTATCAATCAGTTTAAGATATGAAAATCGAAGATTTCGTATAACTTTCAACATATCATCTTTCAAATCCACAGTGAGAATTTGCATGGTTTTATCTCCTGCACAATATTAATAAGCAGATTCTTCATGAAAAAACGAGACTGCTACTTTGATTAGCCCACGTTTATGATTAATGAAGTAGCGTGGGTAGTACGTGGGGTGAATGAGTCAACGAGATCAATGCTTGCTTATTGATATCTCTAAATAAAGGCTCTGTGACGGAGAGTGGCATGCATCTGTTGTTGCTATGATTACAACCTCGGTGGTATCATTGCAGGTCATTAAATCACGGCATGATGTTAGCACTGCGGCGACAAGTGATCTCGCCTACCCCCTCTCTTCCCGCTAATGCAACCACACAAGAAAAGATGACAACGTATTGACAAGTCCAACAGCCAGTGCTTATGCAGAGTTCCTTGATCAAAAAATGAAAGAGGAGAATACCATCAATGTTGGGGAACTTGCAAGGAAATCAAGGAGAGTAGCACAAGCCGGGAGCCTTGTATGTCTTCGGCCCGTTAGGACGAGAGTGCAACAATAGCATTCAATCAATCTTTTATTAGGCCACCAATGTGGGCTTCGATACCCCTTATCTTTTCTTTCAATTTCTGTTTAAGATATCGCGCATAGGCTCTTTAGAATACCACGGTGGGTTATCTATAAATCAGAAGTGTAAATAATCATCCATACCTGCGTATTTCGGAACCACTATTGATCTCTTCATTTATCACTGATATCTATTAATGTCCGCATTGGCATGGCTTCAGAGGTTCTAGAGTCTAGCTTTGACGTAGATCCATCGCCACTAGTTAATGAGCTGGCTAAGCAGAGTACCGACGCGTGCCCGGCCCATGAGGATAGCGAATTAATTGAATCTAATTTAGCAGACGAGAGACATTTGCCGAAATCTCAAACAACCAGAACACCGTGCAGACATTCTCTGGAATATTACCAATCCCGATATGGCATGCTGTTCATGATGGTCGCTCTGGCTGTGCTAGGCTTTTTCACAGCACCCGGACATCATTTCTACTATCAAAACCTCCACGACCAGCTGGTGCAAGAATATCAATGGCCTATCAGACTTGGCACTGCATTGGCTTTCTTTATTAAAGCTTCCTTTATTGGGTCTATTGAAATTGCATACCAACAACAAGCATGGGTGAGTTCCGATATTATAATATTAACTTCTGCTGTAACCATCGCTTACTGTCTTCATAGCTCATAGTAAAAAGGCGTAACTACAAGATCTCTGCTCTTGATTTAGTATTCTCGGTTGGTGTATCTGCTATTTAAGATAGTGGTAGATTTCTAGTTCGGTGGCGATGATTTCTAACTTCGCTAGGCGTGTTTCAATCCCTGGGTGTTCGCCGATGCCCGGTTCCTCTTGGAGGCATATCTCGCGACTATCATCGCATTATTTGTCTGGTTGGTTCTCCTCGTAGTTATACATATGATTCCACCATTGATACTGGCTAGGTTGTTGCCGCTTAGCGCTATAGCGTCCCCATCTGCTCTCTCGATGCGAGATGCTGCAGGGGTATACTTACTAATGTGCAATAATGTTTCTATGCTAGATTTTACTAGAGAAAATAGGTTCGATGCTGATTTTGGAGGCAAAAACCCTCCAGCCAACAGATCACAGCTATCACCTACCGGTTTATTATACACATATTACTCCTCAATCGAGGAAGGCGATTTTAGCAGACCTTTGGCATGGGATAATATGCCAAGTACAGCACAAGAACTCGGATTGTTCACCGAGGCCGTATCAGTATGGGTTGGCTGGATCACTCAGTCAGATGGATATCATTCTCACATTGTGGAATGTGTATTGTACAACGCGACGACATAGCTTGATTTCATTTTCTCTGGAGAGGACGTATCTATAATTCAAACCGCGGTCAATTTTATATCCCCGCTTCTACCCAAAGGCAGCTCAAAATCACCGTTGGATAGTGACTACCAACAGTTTTCGTAAGAAGCATCCACGGTACATTATTCTACGTTATCGTACTTACTAATGATTTGTAGCGGCTATTACGGTGCTTCTTACCTATTCCGTAATTTCTTGTTCGGAAACATTACTGCCGACGCTACGCACGGTTATATTTTTGAGACAGATGCGATACAGACGAATTGGTTTGGAGCTACTAGCGGAATTGTTTTGTTGGACGACTTCGCAACTACTGTTGAACACAGCTTTAGAGATCTCTTCATCTCTATGCTAAGCGATACAAATCTTTATTCCAAAATCACTTCCTCTCTTCCGTGTTCTATTAATGCTCTCGTCTGGAACTACGCACCATTCTGGCTTGTCCTTTCATACTCCATAGCTCTAGGACTGAACTTTACTGCAGTTTCCATCGACATATACTGCTTCCGGAAAAAACGGTTGCTCCATGAATACTACATTCAGTACTTTCGTTGTTACTACCAGAAGTGCGGATTTAGGCAAGCTTTCAGAGCGACAGCTTTTGGGAAACTGGCCAATAAATGAAGAGATTCTGAGTTCTAAGGTTCGATTCGGAGAACTGGTAGTGTCGTCAGATCAAAATGATCCTTCGCCGTCACGCACCGCATTCGCTTTCCCCAACAATGTCCAACCCATTACCGACCCTAAAAAATATCTTGAGATTTTTAAAGGGCCTTACAGTTACGATTTGGCAATATCGGCAACACCATCTTGTTACTAAGACGTACAAGGCCGGCGTAACACAAAGACGCACATCGAGTGAGGTCGAACACACAACGGCGATATAAGGTGATATGACAAGAAAGGCGGGCTACCGAATGAACGAGGTGGCTATAGATGGCCAGTTGGTGACTTATTCTGATGTATCGGGGATGGAGATAATCAACGGGCATCGAGGATCGAGAGTAATCTTAACGGGGTTTTGAAGCAGCATGTAGTTTCCTTATTTTCATTCCATTCCTTAGTCGTGGAGACAAATCTCATATCACCGTAAGAATTAGATGCAATGTAACAAGGGCTAGAGGTCTAGGGCTTGGAAAGGGGTTTTTAATTTGCAATACTCTTCTTGAGCGTTAAGGAGGCCATACAAGTCTGGTTTTCTTCCTTCAGCTCTCGCGGCGAACTTAGGTCTATATATACGAATAGTTTTGCGTTTGCTTGCTTTAGTAATTTCAGGTCCTGTTCTACAGCATCAAACAAACACGATCATTCCGAATATTTCAAAGCCCGAACAGTTCTATCGCCGAATCGCGTATCAGTTACACGATGTTGCCGACTTCAGCCATCGGAAGTTGCTTGTGGCCGTAGCTGTGGCTGATCCGTGTGACATGCAACCCCCTCAAGAACAGGTGGTAAACCCATCCTTGTTGGTAGATGGTAGTTGAATGTTATCGTAACACCTAAAAGCAAAGCTAACGATTTCATCTAACAAAGCCTACTAACGCAGAGAGAAAGAGAATATCGTTCAAAGCATTCTAGTAGGACCAGGAGCCAAAGTTTTACTATCTTTTATTCCTTCACAGTTTGAAGATTGTCATTGCCGAGTAAGTTCATGTTAGTCTGTCTATGTCGCTGAATGGGTAGGAAGCGCTGCATTGAACAATGTGACTACATTATATCTAACTCACATCACAAATAGCGTGATCAACTTGAAATTTGTCGGTAAGCGTAATACGCAGACTTGTGACGAAAATCATATAATTTAATTCTGGTATATAGCTTTGGTAATCTAACTCGATCTCATTTAGTTGAAGATTGGAGTAGTTAATTCTCTGATAGTGTAACTGAATGTTTGCCCGGGTGAGCGTAAACAACGAGAATACAGCAACGTACCTGAGGAATGTTTGATTTTGTAGCACCCTGTTACCATCACATACCACAATGCTCGCTAACATACGGGAAACCCCGGAATCTAGCCCGGGGAGTCTCCTACCAAACTAGTATCGAGTGATCAGATAGGTTCTATTTTGAAGATCAAAGTACTTCAAGCGCTCCAACTGTCTCCAACCTTACGCTGAACTCCATACAATCTCCATCGGTATCACACAAGTCCAATAGAACAGGCCCACGTCTTAACAAGCACAATCACTTAAAAGCAGCCGGATCTCCGAGAGCCACAACTTGCTTTGAACCCAGTCGTTGAAATGCATGCGCAAGTACAGAATGGCCCGTGCCAGGCATGCCTCAACCCCAGAGTTACGTGGACACGTATTATAGGTATGTGGACCCTGCGGCCTGTCAAGAACTGATCCCTGCTCCGGATACCTTTTTGCGTTGTTTCACCTCCCCGATGCCGCGATTTCAAGGAATGTTAAGGGTGCGTCAAAGCGTCTGCAGAATAAACTTGATCAGTTATTATGACTGCAGATGCAGGACCCTGTTCCATGTTCGAAGTGGGTTCCAAGGGTCCTGTTCAACGCCAAGAGCCTCATGACTATACAAGCACTACCGCACAGCATGTCCATGTAACCCTAACCTTCGTTGGGTAAAGACTCTGCCAAGAATACCGAGGTGCATATATGATGCTATACAGCATACTATGTAGTAGTCTATAACCGGTACGAATTGCCTAACTGGGTTACATACAGCTGCAACGTCTGTTCTAAATGCCGAGTACTGTGTGCTATTTTGTGATTGTTGACTTTGTGACCGTTGGTAACAAACACCTGAGATATGTTGATCACGTTGTGAACCCGACAAGAGCAATTAAGACTTTCTTTCCAGTCTATCCCATAAGAATGGTTATTGAAAAGAGTAGTCGTACTCCATATGAATTAAAATTTTAGTAAGTCATGAGAATCGAGTAATCCGCTAAGAGTAAATCGTGAGAGTTATAACATGAGAAGACCGGCGTGGTCGCTTAAACACCTTAGGCCTCTCAATGCCTAATTGACGCCGCCCCTTTCCCCAGCAATGATATAAAGAAAGAGCAACGTTCTGCATATTCTATGTACAAGATTTTGTAGTCGTCTGTCGCTATGATCTTTGGACTACCCAGAACCCGTCCTTAATTTCTAGTCTCTCCTTTACAGGAGTCGCCGATGCGTGTCTCGTGGATAGTCACACGGCCTTCTTTCCTCGTCGTAAAATATCCGATCCTTCTTCCCATCCGCGCATCTCTGCGATCTCAATAGGCGTGCGTCCGCTGTCGTCCACAGCATCCAGGTCCACGCCCCATTTCTCGATCAGTAGACGTAAGACTGGGGCATCGCCCATCTCAACAGCCTGGATTATAGCACTGTGACCGCGATAGATCTTGTTGGGGTCCGCGCCCTTTCGTAGTAGCATCTCGATGACCTCTGTGTCCTCCCCTTGGTGGCGACGCAGCGCCTTGATGATAGGCAGATGCTCACCGGGCGAGTTGGGGTCCGCACCCGCTTCCTCCAAAAGGTATCGCACAATGTCCTTATGACGCTCGCGGATCGCTGTTGTTAGCGGGCTGAAGACACCGCCATTACGGTCCTCTACGCTGACGCCTGCAGCTAGTAACAACTTCACGGACTCCAACTTATTAGCTGATACTGCCATTTCCATCACACCCTTAAATGCGCGGGGTTGCGCCAGGGCAGGCAGTAGGACTTTGAGTATATCCGGATAGTTGACAGCCATACACACAGGCCAGTCTTGACCTCTAACGTTGGGATTCGCTCCCCGCGCCAGGAGGATCTCAACAAACTCTAGCTTGTTCAGGCTGATTGCTGTCGTAAGAGGTGTTGCTTTCGTGTCAGGTGCCTGGTCGTTCGGTGATACTCCATTGTCCAAAAGCCAAGTCAATGCTTCCACTGCGTAATTGTTAGAGTTCAGTCCAGTAATTCTATCTACGGGGTCTGTTAGACTTACTATCGCCGTACTGTACGGCAGTTTCCGCAATACCCTTAGGAGAATTCAGATTGCCACCAGCTGCTACAAGGTGCGGCAAGAACTCTAATCGGCTATGCGTTATGCATTTGAAGCAGGGGTACTCAGCAGAGGGGACGTTAGGATCGGCACCGTTCGAGAGGAGGAGATGAAAAATATCCGGACGATTGTCACGAATCGAGGAGCATAAAGGTGTATAGACCCCATCCTTTTTAGCGTTGGGATTTACACCTGCCTTAAGCAGAACCCTCACAGAGTCGATACTATTAATAGACGTAGCAAGCTCCATGACACCGGGTGTCTTCTTGTAGTCTGCTCCGCGAGCAAGCAGAACCTGAAGGCATTTTGGCTGATATGTGGCCGGCCAGAGCATATGTTTCGGCCCCGGGAGGTTTGGATTTGCACCATGGTCGAGGAGTGTTGTGACAATATCCACACGACCAGCTGTTATCCCCTCAAATAGTGCTGTTTTACCCTCTTTGCTCTTACCATTGGCATCGGCGCCGTAATTGAGGACTGTCTCAATGAGAGCTTTATTGCACTTGCTTGTGATCATCTTGATCAAGATCGTCTCTCCGTTTGCTGTTAACCGATTCACATCCGCACCGTACATCAAGAAGAGACGTATGAAATGTGTGTCTTGCTTGATAATAGCCACCGCAAATGGCGAGTCATGCTCAGGTGCTGGGGGTAGATTAGAGTCAGCTCCATATTTGAGCAAAATGGCCGCAGCATCCAAGAAACCTTCTTCGATTGTTGCGACGAGAGGCGAGACGGCTTCGCTGCAGGCTGTGTTAGGATCTGCGCCAAAGAGTAACAACAAGCGCACAATCTCGAGGTCATGCTGACGGATAGCTTCATTCAGGGCGTTGTGGTCGGGCCCAATGTTTGCAGGAACGCCGCGATCCAGTAATTGTTCAACCGCCTTACTATTTCGTTCTCGGATTGCTGCTATAAGATTCAGTCTTAGTGATGGTGCATCTGCTCCTACGGAGTTCCGAGGAGCCCATCGTGGCATTTTTGAAGGATTGACAGCTAGACGAACAGCTTTGGTTGGCTTTAGCTCGTGAACATAGTCGTTGTCCGATAAGCCCGAGTTTTCAAGCTCGGCTAATCCACCCGATCTAAGATCCTCTGGCGGGTCTGATGGCGGTGTGATTCGGCTGTGGACGCTGCGCGTTGAGACTGTGTCCGTGTGATGTGAAGATGTATGTCTCTGTGTCCCATTGGATAGATCGATTTGGCCTAGCCCCTGCCAGTTCGTCTCTGTAGGTAGATCTGGAAGTCGAGGTATACTATCATTCCGAGGTGGAAATGGCACTCCCGAGTGGGGTGTCGATGATCGAGTAGTATTTGAGCGTGGAACTCCAACAGTATCGGCTAAAGATACACGCTCCTCCAATGGGATCTCAACAATGTGGCTTTGGTCCATGTTGTGCTGTTTTGCGAATGGAATCTCTGCAGGTGGATCGCTTCTGCTGGAGCCAACCCTGCTGTGTGATGTGCCTTTCTCCAGCCTCTCGAGAGCTGCTGAGAGGGCGGTATATCCAATACCTAGGGACTCGTCGATTTTCGCTTCTCCGAGAGACCACTGAAACATAAGTGCGCTCATTCTCAAGTACTCTCGGGTCTTCCCAAGAGCCTGTCTCATCTTTGGTATCTCATTTCCCGAAAACATTTTCCTCCAACCCCTTGTTAACTTCTTTCCTGCTCCTCCCCGCTCCTCATTAAGAGAGCGATTTAGCCAATGATCCAAAGCCTGGAAATCTCCGTGCGCCGTGTTGAATTTCCGGTCTAATTCTTGTGTCATTTCCGTTGGTAAGGATTGGCCTGATCGGGTGTACTCTACCAGACCTGCCTCTATCGACCACATGATCCGACAGACATCTAAGAAATCATGAGCCAACTCGTTAAGCCCATTATGATGACCAGTAGCGGCGGTAATGTATTCCAGCATGTGAATGGCAATAACGTTGCCCAGGACTGTAGCCTTGTGGCAATGGCTTAATGCCGCCGCCTATTTGAGAATCTAGAGTCAGTAATCCGTAGGTTTACACGAAGAACAGAAGTAGAAGGTCCCCCAGGGGCAATTCATACTCCGAAAGAGTATGGGAAACTTTAGAATACTAACCTGATGTCTCTCAGCCATCACTTCTACGCTCGCCGTCCGCTTCTGAATAACTTGCCAGGTTCAGTATGTCTATATGACAACCATCGATGGACGAAATAGAGGGAGGAGACAGGGAATCGGGGAGACGAAACCACATAGGCTGGGGCATTCTTATTAGTATTTTCAATATCTGGACAATGTCCACTTGGTGAACCCGGGCTGATGGGTACACTAATGGGCCTCGGCGCACGATTCGAAACGTGTAACACGTCTTAGGATCGACTATCGACGACTAAAGGTCCGAGCGCTAATAGCAGGTAATCTATAACGTGCTCATACACAGTGTTATGCCTGCTAGTGATTGATTAGGGTGAATAGTTGTGTGGTTCTCCTACTACGCAGGCTTTCAAGCCTTCCTCCATGCATGATCTTGCATTAGTGTTCTATCGCCTAGATTGTACCCAGCAGACAAGGTCTGTCTATGCTGTCGATGAGGACCGTTTCCCATCCTAGCTCACCTGTATAAGGTTACCTACTGTGTATGTTTAGTCTGTTCTAGGTAAAGTTACTGTTGAGGCCGTTTGCTGCTCAGCGTTTACTTATAAAGTCGAGGTGTACTGAACACTAACTAACTCATACAGCATATCCCTATTATACGATACCACATGACTCTGCTACAACAGGACTATCCAAGAACGGCTACTGCCGCCTTGTACCAGATCGATTGGACGAGTTAGAGGAATGCGATGCATCTGGGCAAGTTATCAGGATTGCAGACGTTGAATTTTTTCAAGGTTGTATCTTCGCATGCAAAGGAAGTTGCTTGGAACTCCGATAGGCCAGCAGGGTCTGTTCATAATAATACCCCGATCTCCACCTGTATAGTACATTAGCCTGACTCGGGGTGGATGTTCTAGATTAGCCACCAACCCGGTTGTGGTCTTGAATATGCCGGTCATTCCCCCAGTACCCAGCACATCGAGGATCGAGGGTGGACCTAGGGCCCCCGCAGCGACAGAAATATAATGGCCGTGAGTTACATTTCATGTAACCCGACTATTTGCCCATTTTGACTCTCTATTTAGCACAAAAGTCCAGACATCTTAGCCCTTGTGGTTACACACTTAGCATCATTTAGCTTAAATTCAGAGGTTTTCATATCAGCGAATACTAGAGGTATCAAGGATTTACTCAGCTCCTTACAGGTTTTCGCGCAAATAGCTCCCGAATCGGGATAGCGCATCAAGCCGCTCGTTCCGCGCCTTCACCAAGCAGGCTTTTAGACTAAGTATTGTGATAAGTATACGATCTACCCTACCTATTTTAAGTTCTAAGGATTTTCCAGCTGACTAACAAAAAGAACCGTGCGGCGTTGATGTACTCCAGACCCTTTGCAGCCAAACAGCTGGGCAGACAATAGTGCGTTCGCTACAGACTTAGAAAATGCAACTATTGATCGAACCAGTTCACACTAATATTACAGCTAACAAGTGCAAACGATCGTCGCCCTTTTCGATGCAGGCAATCTAGAGAATACGTGGGGCGAACCGCCGCTTCGGATAATTCACTAAAATAGTTCTCCGACCCACGACGACAGCATTTGGATGCGGCAACTTTAAGAGAGAATCGAGAAGTTCCTAGAACAAACATTTCATAGTCTCTCTCTACCCCTTCGGGTATGAAGGGCCGCTTCATAATAAAGGCGATCATAGTGACATTGTGTGACCCAAGATTGCAGCTGCGGTGCGTATACAAACATATATATTCATCCGCTTCGCCACCATATTCACCATTATGGGCTTCGTCATAGCTCAAGCACTTCACCTCTTAGCTTTTTCTAGTTCGCGTTATTTTCCCCGGTTTATCCCGCAAGCCGACACGAAAGGCAAAGATTGAGTAGCAGGCACAATATTGTCTCGTTAGATTTGTTATCCTTTAGTAATGTTCCCAATGCAGCTCTTGTAAACGTTTCTGCGTAAATGATAGAGATTTTCAAAATTATTGATGCTTTGCTAGTACGAATCCACGGGTAGCTTAGGGTCGGATGGGACACCCACCACGGCATAGTTAGCTCATACAGCTAAGCAAAGAGTTGTTACCGTAAACCAATAAAAGCCATATAAAGTACCAAGAATGGGTAGTGGAGTGAGTTCTATGCATTGTTAGCGACTTTGACCAAGTAACTACTATACCCACAAGCGCCGATTGGACGAACAAATAAACATTACTAGTTAGGGGTCATCCGTCACATGAGACTCTTCTACTTTTACAGAACCAGTTTTTCGAGTCAAATTAACTTCCCTTTAATTAATTAGGACTAGCAAAGGAGATGCTTCATGATACCGTTTATATAAAAAGGCATCATCTATCATCCAAGAACGTCGTAGCTAGTTCGATAGTCCCCCGTATGCCCGTATTACGAACTGATCAATGTAGACAGCGGCAGTCATTTAGAAATCATAACTCACCTACTTCTTACTACTGTAAACACGTCCGCATTGTAATACAAGCCCAGGAACAGAAGGCTTCATATGCAAATTTCCATAAATGTACGGGATGCTCCGGTGTTACTTGTTGACTCACAAGATCCAGCTACGGACCTCCCGACCTTTCCGGGTGCCTGTACCACTATCGAGATATTAGCAGCCAGTTAATGAGCTAGAAGGCACACATTAGAAGACAGATACGAACACGTATGCCCCTTCCCTATTTAACATTAAAACTATCCCTTTTATGAACAAAAATGGCAAGCTTCTTTAACAATATAACGATACAATTCCTTCGATGGCGGTATCTAGAAGATTTGCGGGATTTTAGATTTAAATAACCTATCAGTGGTCGTTCTTGAGTACTATAATCGCATTATCCGTATCAAGGTGTTAAGGGGTGGTATTCAAGAGATATTTTCATTTTTGAAAGCAGTCTGCTTCCCCTTTTTCTCAGAACACAGAGGTGCATACCGATACATTTGATTATATGCCAACTTTTACCTATATCTATTCACTACTTTCAATGTAACACTACCTGAAGTTTATGCTACCTCGGTGACATAAGCATTTCAACCGGGTGATTCTTAGGGAGTATTAGCTATTCTACTTCACAATACTCATGTCATCAATCGTCATACGAATCCAAGAGACTGAGACTGCCCTTCGTCCCAGGCTTGAAATATCATATATGTAATCATATGAGCAGTAGGACTCGTACGAGCCTTAGCTAGCTAGCCACCCGTGTACGCCTTTTTTAATGGAACAGGCTATACGAGTGCGAGCACGAATGAAGGAGCGAAAGCGAGGGTTTCATGTACAGGGCTTAGGTCGCTACCTAGCCCTTTAAAGCTACAGATGTCAATGAGATTTAGACACGTTTCTAAGCCTTAAACCTAAACCCTCATTACATCAACACATTACCGCATTTGCTTGTTACGAGAGAAACTGTTCATATAATTGGTTGGTATGAGCTGTCTGTCACACTACCTATCTATTCATTCTCTGAAACAGAATTCACGCTAGACTATCACAATATCTTCTGTAACTTTCAGATGGGTATTAATAAGGCCCTATCTCGTAAATTGGCTAGTAGTTCTGCCACTATATGCATCCAGCACCATTTTACATCTCCAAGCCAAGCTATTGTCGTCATAGTCATTCGGCAAAGCATGAACTTATTCAAAGAAAATATATCTCGGAGATGTCTTGTGTCATAATTCATTAATTCTCTTGAATATCATACCTATAAGGGGATCTTTTTTTTAGAACAGGCTTGGGCTTTAGTGTTGGTCTGGCTACCTTAAGTAATTTTAAGCATTCTAATACGTATTGAACTCGATACGTGTGCAGCCAGAACGAGTCTGTGGTGATTACTCGTACTTGAACTGGATCAGCCGTGGTATTTGGAGCCGAGTTGGATTTTTCAACTGCCATGTTCATGTCACACGCACCGAGAAACTACGATCGGAAAATGACTCTTGTTCAAGAGCTTAGAAGAGTATTTAACTTATAACAATCCTCCATTGCTTTAACAGGGCTGTGAGGATCTTATTCCTGTGTAGTTAACTAGGCAGTCCAGAGCCTGCTTGCCCAAATAACCTCGTGTATAGTTTCCAATCTTTTGCTTGTAGTTGCCGATCTTTGATCCAGTTTCAGCAGATCAGGTAAACATAAGTATAAGCCTCGCATAAAATCTGACGCTAGAGTGATTGCATACATAATATGCAAGTCTCCGATCTCAGATGCGGATCTGATATGTCACCTATCATGTTCCTATATATAGTAAAACGAAGCTTCAACTCTCAGGTTATACGTGTGCTACCTGATCATCCAAGACGGCAATACGGACACGACAGGGCAAGAGAACGTGAGCTCGGCAACTAAGAGCGGGGCTGATCAGATATATAAACTACAGACTTCCCCATCTGATCGAATAGGAGAGAAACACTTGGCCCCTTTGGTGTCCTAAAAGATTATTCTAATCCGGATTCTCTTCTGAGCCTCAATCTCAAGCTCCTGTCACATATCGTAGCTCAAGCTCCATTCAATTGAGCCGCCTTATCTTTGAGAGACCATGCACAGTGGCCTCTAAAGCATGAGATGCGTGAAATATGTGTATCGCCCTTCCAGTCATTCAATCATCCAAGACCCCGCCATCGTGCATAGAATAAGTCAGACTCTAAATATCATGTGGAGGAAAGTATAACCAAGCGTGCGAGAGCACGGTTGTAAATAGAGATGTGGCAATGTAATGTGCGTATATAGCCAGATACTAGTCCTTGAAAGAGGATAAACTTTTTTCGCGCAGAAACAGAGCTTATACGTACCTTATACCAGAGATTCAGACAAGGGTATTCAGAAAGAAAGCTACCTAGCGAAGCTAGAGAGGCTAGATGGAGCTACGAACAATTAGTACATGGAAAGGTTTAAAGCCGGCAGATGAGGAAGAAGAGAAATCTACATAGCTATATAATTACTTGTCGGACACATTCTTTCTTATTTATATATACGGATATCATCAGTCGAGGAGCCTAGCGTACTACTTCTTAGCTACAAGGGCACTTATGTAAGGTGAAAGCTTTCTTTAAGGAGTACATTTCTCAAATTGCAATGCAGTTTCAGAGCGTGCCACAGTTCCTGGCTTTGTATATTTACCTTTGACCGTAAAAGCAGTTTCACTAGAAGACATCCCATTTATATGCTCGCTGATCTTATTTTCATCTAACTCATAAATTCCAGCAAATATGTAATATAAATGGAGGGTGCGTGAGCGTAGTTCACTAGTAAGAAAGTCAGTACTATCTCTCGCCTTCTCTCGCTCCCTTTTTTTCACCAAAACATTCGAAATCAGTCTAGGCACGAGAAGAGACGTAATAGCAATCTGCTAGGCGTTGAACCAAATACATCAAAATCACTGTCATCGCACACCGGGATATTAACGATCTCCGTACATACGTGAACTATCCGACTTACTACGTTACTAAAGCGTTCAATTTCACACAGAGGTAATGATTTCTTTCTAGCACTAAACCCGTCATCGTGTGCCTCTCACTCATTGCAAAGCCCACAACCTACTATCGTAGATTATGCTCTCACTCCAGTGCTTTGCTCACGAACGTCGAATGGGACTTGTTTCTTCCCAAGTACCCCCCAAAAATATTACTCGCAAGCATTACTCTAGTTTAGCTCGCGCTATGGTTGCCAACTCGAAACATCTACGGCGTATTGTCAGTCGCTTCTGAAGGCCGACCTAGTAAGAAACATCACCCTCGTCGTGATTACAGCAGGGTTTCACTCAATGCATTATCCTCGAGGGCAATATACATATATTAGCTATAAGATGACTTGGTACATGAAGCATAATGAGTGCTAGTAGTAAATTCAATCAAGTTACGCTACCCAAAAGCTTTGTTCGATCCCTGAAGTATTGTTGCATGGTTTTTAGATATTTATAGCTATATGCATTTGGTTCTTATATTCTTGCTTGGTTGCTATTTTGAGTGAAGAGTCAGTGTGATCAGATCCAAAGATTAGAAATTCTAATGCCCTGTCTCATAAATTAGGGCCTTGCATTGGTAGTTTACCTCTGGCCAGGTCATATCAGATCTTCTATGAAAATACTACGATGAGTCATCGACTTCGGTACGCTGAAATTGGATTTCGTGTCGAAAGGCTGGTACGAGAATACTATCCGTGAGGTCGCTAGGTTGGCAACTTCTCTCAAATGGGATCATAATCTCAAGACTATTCCAATATAACATCGAGCTCTACGTCGGTGAGTGCCCACTGCCTGCCTGACGGCTGTAAAAACGTCACCTCGCTTCGTACACCTTCTTCTCCCTGTGGCCTCCGTTCGGGTAGTGATATTTATATATAGCTAACACCAAAATATAATATTTAACTTTAGCGATTCCAGGATTAGATCTCAACTACAGCTACAGGAGTGTTCACAAAATCCCGATCCGCCTGAGAACATCGTTAGTATCCTGAACAGTAACTTTACAGTGTCACTGGGAATTTGAATACAGTATTTCGGATACGTCATCGGAATAAAACAAATACATACTCATACAACGTCCCCTCTCCCTCATCTTAAGCTTATCCTCACAGCGTCATTAGTGCAAGCTGTACTGGTTATGCGATGGCCCATAATACCTGGGATATTGAGGGAGGGTGACGAAAACACACCGCCAATCAGAATTCTGCATTCGTCTCATCTCGTTTCTTGATTCGATAATAATTTTCGTCTTGGATCTGCGAGTGTCTGACGAGAGGAAGCACAATCGGAGGCTCCGGCCTTCACATCGGGCTTGATAATATGGATACTTTTAGTCTAGGTTAAGCATCTAAGATCAAGTAAATGGTTTTAAATCCTACGAGATATAGCGCCAATTAGCTCGGTACCGAAATCTATACGCGGATCGCATACCAGTGTCGAATCCACAAACGTAAACGTATTCCCGTTAGATCTTATAGTAAGAATACTGCCTAACCTAAAACGAATTAATCACTATTCATCGAACGAGGTCAAAACACCAAATTTCTGCCTTAGTAATTTAAGCGATAGCAACAAAGCTTGAGGGTAAACAGTACAAGATATCGGGCGTATTGACTCTAATTTTGATGCGGAGAGCTTCCAATTGTCCGATTCGCATCGCGGGTTTTGTGGAGTTTCCAAGAACCGGCGCTCTTGCTAGTAAGCATTAGCTCAACGCTACGCCTTATCTACGTGCTTTTGATTTGCTCCGATTTAGTAGGATCGGTTTCGTTGACACTTATTTCGTCTCCTGCTGCGCAAAGTCAAGATAAGTAGAGGTACTGTACTGAACATTCATCCACGGGGAGGTAACTGCTGGTATATTGACAAGGACTTTGTTTCCAGGTAACGTTCATCAGATGTCTTGTCGGAGCCCCTCGTTTTGGTATACCGCAAGGCAACAATTCTCTAACTAATTGGAGAACCGAACGGAGTGATCGCCGATAGATGTAAGCCGGCCGTTGCGCTATGATGCTCGAGAACGATATGTACGATCTATGGCTGAGATTGGCGACGAAAATAAGGAAAGTGTCTGCGAAGAATGTCGCTAAAGAAATCAAGAATAAATCTTACGATCCGCCAACGAAGATATGTGGGTTTTGGAACTATATGATGCTCCATCCACTAATAAGGGATTCTGTCAGCTACTATAATCCGCCACGCAGGATGCAGCGGGAATTGTACGACGGAAGTTGTGGTGCCGTGGTACTCCCGGACGAGTGAAGTCAACCAGCTCAGTCAGAAACAGAGTATAGGAGGGTGACACGGCGGGAGAACCGCAGTCATGGGACCGGCAGAACAATCCAGACCTCACTTATCCGGCATTTAGGGGCCTGTCATCTTCCCACCATTTCCCCAAAGGGAGAAAGATGATAGCTCTCTGATCCAGCACCATGCAGCTTACTCGGTTGTACTACCAAGTCACCCCGAGCCCAGGTTCCAGGAAACGTACGGCGTGGGGTGCTCTTCAGAGCTAATGCGGTGAGAAACGGGCCTGTAGTCACACGCATGCGCATACCTGCGGCTTGGGCTGGTCATGTGCCCAGTTCTCTATGTGGTGAGAGGGCGCGACGGCGCGGATGACGATGACGATTCATTCACCCACGCCGCCCCGCCGCCACGAGCGTTGCTGGCCGTTGGAGAGCCATTCCCGGCATTGCGGCTGATGGCAGAGTTTTATTGCCGGCCGCGGTGGGACTGAACTGCGTGAGACGAAAACGATAACCCAATCACCAATTTTGCCAACGCCATCCAGCCAGCCATATACGCCCGACGAGGGAGAGGCTTGCGAAGGCTTGCGAGGTGGCATTTCTCATTTCTGCTATTCGGCGTCCAGACTGCTCCTAATGTTGTATTCGCGACTTGTGCCACTTCAACATCTCGTAAATGCACACTTACCCCGATCGTGATGGTTTGCATGATAGGGAGAGAGACACTAATACTACCCAAGGTTAGGTGGTTGGCACATGTAGCATCATGGCGGAGGAGCGGAGGTTGGACGGAATGCAGAATGGGGGTACGCTGCCATTTCTCCAGATAACTTACCGAATTTGGTAATATCTAATCGCCGAAATCTGGCACTAACACCGTTGTTTCCGGTAGCCACACGCTCTCGTCATTTCCCCGACAAGCAGCAACACTAACCCTAAGCTAAAGCTAAAGCTAGTACCGTAGCACCGTGGCACCGTGGCGGCGCCCCAAGCTTCCGCCGGCTTTTCTTGTTTTCGCTTGAGCCTTGTTGCCAATGGCCATGCTTCACCACACAACCAACCATGATATCCTTTCGACATCTTACCCTGCGGTCCAACCCCAGCGCCCTCCTCCCGCAGTTCCCCAGCTACGCTTTTGCGTCGACGGTGCAGACGACGCTGCAGCAAGAGCTTCTGGCGTGGAAGGCCCAGCCGCCATCGTCTCGTGGTCCACCGCCACCGCCGAGCGTCATCTCCTTTACGCCCACGCCGACCTACACCCTCGGTCGACGCCAGACGGAGCCGCTGTCCGAGAGCGAGTCTGCCCGGCTGCGGTCCCCCCTCTTCGTGCCGACGTCGAGTGATCTGCATGGGCCGCGGAAAGCCGCCTTCTTCCTGCCCACTATAACCCACGCGCCTCGTGGCGGCCTCACCACCTATCACGGTCCCGGCCAGCTGGTCATTTGGCCCGTCGTCGATCTGCACTCTCCCCTGCATGCGCATCTATCCGTGCGTGACTACGCTTGCCTGCTCGAGAAGACGACGATCGCGGCGCTGAAGCGGGAGTGGGGCCTCACCGGGTTCACTACGGAGAACCCGGGTGTCTGGGTGCGGTCTCACGGTTCGAGGAAAGAGGACGGGAGCCCAGGAGACGGGGGAGATGAGCGCAAGATCGCCGCTCTCGGCGTTCACCTCCGTCGTCATGTCACAGGCCTCGGCGTCGCTATCAACTATAGTACGCCGGTGACCGGACCCGTAGAGACGAACCCCTGGGGCCGTATTGTGGCTTGTGGTCTTGGGGACCGCGGCGTCACAAGCGCATGCGCAGAACTTGGCATTGATCACAGTACTGACCCAATGAGCGGTGATGAGAAAGCATTAGAAAACTTGGCTGAGACTTGGCGGTCTGAGTTCCAAAGTCGGTTGAAGATGCACAAGGATGTCGGCAGTACGGCCGAGTTTGACGTAGCCCAGAGTATGAAGGAATTGGGCTCCCTAGTCAAAGGAAGAGGCGACTCGCGCGTCACCGCTCATCCTATCAGTAATCTTGAGACGTGAACGGACTAAAGGCTTACGCGGTTCGACTGTATATCGAACCACTAGAACTCCCAGTACCTGGTTCCCGCGTCTCCGTATTGACTTCAGCTTCACAGGGGTTACGAGACGCAAAGGAATATTGACCTCTTCCTAGAATAACGTTCTCTACAATAGGCTATTCGGCCGGCGGCAAGGACACGTTCGAGCTTCATTAGGCCATGATCTCCTCTTCGCCCACTGCTATGCGAGGCAATTCAACCTTCCAGGCTTTGCTTCCTAACGAGGTATGCAGCCGAGGGCCTTGTCGGGATTTGCTCCATTGATACCTCGGACGGGAATCGGAGGTGGCAAATAATGAACAAGGCCGGAAATAAGCCCGTTCCCCATCGCAACGGTGTTTGTGCCTCTCAGCTCAAGCATGAAGAATTCCAACCAACACCACTTCTATGAGATGTGGGACCCGAAGAAGAAAAGAAAAAAATTCAACGTGAAGCTATCTTCGGCTGCAAATTGACGTCTGTTATCGACATGTAATAGACAGGCTTCGTATACACCCCCACTTGCGACAGCCCGGCCAGCCCGTAACGTTCACACGTGTGTTCACGGCACCTAGTCTAGTGATAGCCCGATCTGCTGCCCGCTCCTGCAGGCTGTACTAGGAGTATAGATATCACAAGCAGAGAAACAATATCCAAGCGGGTAATCCCGAATGAAAACAACGCACCCACGGCGCTCCCTGCACCTGTGGATTATTTGCACCCGCCGGACCGCAAGAAGAGCCTTAACGAGTCTAGTTCGGGCCTGCAAACATAAGTTCCCGCGCCTCTGCATTGGCGTGGCCGTGACTACACGTACTAGTTAGTAGTTGTCTGCTGTATGTACATACTGCACACAGCATCCACCACCTAACGGTAAGTAGTATTCTGTTCGTACTGGTCTTGATTCGTACTAGTGTATGTCGTAATGACTGCAGAGTCCGCAGTTGCTCCCGTCCGCTAAATCTAGGCTTATAAATTGACACTTCGAAACCTAATCTACCTATGACAAGCCCAACTAAAGCAGATACCCTGCTACGACTATACGTAGTTACATTACTATTCTTAGTCCGGGGGTAGATGAAGCGAGCTCGATAAGCGGAGAAGGCAGGTGAGAAGGAGCTGAATGCTTTCCAAAAGGACATCACGTAAGCCTATGAGGCTACTAGTGATTTAACCACCCAGTCACGAGTTTCAAGCATGGGGGATGTGGACCACGTCAAAGTTCTTTTTCCTATTGATTCTTGCTTCGGCTCGAATTGCCGCTAATGTAGGTTCAAATAAGACATACCCCCAAGGGCAGGGAATTTCCACGCTGGAAGCGAGCGATTTGCAAATCCACCGCAAGCAACTCCAAGCAGCAAGCCAGACATATACCGACATCGGGAGAGGCGTTCCGACTCGCATAGACGTAACATCATGTACTATCTGGCGCGAAATCGAGCGCTGGTGCTTACTGGGATACGCCTCCAATCAATAGATATCTGCGTTGTAATCAGTCACTGTTCGCAGTGAGCGACGCATCATCGTCGTCTCGACTGTTTCAAGCTGGTACCAGGGGAGCAGAATTGCACACATTGACTCTTGGACCCCGGGATTCTGACACTATTGCTCTGGATGAGAGCAACTCATCTCCAGACTCAATTTAACCTCTGTATGACGGTAGCCTACGGCTTCTCCTAACTGCATTTCACCCCTTAATTATTAGATAACCGTCCATAGCCCGTCCTATCGGTTCCTTTTAGTAGAAGACAACGCTGTCTTATGACTTATTATCGTTTCGTGTTCTCGTTCCGGTGGATTAGCGTAGTAGTAGTAGTCCGCGTGTGCCCAAAATGCCATAACCACGTATCAGTTGGCTCGTACCGACGTAACTCCTTGCTAGGGTTGGCGACCCTGTAAAATGCCAATTGTGTTGAAAACAAACAGAGGGAACATAAATCTTTTTTAAAAAAAATAGGAGAGACATCATTACGTGCCGCAACACCGATTCGAAAATGCAACCCAACTGAGTAAAGAAGCAAGATGCGCAGACTCCTCTATTCCTACTTCTCTTTTTTGATACCTGGGCAATGCTCAGTACTCCGTTTTCGACCTCCAATCTTGCTGTGTCCATTACTCGACACCTCCTCTTCGGCGTCTGGTTGATACATTTCAGGCTGAAAATTCAAATTATTATAGTGCGCTATATTGAAATGGCTGTTCTTGAATGTGTTGGTCGTGCAAGGGGGATCATGTGGGCTATTGCTCTCTGGCGCCATCTCATGGAGATCAGGAAAATTGTATTTGCTAAAGCGGAGTGGGTGCACGGTAGCCTGCTGTTGTGGAGGACTCGGTTGACTGGGGGGTGGTGCCGATATAACCTCAGGGGTAAAGTGCTGAGAGCCCCAGGGTGAGGCAGGAGCGGGTGCAAACGGATCCGCTATCGTGGACAGCGTCGAGGATGGGAGTCCCGGAATCATGGCCAATGCGCTTATGTCAATTGCATAGGCCGACGTGTCCTGCATTGCTGGTACAGGCTCCTCGTAATTCTGGTTATAGCTCACTCTATTGATCTGAAGCTCAACTGGTGCCGGCACGGCCGCGACTGGTGGGATATGGACCTGAGTGTCGCGATAGAGAATATCATAATGGTCAGGGCGGTACAGGAGATAAATAATAGGACCCAGTGCAGATGGATCTTGTCCATTGGCCTCCTCGGGTAATCGGTGCACGTTGACTTCAGTGCCTTCGCTGCGGTCTAAGTATGCGATATCGAGTATCATGTTTGTTGGTCTTAGGAGTATGTCATGAACCGCAACCACGCAAATATGATCAATCTCTCGATTAACAGGCATAACCGTCTTACTGATGTAATTCTCGATGGTGTCATCGAGATACGGTTGGTATTGGGCAGAGTTGCCCTTCAATCTAGCAGACGCTAGTAGGCGGAGATGGTAGACGAAGCAGTTGGATGTCTGGGGATCATTGAACTTGGCAAACAAGTTAGGCATAGGATCCCTGCGTTCAGACATATCTGTGATGATATCGTTGAACAACATTAATGTTGCCTCCATCATGAGTTCTAAGATAGAAGGCTCCCCGCCGGTGACCTCTTCGACATATTTATTGAGCCCTGTCATCCGATGTAGCTCACTCTGCACTAGATTGATGTTACCACATTTAACCAGTGTCTCGAAGTAAGCAAAGGCAATGGCTGTGATTTGAATTAGCGAAAGTACCAGATCGTTCTTTGAGCTGCGACAGCAATCATAAGAGTGGAATCTCTACGCCAGGTACTTGGCGAGTCGAAACACATATTCACGGCGCTAGCGGGCCGCTTTGGCTACGCGGGCACATATAGGAGGGATGCAGGCACTACACTCGGTAGAAGTTGATAAGAGACTCACCTCGCCAACCACAATTACCGTCGCCTTGCATTGGCCGATAATGGGAGTACGTCTGCGGTAACGCCTGAGGAGAGCAGAGTGTCAACAAACTAAATGGCAGCATGGGTGCGTACTTGAGAGATGTGCAACCAACCATTGTTTTAGTGACATAGATAGGATCTGCTCTTGCGTACTCTTCGGTAATGGCCTGGCTAGACTCTTTTTCGCCAACTAGGGGGCCCTGTACGCAAGTAGCAAGTGTGAGCCGTCAATCCAGGTATTAATATGAGATAGCGGTGAGATCTATGAGAGGAGGGATGATCTTGGCGGGTACAAGGCATTTCCGGGACAACGAAAGGGTGCTGGATAAAACGGCAGACTGGACCATGATGACGAGAATGATTGCATGATTATTCATATGGAGCACACAAGAGTACACTCAACTGCTCGTGGGGTTTGCGCAAGCACAAACACACAAAACACATACAAACGAACGCCCACAACGAATCTTTGGATAGGCCAAAGAAGTAGATAGATTACTCGGCATAGCAGATCATCTCATTAGGGGACTACTACTCACCTTAAGCTGAGGCTCGAAATCCCTGGCAGCAGCTTCTTGCTGGGCGATTTCGTTCTGATCAAGCTCCATCTTGTAGTGGATGGTAGTACGGTCGGAGAAGTGAGGACGCTGTGACAGGTCTCGATGTTGATGTTGATGTCGCTGTTGATGTCGCTGTTGCTGCTGCTGTGGTTGGTTTTGGTGATGGGGTTGTCGGTGCTGGCTGAGATGGCGGGGTACGGAAACGGGCATCGGAATGTCGAAGAGGCAAGGATGGAGGCTGCCAGCGCTACTGCTGCTGTAGCCGTCACTAGCGGCCACTATAGTGGGTGGACCGAGCCCCTGCACAGGCTGCACCCCAGCGCCCATGCCAGCCGGGCCACCACTGGCGCTGGCGTGGAAGTTACGATTAGTCGCGGCCGGGAAGGTGCCAGCACTCGACGGCCCACTTCGTCCGCCTACGACGCCGGCATCGTTGTTACCCGCCGTGCTTCCCCCAACATGTCCTCCACCGAACAGTGGCGTAGATGCGAAGGTGTATTGGGGGAGGCCCGCGTTGGCTATGTGCAGTCCATCTGGGTAGGGAGAGAACGGCAAGTACGGAGTCGGTTGAGGCTGGAACATGCCTATGCCTAAACCTGTGCTATTGCTGTCCGTGCCTCTGGCTGGTGAGCGAGAGCGCGAGGCCGAGTCCTGTTTCTGTCGCGCCAGCTTGGAGCCCACGACCATAGAATTTTAGTGTCTCCGAGTGATCCGGTGTAGCACCTTGCTCCGCGGTCGACCAGTCCAGATAGCAAGAGTGTCGTGCCGTGCGAGGTTCATTTGCCTGCTCGATCGACACCTTTCCCCCCCTTGGTAAAATGAGGCGTATGAACGATAGCTCCTAGCTCCAAATTCCGGGTTCGTGGTGTAGATGGGCCAGGGATGCTGCCGGGCGACAGGGCAGAAGGATGAAGTAGTCTAAGAAGGGAAGGGCGAAAGAAGACGACGTCAAGTGATGGTTAACGAAGGGGGGAGAGAAGTTGGAAGAAGCTTGGGAAGAAGAAGACCCAGGAATATGGTACGCGCCGGGCTATTTGTCTAAAAGCAGCTGAGAGCCGACGCAAGCACATCTCCATTCACGGTATAGGCATTCCACTGCCGTAAGATGTAGGAGGGCGGGATGTAGACACAAGTCACAAAGCGGGTTGCAGCAGCTACACCACCCTTTCTCACACGGCTGCGTCTGTCATGGTGTGCACTGTAGCCTGTATGTAGATACACCTACGTGTACAGCGTCACTATATGCAGCTACCAAAACATCTAGGTACTGCCGTATAATATCCTGGACATCGATCTGCTCGAGGCTATAGTACCTCTCTACTATAAATACATACCAAATTCATCCTTGGAATATTACTACCACTCGGAGGCATATTGTGGGCCCGCACATATTGGTTGACATTATTGATATATTCCAACACGTATTACCCTACATAGTACAAACTCCTGTCTCCCTGGAGCAAGGAGGAGGTGATCTGGCCTCCTGTTCTGTCCATATGTGCCCTGGTGTAAGTCGAGGCTTGGAGCGTCTGTTCCGCAACCCCCGCCATTCTAAGGAGTGCTAACTTTCGAGGAATAAGCAAGGGTCAAAAATAAAGCCAGTAGCCAACCATGTTCGCCGAGAGCCGTTTCGCAAGGGAAAAACCACAAGACATTAGCGTAAAAAGGAACCCTTCAACGGCACAGACACTAACACGAGTGTATCCGCTGCTGAATCCCCCTTATCCCTGCAGCCAAAGTTATTGCAGCATACCTACAAGTAGGAGTACCTACCTCTGTGCTGTACTTTAGTGGCCTACTGTCGTTGTACTCTGGCCTATATATTAGGCTACATGTACTAAGTACCGATGTAGGTGACCTAAGCTGTATACCATTTAGGGTGGTACTTAGAGAGTGATACAGACCTAGTAGCAGTGCAGGTGGCCTGGTCCAGGTTTTGGGGTCCGTGCTTTGCAGAGAGGTCAGGTAACCCTAGCCTAAGACGACATGGATCTTCAAGTTCTGCAACCACAGCGGAGACAGACAATAACCACGCCTCCGCCTTTGCAACACTAAATAACCCTGATTGATGTCTTAGGATCACGACCACAAAGCATGACAACATAGCCCGATGAAGATATGCAATCATTCGCCCGACACCATGGAACGAACGTGTTGTCGTATCATGGTTCAATAGATAGGTACCTACTCATATATTAGTATCTCGTCACCAACGGCAGTGCGGCTAGCCCGTAGACTATCTCTCGCACAAGGCTGCTGTTTCGAGCAAGACCTTAACTACTTATCACGCACAGACGGAGGAGCTGCACGACAAGCGAGCAACGCCAGTAGAGGCGTCGATGGCTGAATCCCAATACCTAGCTCTGCACTAACCTGAAGACCCGGGTCGAAGAAGCCACTTACTAATAGCACCAAATGCCATGTGGTCTGTGGTATCATCGCATGTCTCGGCCATACCTGAGGTAGTCCCACCGGTTCACCACGTCAATCATGGTGCTCACTGCAAGGTACTGGCTCTCTTCAGCGCTGCCGACCTAAGCAACATGCTTTCATGCTGGGCCGATGAAAAGCGCGACGTTCATCGCCCTTGTTGGTATGTCAACGCTTGGAGCGTCATCATCGCTATCGACGTCAGAAGCCGGACCTTTACTATGTATACTAACTGATCTACGACCAACACTTGCACGCATACGTCTTGTCTTGTACCGCCAAGATGACTGACAGGAAACATCGCCCCCAAAAAAAAGGCCCCTGCCTTGATTCTGACTACCCCAGTCTTGCTAGACGTGATGGGTTAGGTGTATTTGTGTCAGCCGCTTGCTTTGGAGTCAACAGAGGCACTTGAATTAAAATAAGCGACCGAAATCTACTCCGCGAGATTGGCTAAACGCATTTTCCGTATGTTGCATCATCCTCCTTACAAAAACGCCCCCGTGTTCGTGAAATGCCCTCTAGCGTAGACAATCTCCATAGGTTTCAACCTTGTCAAGCTTCCACCAACCATCTACGCGGAAAACTTGGAATCCACCGCGGTTTGATGGATGACCCGGAACGTCTATAGATTGTATAGCCCGGTGAGAGCCGTTTCCTGGTACGATCGAGCAGCCTACCCGTCGATCTTGTCCTGCTGTTTACCTAATTCCCAAGGGTCCACTAGGAAATCCTAAGTCGGAGGCTACCGCAACATTTTGCCAGGATAATGACTAGGCGATCGCGACAATTGGCACACAAAGAAGATGAATAGGACAACATGTCAAGCGATATACGACACTATGCTTGAGTTCGAACCAGTTCAGCTATACACACATACTATACCATACACAAATGCTTGGCAGACCAGTGTGAGAAGCCGAGACCTCTGTGGAGAAGTAAGCCACAATGTCACAGCATGGCCATGAAAGATGTGACTCGGTGAGGACCGACGATCACGTCCTGGTGTCTACGGCTGAAACGATATCTGCGATTCGCAATCTCAATTACAATCTTAGCCGACCTACAATGCACGGCATCCCCGCGCCTCGGGTGGGATTCGACGGCGAACCGATCAGTTGACCCGCTAGTCTTAACAAGCACCAGCTAATCAGGGAACACAGGAATATATTTAAGCGCAAAAGCAAAATACAGAACAACCTTCCAGGAGCAAAAAGATACTACGTAGTATGAGATGGAGTCATCCCACAAACGCCATCCCAAAGCCCAGATATCATATGTCGCGATCACCGCCGTATATTTACAGCACAGCAGTCTAATTCTTTAGGAACCTTGCTAGCAAGCCCTACTACTGCCAATAGCTAGTAACTTCAACCCCGCCTTTTACTTTCTGTTCTGAGTGTACTATATAGGATCTTTGATCTCATGCAAAGACAACTCTTTATACGGACTTGGACCTTGTCCGTCTTCGCCAAGATTTGTTACGGCGATGACCAGGGAAAAGCCACCTCCGTGAATTTGGTCTAGGCACACTACACCTTCTTGACAATGCTCCGTGATGAGCTTAAGCACCAGGATGTGGTCACGTTCCCTATCTAGCCTAGCAACTGAATAAATCGTGAAGCACTAAGGCACAGAAACCAGTCTATTAAGATTGTGATCATGGTTGGATATCCAGGGTTTTACGCAATCCCAAATCATAGGCCCCCGTCCGAATAAGAAAAGCACGGCGCTCTAGTAAGCTCGCACCCGGTTGCTTCAGCGGTACCTGTGCGCCACTATAGCTCCATTCAATAACAAGCCATCTACTAAGGTTCTTCAGCGGCTGTTCAGTCGTAGCTGAGACGAAACCAACATGAGAACTAAACCGCGCTATCAATATGTTAAGCATAATGATGTGACCTACCGAGACGCATGGTTACGAGTCCCGCATTAACCAGGGAACCCTTGTTGTACGACAGGACGGGGATCCCTAACCCTCGACTGCAGGGCAGATCCTTCACGGCCAGACCAGTTCCGGGAGGTCGAGATTTGTTGTGAACCACAGGCTCGCATGAAACATGATATCTGCCCAGCCGATTTAGACTCTTTATGAAGCTAATGCACTCCGCAAGTTTCGTTCCTATACCATATATGCGCGGTGACTTCCCATACCATCTCAATTTTGATGTCCGCCACTTAATCATCACATTGTACCACTACTTGCAGCGTTTTATGCTACTAACATAACTTCTCTTGCACGAACATCTCCGGAGACAAAGGTTGTACGATCTACCAGTACTAATCCAGGCTCTGCGTCTTAGCTCAACTACAGATTCCAAAGCGAACCCCAGCCGCATACTTAGAGTAACTACGCGCCTCATACTGAGCATCCGGAAGCCAAGCTCCTGATGTATCACTTTGCTCTTTCCATCTATCCTACCATCCTTGTGAGAAGCAGATACCGCACCCTTACAGACTTTTAGAATATGCTACACATCCAGCACGGCCAACGAACCACTGTCGACAAACGCCCATATCCTAGGCTGTCTATAAATTAGGTCGACCACTGAGTGGTGGCATGCAGGGGACTATGATGCAGTGCCACGAATCTAATACTAGCCAGCAGTGACCACATTCTGTTAGAACAACAATCGTCGCACCCCCAGAGTCGAGCGACATGAATTAGATAAGTCGCGTTCACAGGCTCCCAGTCCAGACACCGCAACGTCGGCTCAACGGAGGGCATTGAATGCTGCATTTGTGACTCGTCACGTAGCTCAAGATGAGCGAGATACCAGTCCTCCCTAAAGCCGCCTGTGGTTGATGGATATGACACAGCAGCATGTATTTAATTTGTTAGCAAACCATTACGGCTTGCCTCTTTCTTCCTCCCGTTGCCTCCGATCAACCTGCAGCCAGCCACCAGTGGGCTCATAATTTTAATAGCATTCAACGTCGCGGCATCGACCAAATCTCTGTGCCGATTACTACCCTCCCCTGTGTTGTTTTGCGATCAACGCCGATGTTGCGTTAACGACCCATGTTAGTCTCGATGTTCATTCGATTGATGCCTCAAGAGTAGTCAGCCTCCATTAGTAAACTAGATGACAACTCCTCGTGAATCGCCCGATTGCCCTGTACTGTACAAGTCGGTAAACCGAAATCAGAAGCGAGAAAAGCAACAATCCCGCAACAAGCGCGCTCAAGATCATTGGCCCACACAAACGTTTTTACTGTTACACTCGCTTCCGGGCCGCCTTTCCCGCGCCAGCCAGTATGTCAAGCAAACAAGCAAGCCCCGTACTTTAAAATAAAATAAAAAATGATCTACAGACTATAACAACCGCCGACCGCCGACCAACGGGCGCCACGGGTATCTATGGGTCTTAGTCTAGGATTACGGTACCTGAATATTCTTGATATTGAATTGAGTGATGATCTTCCTCGAACCCTTACGAGCAGCAAAGTCATCAACCAAGAAAAAGACAACGACCTCAAAGAAAACTTAGCTAAACCCAATCTGGGTCTACGTTGGCCAGGACATGTTAATACTGGACGAACACCGCTATAATTCGGCAAAATATACGAGGAATTGAAACCGTGAAACTCGTGCTTTGTTTTCCCATCCTTCCTTTTTATATATATACCCCACACACGTTTCCTACGATACGCAGGTACATGAACGTCACGATGGATACTCGAGGTGGTATTACGAGAAAGAATTATGGATTTTGCTTGTCAATGTAATAATGATTTGTAGGTATCATATGTCACGACTTACGGGATCAGTCACGTGCTTGATCCTCATTATGTATGACATTATTTATTCCCTTGGTCCGTTAAACTCCAAACTCATCTCCAACATCTTCATGCTAAGTAGCCCCCTCCTTGAGATTCTTTTCTCGCTTAAACAATCGTATTGCTAATAGCGAATCACCAATATAAGCCGGCTGTGCCGACGGGCTTCCAGGCTGATAAGCCAGCAACGGGTGGCCGCCGCGGCGACAACGACCGATTGTTCACGTACTTGTATGCATACAGATGTGTACGACACCATTATCTGCTCTACGATCACGTCGCCTATAAACTTGCATGCAGACCGGATATGATGACATGACATGTAAAATATTCTGCTGCCCGTGCTGCTGGGCGGTCGACCGTGCGTACTGGATTGGCAAATTGATGTGACATTGCCCTTGTCTAGGCCGCATACTCTTCCGGCGCTTAGAAAGTCCTAGATCTTATTCCTTGGCACGGGCAGCTGCACTACGACTAGACATTTTGCTCAAACGCGAATGGAATCTAGAGTGCACAACATCGAAGCATGTGTAACGGATGCAGCATCTCTCGTTGGCTTTCTCCTCACTTGGTACACTCTACGCACGGACGTGCAATATAAACACATACATCTCACTTGGAGATGTTGGAGTACGCTAGACATTTTGAGGGATTATACTTCCTGTCCTTCAAACGGGCGTGTTTGTATGTTGCTACCACACGTATCCAAAAACCGGTATACACGGCTATTTCTGCAGCATGGCAATACCAGTGTGACAGACCATAAGAGGGGTATGAGCACAGGCAGGCAGCCGCTACGACTTACAGGTTAGATTAAAGCTCAAACGCGAAACAGATGTTCGATTCTTCATGATCCTCTATATTGTTCACGTGTCCAAATACTCATACGTAGGAACGTGGACATCAAGAATCGTCTGCCAAGAAGAGCACTATTCCGGCTGATATCTTTTACTTCACTAGCTCTGTCTATTGCAGAATAGACGGGAACATCCATTATCATGAGGCAGCAAGGGTTTGGCTGCAGTAAGGTGAAGGGGCCGAGGTTGTGCATGTTCTCTACTAATCGTATGCATATCTGCAGAAGGGGGCTTGCCACTACTTGGCCTATCTGGCATCAAAAGTGTGTCAGATTATACAGACAGTGCAATACTACGAGAGACCATCTCCAAGTTCCACTGGTAGTGACACTTGATATACTTGCTTTGTACAGTATGTTTCACCCGTCGCCTGTGATGAAAAGCCGTACCGAATAAATTAAACCGCGAATGACGGGCTCTGACTCTGTGTCTCTCCCAATCACATACTCGTACTATTATTTCTCTTCACTTACCGAGGATCCGCCGGTGGATAGGGTCTCGCACTGGTGACATCACTTACCGTCGGACCGGTCCCGTGCTGTGTTGAGTTGTGCTATTATGCAAGTGTCTATCTTACAGGATTCGCGTGAGTATTGGTCGACCTTTCACCGTCATATCTCTACCCCCGCTATCACCGTGGTAGTCTATGTCACCAATCCATAGTATCACATCTTGAGGGCACAGACTTGGGAGCACAGACTTGTGAGATGTCATGTTGACCGGTTGCACATGGTGATTATGGTGCCACTTTCACCACATACAGTCCGCGTCAGATGACCGTTTATCATCATTGGGTGGTACTATGCGACTAGCGTAGTGGCACGTCCGTCGAGAAGAAAGTGTCAGAGTAAGTGACAGAAGAAACATAGATAGACAAATTTTGTGGTTCGAATCTCATATTGATAAGAGCTCAAGGGTAGAGAAATTGGATATCGATTGTGATAAGTTGTAAGATTCTGCGAACAGAAAAAATTTATTCTTCTAACCTCAAATTACAAACGCTCACGTTGAGTTCACGGCCTGTCTCACAAGCTTAAAACCTCTCATAACCTTGGGATAGTATCTCATAATGTCATCATTACCGGTGCTCCTCGACGCTTCTATAGCTCTATATAACTATACTTCACAGACACTTTGTGAGGCATAATGAACATGGCCGAGGACTTCAGACCTCCATTGAACAAAGCTACAAGACCCTAAGGTGAAAACAAGGGCTTGTACCCCCTGAGCCTCATGATGCCCCGAAGGTATATCACTGGTCAGCGCCCAAATGACAATAGAGAGGCTTAAGCACTCAAGCACGGTCTCAACCAGTAAACTATTCGGCTTGATAACGGTTCTAGCAATTAGCTACATTAAATTATTCTCGAACCAAGCTTAGGGCTAGGCGTCGAGGATGGCAGTTTGTGACTTATGTTCACAAAGTTGTAAATGGAACAGACACTCGTTAGTCGACACGAGGATTACTTCAATCGGGAATGAGAATACTGTCACATAAAGTGTGTCCGTCCTGTCCTCGGATACCCATTACTACATGAACTGATATCCCACCCCGTCTGAAGTAACTGTTGGCTGGTATACCCGTTCGTGAAGCGTAGGTCTTGCACAACTACAACCAGAAGGGCTGGTGGCATTGCCAATAACCTATTGAGGACTCAATAGTGAGTTTCCTATCGGGAACAGAGAATAGAGCGACAGATTTGTTAAGTAGAAACAGAGAAACGAGAATACACAATTCGATTGTTGAGGTCACTCTCTAGAGCGGTGGACAACGCCAATGACCTATGGTAGAATACAGTAATCATCGCCAGATCCAGGCGCGATCGCCAAGATCTCACACACGTAGGGCTACGGCGTATGTGGGAGTCAGCTTTGTGTGGGGTTGTTCTTAAAAGGAATGTGATATACCTAGACTACCATAATTGGTAACGTAATTGTAACCAATTCTATCAAGTAGTATGAATAATTGCGGTCAATCCTTCGCTGCTATTCGAGCAGAAGCACACAATCGCGCATGCAACAACATGATGCCGCCGGCAGCACACTGCAGTAGCCAAGAGACCGTGAAACATTACGGTAATGCACTCATGATCATAAGCCTAACTTTAAAGTAAATGAAGGGTCTGAGCGGTCGGAACCTAGCCATAGGGGCACAAGTACGAATCTAGCGGTGAGACGCAATGCATATCGTCTAGGTACCTGGGTGCGCTGCGAATAGTGGCTAAAACTGATACCCTTCAGAGACGAGAACAGTGGTGAGGGGAGCAACCTAAGACGATTTTATGAATCACGTCAATAGGGACACCTGGGGAGATGTGACCCATCCAGATCCCAAAACCAGAATTTCCAGAGGCTATTATACCAACGACTTTCATTTTATGGAGATTCTAGACAATGTTGAAAAATAGGTATCAAGTTCCTAATAACTCAGGAGACTTGTAAAAAAACAATGAGAAGGGCATGTCGGAACTTCGCAGACATTTAGCAGTCTTTACTAAGCTATCACTTTCAGATTAATACCTGCTAGTGAAGCGTCTAAACAGCATGTTGTGAGCAGGACACTACCTTCTACGGCCAGCAGAAGAACATATCAAACTAGGCCCGATATATTAAGCTATGATATAAAGAGGAAAGAGTGAAACGGCAGATCTATTATTTTAATAGAAGATGTTTTGCAACGATTTAAACATACCAGCCATTCATAGTTGAATGGTTTGGATCGAGCTACCTTTTTCAAAATAATACAGCTTAGTGTGCTCAACGTGTCCTTAGCCATAGCACTTGGACCAGATCTTCGCCTAATTTGAGTTATAGTAAGTCAGAATAATTTCTATTTTCGCTAACCTTACAGCAGTTGTAATAGCTTCTTCTCTTTGAAGTAAAACAGGCAAGGCCAACTAGGGGCCGGAAGTTCACGTTACACAAAATGTCACACGGACCGGCCCCTGAATATAGGAATGCAACTACCCGTATACCAGGGATCTGCAAAGCGGCGCTTCGTATATTCAGCTACCCGTACCTATTCTTGGGTATCAAAATTGTTATTATCGTGTTTCTCAAGCCCGAGATAATAGCGATACGGACTTGAATTATCCGGCCTGGGAGAACTTGGACCTCTATGGCCTCCTTGACGCCTAAGAAGATTATTGTAATGCTGAATACCCTTCTGAGCCCTATTACGCTAGCCCTTTCGTTGATCGTTCATACACGACGACCATAGCAAGCTCTATAATCATTCCCAAGAATATCGAATGTACAAGCAATGCCCGCAGTTATTACACAAGAAACTGTAAATAATTCCATGGAAATATTGAAATGAGAGCAATTCAACATCTCTGAGGTTCCCTTAGTTTCTTTCGTACACAGCGCCCAGTGCCTACCCCTTGACTCTGTGAGCCGCCATATTCCAATTCTGAACATGAGTTATGGCATGAGTTATGGTTTAAAAATGGTGATAATTTAACAAGGGGTAGGTATCTAGGGCTTGGAAAGGGTCTGCAATATTGCAATAATCTTCTTGGGCATCAAGGAGGCCATACAAGTCTGGCTTTTTCCCCTTCAGCCCTCGCGGCGAACCTAGGTCTATATGCACGAACAGCCGCGCTTGCTTGCCTCAATAATTCAGGTCCTGTTCCACAGCATCATCAAACAAACACAAGCAGCCGAATATTTCAAACCCCGAACAGTTCAAATGCCGAATTGCACATTGGTTACACGATGTTGCCGACCTCAGCCACCGGAAGTTGCCTGTGGCTGGTCCGTGTGACAGATAACAACATATGTAAGATTACAAATCGTTAGAACTCCGCCCTTAAGCGCTATTACGAAATACACCTTGAACCAAGCAGGTCTAGTGCTATATAACAAAATAAACTTCATCCTTGGGATACTATTAGTCATTTTAGTTGACGCTTACTTCTACTCCATGAGTTGCAGGCACTTACACGTTAGATTAGATCTAGAATTAGCTTAGAGAATGACCAATCATAGAGCCGTCAGTGATCTGATAAGCCGAGTCACCAACGGATCTATATTTCGGCACGAACGGAAACGCGAAAGCAGTACACGGCAGTAGTAAGAAGGATATTTACCGAGCGCGAGTACCTGATAGTACCTGGGCCAAATAATGCTCCGTGATCGCCGACCCACAGCAATGCTCGGGTTTAGCTTATCAGATCCGAGCCATCATCATCTCATCTCGGACGTCGCGAATGGTATATATAAGGCTGGTAGCAAGTTGATCACATTTCGTTTACACAACATTTCTTTTTTATAGATTACTTACCAGGGAATAACAAAGAATAGTTGTCAATAAAGCGTTATATCGTCATAAGCTTGTAGTCGCCTTACAATTGATCCACATAATACCACACCTATCAGTTTACACGGAACAAAAAAAAAATATGGCCACGAGCTTGAGAAACATTATCGTTGTTGGGGGGTCTTATGTCGGCGTGGTCGGTCTAACTACCCACCATTTTTCCCCATGTGCTCTATACTGACAGCATCATTCAAGGCCACCACACAAGGACTCGCCAATATATTACCATCCACACATCGTGTAAGCAGTAGGACTTGGGTCTTGGACAACCGAAATCTAACAATGACGCGTACAGGTTCTCCTCATTGAGCCACATAGTCATTTCCACCATTTATTTGCCTTCGTAAGTGATATACGACCTACGCGGATAGCTATTTTGCCTTCGGTATGGCTAATTTAGCAACGAGCGAGAATAGCCACGATTCTCCATCTTGCCTACATACGAGCATAAAGCTTTTATCCCATACACAGGCACATTCGCCGCGGCACCCGACCCAGAAAGGCACCATGTCGTGAAGGCGCGGGTTTCCGCTCTTTATAAAGACCGCGTGGTGTTGGATCGGGACTGGCAAGGCATACGCGAAATCCCCTTCGACTATCTAGTTGTAGCCACGGGCACTAGGTTGCGAGCCCCCGGAACGATGCAGGACGACGAGAAGCCCCTCTCTGTGAAGTACTTACAGGCTTACCAGCAGCGTCTCAAGGACGCCAAGTCTGTTGCCATCATTGGCGGTGGCGCCGTTGGCGTGCAGATGGCGACGGACCTTAAGGAGATCTATCCCGACAAAGAAGTCACACTGATACACTCCAGAAACCAGCTAATGCCGGTGTATCATGAGAAGCTAGACGAGATCATCAAGGCGAGATTCCAGGAACTAGGCATCAAGTAAGTATTCGCAATCGCCACCATCATCTTGAGGTGACTGGATCTTTCCTATCTAACCTCGTTTGCCCGTAGGCTCGTGCTCGGATCCCGCGTCAACATGCCAGAAGGCGACTTCCAACAAGACAACATATCGGGGAAGCCTATCACTCTGTCTCTGCAGAACGGGAGTACGCTTCAGGTCGACGTCGTCATCCTAGCAACCGGACAGACCCCCAACACCCAATTCCTCTCGACGCTTTCCACCTCGTCAGAGGACTCACTCATCAACCCTGCCAACGGGTTTATCCGCGTGAGACCGACACTGCAATTCAGGGACCCGGCGTACCCAAACCTTTATGCCGTCGGCGACGTAGCCGATAGCGGTGCACACAAGGCAGCGCGGCCCGGCTCCTTCCAAGCACAGGTATTGGTAAGGAACATCCTAGACATGGTTAAAGGTCGCGAGCCTTCCGGGGAGATAGAGGTGGCGCCGCCAGCCATCCACCTGACACTGGGATTGGTAAGTTGTATTCATATTGCTCACTCCTCTATCTCGTCACGTTATGTGCTTCATCTGACCTCATGATGAACAGTCGAAGAACCTAATCATCCGCAATCCGGATACATCGAAAGGCGAAACCGAGCCTTATATTGTACACAGAGACGAGTAAGTCGTGGAGGCCCTCCTAGCGCTTGGATGTGATAATTCTACTCGGAGTAAACAGGCACTGACAAGCGAACAGCGGGAAGGCAGATATGGGTATCGATGGTGTCTGGGGCCGACGCGGTGTCACCGTACAAAGCGACGCCGAATACCATTTATAAGCAGACAGATCACCGTTTCCTTATACGGGCGATTTCCGCATTTGCAATTCTAGAATAGCGATCTTGAGAGGATACTGCTATGAGATTAAGTAGATTTGAGCATTCTTATAGGCTCAGGGGTATAGAGAAATGGGTTGGGGGCATAGACACAGACAGATAGATTATATATACCTAGAAAAGCATCTACTTGGCGATACACGTATGGAAATAAATGGATTTTTTTTTTACGAGCAGCAGATACGTTTCACACGTCGTATTCAAGTTGTTGCCCACCATGACAAGTGGTGTGTGTGTATATCCTACTAGAGTGTTGTTCTTAGCATTCGAAGCCACCAACATTAACTTTCGTCAACTCTTCACCCGTCACCAATAGGAACAAAGAAGAAGCCCAAAACTTCCTGGGGACGCATTTTTGGACCTAGAAAACAGTAAAAAGGCAGAAGCATGGCCAAAATTTGTCGGCAATGAGAATCGAACTCATGTCTGCACGGCCACAACGTGCTGTACTAACCACTATACTATGCCGACCCTCGGACGACTGTGCGATAGGCAGATGCTCGGATTTCCTGATTGGTAACAAAAATTTTCACGATGATGCATTTGCCTACGTTAAGACAGACAGCGTCTTTAATGTGGTGACTGCAGGTAGTTTATTCGACTCTCATACTTGTACAAGGAACGACTCATGACTAAGTCTAATTAATCATGAGCTACAGGCCAATCACTAAAACTCCTCTTTGGAACAACGTGATCATCATCTGAATCAATAGTATTCGAGTGGCTCGTTATACACTACTCTGAGCTCCTTTCAAAATCGCTCCTACACACTCCATTCATTGATCTCATCTCCGGTATCATGGTTTCCAACCATCTCATAAAATCCATTCGCAATTCAGAAAGGTATGAAAAATGTGGCGAGGGCCAACAAGTGTTTGATATAAAAGCGTGTGGTCAAAAGCCAACAAAGATCCCTCACAGAATGCGAGTGTACGATGTATATTTTTGTTTTTTCGGCGCGGTAGTGTGATTTTTTCCTCTTTCAATCGCAAGATGATCTCGAATCATCCTCGGCCGGCGAGTATCTCAACAACAGGGTATCTCAACAACGCGGAGGCACAAAAAATATAGCAAAAATGCAAAAGGGTAAAAAGTGCCTTCGTTTGCCCCTGTCTTGTCGTTCATAATAGGACGCCACGACAAGGGCTAGGTGAAAAAAAGGGTGACAGAAGTGAAATAAAGACCAGCCAGCAGCATGTACACCCGCATCAACTCACGACTGATATCTTGGGCTCAGGCATCCAGCAGCGGTTGCGAAGGTGAACCAGTCTCCAAGTCATGTTCAGATGGCTCATGGTACCAAGTCGCGGAAGGGGAGTACATATATATGTTGCTGGTTTATTGAAACATTAACGGCGAATTTGGAATAACACCAAACGCTCAACACCATTCAAGAAGAGTTGAAAAGTAAGGTTGTTGAGACAGGCAACTGGTGATTATTTGGGCCATAAGCATATGCTTGCAGCTTGCAGAAGTGAAAGAGGTATCTTATGAGGATTTCGCGTTGCTATTCGTTGCCGTAATTCGGGATATCGTCGGATCGTCCGTCTCGTCGCATGTAATTGTAACCTGACAGCGCGCAAAACGGACAACGTTGGTTTTTGACAAAAGAAATGAAGGAATTGATGATCGCATCAACGATTTCGGTATTGACAGTAATTTTTCTTCTCCGTGTACTTGTAATCTCGTCCAATTCAGGGTAGCAGACAGCCACTCCAGCCAAGGCAGGCCTCTCATCTTTACATAAGAGCAGCCAGAACCATGCCAGCTACACCAGCAAGGCCGAAAGCGCTGAGAGAAGCGGCGCCGCTACCCTTGCCGTTGTCGACGGGTGATGGGCTAGCGGTAGGCGTGGTGGTAGCGGATGCAGAGCCCTCCTTAGCAGTCGTGGTGGTGTGGACGATGGAAGAGTAGCCTGTGCCGATGGGCTGGTAGAAGGACGAGGTGGCGTTCGTGTAGACGCTTGAAGTGGCGACCTTGGAGATAGTGACATACTTCGTCATGGTCATAGTTGATGTGAGGGTAGTGTCATCGGCGACGGCCAATAGGGGCAGAAGCGCGGTTGCGACGATAGCCTTGAGCTGCATTATGACGAATGTGTTGATGAGATTGGCAGTAGATTTTCGTTTTTTCTTCCTAGTAGATATGTATTGACGAGTTGCGACTTAGGCGCTTCAGGGTTCAAGCGACGTTGATATTGGCGCGTGCGATGCGATGGGTCGGCTTGTTATTGGGTTCGCAAAGAATGTGGGTGATGGAATACTCGGTATTCAAGATGTAAGGTGGTACTTAATCGTCGTGAGTATGTTCGTAGAAGTCGTAAGATGGGAACTTTGCCAACGAAGTCCGCGTGTTTCAGAAACGAGTGTCTGTGGGTTGGGAGAGAGGGTGAGGCGAGAGAGAGAAAGACGCGAGGAGGGAGTGTATGAGCCGCGCCAGAGGTAGATGTGAGAGAGCAAGAGAGAGGTGGGTGAGAAAAAGCGGGAAGAGGAGGGGGGGATGTCAGCACGGGTACCTGACAGCCACGATCTCTGGGGGAACGTGGGCGCCTTTGCTTGCCTGCATCTGCGAAATTAGCGGTGCCGGGGGCGCACTAAGGCACTAAGGAATCCGAACAAGGGTTTTGATAGGTCTCAAAGCCTCTAACCCCTGCCCAGGCTAATGGTTCTTTGAGATCAGCTACCGACGCGTTTATTTCATTCGCCCATCCTCATTTTGACTTTTTTGGTCTGCGCTTTATCCACCGTTGCCCTTTGAGACGGAATAAGTACCGCAACGCTCTATTCTGGTTGGCAAAGACGTCATGTGAAAGGAGAGAAAAAAACGAACATGTTCGTATTCTGCACTAAGCTGACTACGTGTGCATACGTGGTACGAACGTTGGACAAAAAGAATGGCGCCTCGGCGGTGTGTTGTTCAACATAGATAGCCTTGTATCATGCTCATCGTCTCATTTCGTTGGGGACATCCACAGGGCCAGCGAGCAAACGCGGAACATCAAGCTGAGGCTAAACACGCTGATTCTGTGTTCCCCCTGCTTCTGGTCCCCCTAGTCACTAGCTAGGTACTTTTCAGCACAAATACGCTGCTGACGATACTTGATCCTAGGGCAATCAGCATGGGCCACCGGAGATTACAAGCTTCCACTGCTCCATTTCTGATCTCTGTCTTGGGGGAAACCCGCTCTTTAGGCTTCGGCCTAGTAGACCCCTTGAACAAGACACTGACCATGGCGCAGTATTCCGATAGCGCTGACAAAACGCCATCGTGGTGTTCCCGTAGAAGCAGAGAATGCCATCATCGTGCCTTACCTGAAGCCTCCCTTCTCAGCTCAGGCTATTTGTGTATCTATTTGAGTAGAGTAATTAGCCAAAACTACCAATTAGCACAATACCGGCTTGACAGGGAAGAGATGGCTCAATGCAGCAGGTCGATATCTGGTTGGTCGATAAGACACCCAAGACGCCTATAGTACCAATTCGCAACGGTCTTTGGCTGGTTCCTGACTACTGCTTGACCCTGGCGAGGCGCCGCGAAAAAATAATGGGACTGACTAAGCAATAGTAGCAGATTGACTGGCATATTACTAGGCCACAAACAGACTAGCGCTATGACAGTTAATTTATTAACATTGATTAGTCAGTCCCATTATTTTTTCGCGGCGCCTCGCCTGGGCACGGCAGGTCGTGTTAGGGCAAGCGTAATTGATGGCTCCCCCTTGGTCTGTCCCGTTTCGTCAGAAGCGATACTCAACTGATGTTTTGCGGAGAGAACCTTGTCTCCAAATGGAAGTCCATTTAATTATCTCCGTAGTAATTTGACGATCCCCTCGCTGTCGCCTCGCCAATCGCAATAAGACAACATCAGACCGGCTTTGTATTTCCTACTGTATAACTTAGGTAGTACGGATTATGTGATGCAGGCGCGCTCTAATGCACGGGTTAGGTTTCCTGCAAGGCACCCGACTCGCCGACTGTCAGCTTGGCTAGTGCATCAAAAACAACGAGGTCCACGTCGCAAACTTTTCCCTCTCCACCAGCTGGTTTTTCGTGCCACCATTCATCGCTCACCACGTTCCGAAGCTGATCCCATCGGTGAAGCGTCTTGCGTTTTCGTGAATAATGTCAATCTCGTCAATTACCTAACTATATCGTCCGTCTTTCACGCCGTCATTTTGAAGAGGACACTAAACGCCACCGACTTACATAGGTGCCTAGTCCAGCTGGAACCATATGATACTCTCAAGGACTCGACTTCAACGCCCACACCTCCCTACACCTTGAAAACGAGTCAGTTATGCATGATAGTAGTAGCCCTTTTCTGTTCAGCCGGCCGCTAGGTTGGTTGTCCGTGTCGTTACAGGTAACGACACTCTAGCTCGTTTCATCCCGGCCGCCGTGACCACCTCTACCTATATCAGAGCGCCTAATGAAGCTGGGCTGGGATGAGCGCTAGGATACCCAGTAGAATGTCTGTACTGTCGGTTCGCAAATGTATCAGACCCTAACCTGAGACTCTGGTGGTTTCTGACCCGCACCTCATCAACGCGCGAGTTATAGTAGTACCATCTAGTGGACGGCGACATAGGTATTTCTTCCCTTAGCACGCGAAGACGACATATCGCGCGGTACGTGTTAATACAGATGTCAAATGTAACCAAAGTCATAATCCGAGTACCAAGATCAAGTGACGTAGGTGGTTGTGAGTCCACACCGCTCAACGTTCAGCTAGGACTATGATCGGCCATTCTATGCGAAGCTTTTCAGATCTTCGTTGTACATACAGATTACAAGCTTTTGACAAAAATAGCCTGCGCCAAGGTTGTGAGATTCACTCGGATTGTTGCCGGGTAAGTCCATGTTTGGATCAAAATCTAGTTCAGCTTCAGCCATATCTTGACCGAGTCGGAATAAAGTGCAGATCGAGACACCAATAAGTGAAAAGTGACGACATTTCCTTTATGGAATTTTCGATTCATAAAGATATCATCATTCCATCGAGAGCACCTCACGATCGCGATGTAACGTGTTTTGTAGTGCATGGAAAGTATTTTTAGCAAATCTGCAAGCAATATGTCTACTAAGCGAATAACTACCTACTCAGGTAACTGTGTTTCCTAGTGGCCATGAATGAGGGCACATATATATATATACTCAATGATAGAAATCTCAACATTAAACGCGTTAGAGCATCTCTCATCTAGCATGTTGATCTCTCTCGTTCTACCAATTGTTTCAGTGACGTACGCGATTAGTGGTTGCCAACATTCCAGTGCGCGTGCCCAAATATCGTCAACACCAGCTTCGCTATGTCGACTTCATGACCAGCGAAAAAGGAGCATCTGCTTTCTAGTAGAAGGCATCCAAGGACTGCCTACTTCTGCGGTCCACGGTTTACAAACCCAATAAGTGTAACCTCCGTACCCTCAGCCCCAGGGCGCCGACACTCTTGCTGAAAAGTCTTGAACTGCTTAAACCCCACCTTCTCCATAATCCTCAGACTCCCCGAATTCGTAGTCTCGACGATGGCACAGAGCATCTCCGGCACGGTGTCTCCCTCCCGCGCATCCACGGAGAGCGCATCGACCATCGTCTCGGTCTCGTGTCTAGGCAGACTCCACCACGCATCCACAAACGCCTTCATGAACTCGGTGCCATAGCCGCGCCCCCAATGCTCTTTCTTGAGCATGTATCCGACCTCGGGCCAGCCGAGTTCCGACGTCGTCGAGTAGACGCCGCCCAGCCCGATGAACTCGCCCGTCGACGCCAGGCAGATAGCCGGGTTGTACGTGTCCACGTCCCGGGGCGGCAGGAATGGGCTTAGTTTTGCCTGCGTCGCGGCCAGGTCGCTGTCGATCGTCCCTGCAGCGGTGCAGGCCATGACCTCGGGCTGCGTGCGCAGCGAGTGATGCGCTTCCAGGTCATCCTGCGTCAGCGGGCGGATGATGAGGCGCTCCGTTCGGATCGGGGCCCGAGCTGAGTTGGCCGGGAATCGAGGCAAGGTGGTTTTCACCTTGATCAGGGATGAATTTTCTGAGGCCATTTTGCACTCAAACAATTTCTAATAGTGTAATCGTAAAGTTTCGCGTTTGGAAGGAGGCGCCCTCTAGATAATTGTCAGTCTCCGAGTTGCGATACTGCATGTATTTAAAATGCTTACCTAGTTCTTCGACTTCTCCTGATTTGGTCCGATCTGGGCGGAGGTGGATGCGCTGGTTAGGTCTACCGCATTTAGACGCCGAAAAGCAATATGCTGGTGAGATCCGCCGAATGAGTCATTTACGCGTTACCGCAACAGTCTCAGGTAACGAAACACGAACAAAAGATTTGCGATAGCTCGTATTCAAGAAGGGCTATTGATGGGACTGATCACCAGCTGCGAAACTTGCGATCTCGTATTCATTTCGAATCATCCATCAACAACTCAGAGTCGCATTGAATACAACATATATCTATGTACTGTCTTGCCAATAGATGATATCGCAAGGCGCTCTCTCCAGGTATCCCAGAAGCTCTAGAAAAGCTCTTCTCTTATCGTGGATTCTATCTATCCAAGATGCGTGTTGAAACAACGCTGCGCGCAATCGGATACGCGGAAAGACAAAACGCCACGCCCCGCCAGATTTTCTTCGCTCAGTTAAGGGAGCCGAAGCCACGTAGTAGTTGAATGCCGCATGCAGAACCCCTATGCCATGTTGAAAAATACTCCGCCCAGAAAGTTTTAAAAGAGCCCTGGGAAAACTCGATGCCCGCGACGCCTTTTTCCATGATGTTGAACCCTGGATATCGATTTTAAAATGTACAGCCGCAGTGTATCCCAACTCTATATACCCACGCTAAAGCAAAACATGACCGGAATTTAGTGAACTTAATGGTCCCCAGTCGTGTCCTCGACCGGAGGACATGTGCAAAATAAGTTGAGATCACCGTAAGCTAGAGACGTTAGTTCACCAAATCACATGTAAAGTGCCTGAGAATAACAAACTCACTATCGTCGATCCTGGCAACACTAGGCCAGAATTTCTTTTCCTTAAGCCAAGAGAGAGGGTATGCTGCCTTCTCTCGTGAGTAACTCCGCTCCCATCTGCTTTCAATGAAATCCTGCATCGGGTGAGGCGCATTCTTGAGCACGTTGCCTTCTCGGGGTATCCTCCCCTCCTCAATGTCACGAATCTCCCCACGGATGCTGATAAGAGCATCAATGAATCGGTCAAGCTCCTCTTTGCTCTCGCTCTCAGTTGGCTCGATCATCAGCGTGTTCGGGACTGGCCAGCTCATGGTTGGTGCATGGAATCCGTAATCCTGAAGGCGCTTGGCAATGTCAATGGCCTCAACACCAGCGGATTTACTGAATGGCCGAGTATCGAGAATAAACTCGTGTGCACACCTGCCATTCTCATTGACATAAAGAATGGAATAATGAGGTTTGAGACGGGAGAGAATGTAGTTCGCGTTGAGCAACGTGATCTTAGTAGCGTGTGTGAGACCGTCAGGGCCTGCCGATAGAGTTAGTGATGCGTTCTTAGTAATCGAGGAATTAAAATTATAGAATGAGAAACTTACCCATCAAAGTGTTGTAAGCCCAGCTGATGAGGTTAATACTTGCGCTTCCAAACTCAGCACTACTTACGGCTCTAGTGCTCACAGAGCTTTCAGTGCTAGTGCCTTCGACGTTGGGACTTCCTGGTAGAAAAGGGGCAAGATGGCTCTTTACACAGATAGGTCCCACACCTGGCCCACCTCCTCCGTGAGGGATACAGAAGGTCTTGTGTAAATTAAGGTGACAGACGTCGGCTCCAATCTCTCCTGGGGAGCACAGCCCAATCTGAGCGTTCATGTTGGCGCCATCCATATACACCTGTCCTCCGTGTTCGTGCACAATCTTGCAAACCTTCTTTATCTCAGGTTCGAAAACACCGAATGTGCTAGGATAAGTGACCATAATGGCCCCTAGCTGATCTTGATGCTGCTTGCATTTTGCTTCCAAATCCGCTATATCGAGATTACCAGTTTCAGTGTTGCATTTGACTGGGACTACACGCATACCTGCCATAGCAGCCGATGCGGGATTTGTCCCGTGAGCGGACACTGGAATCAGACAGATGTCACGGTCTTTTCCGCCGGATTTGTTAGCCTTGTGAAACTCTCTGATAGTACGCAGTCCAGCAAACTCTCCCTGAGCTCCAGAATTTGGTTGGAGAGATACATCATCCATTCCCGTAATTTCCGCTAGTTGCTCCGAGAAGTGCTTTAGAAGCCTCTCATAACCTTGAACAAATTCTTTGGGTGTGAACGGGTGTATTTTGGAGAACTCGGGCTTCGTGATGAGGGACATTTCGGTCGTCCCGTTAAGTTTCATTGTGCATGAGCCAAGAGGGATCATAGAGTGGACTAGAGACAGGTCCTTCGACTGAAGATGATAAATATACCGTAGAATTTCAGTTTCTGAATGGTGTGTGTTAAAAACGGGGTGTGCCATGAAAGGAGATGTTCGTCTCAGAACGTCTGGGATGTCTAATGGGCCCGCCTCCTTAGATAGAAGCTGTCTCGTAAATTCCTTCGCGCTTGAGAGATCGATATTTTTGTTTCCCTGACGTACGGAACTGAATATCCCAAGAATATTCGCCATATCACCGAGGCTTGTCGTTTCATCGACAGAAATTCCAATCTTGTCTTCGCCAATCAGACGAACAAGGAGGCCTTGCTCTCGAGCAGTTGCGGCGAATTGCTGTCGAAGAGCGTTCGTTCCAAAATCGACGACCACCGTGTCGAACAACACACGGCCGTCCTTGTCCAATTTGCTTTTTACAACAGTGAATCCGGCTGCTTCAGCACCAGCTTGAACGGTCCTAGCTCCACGGATAGTCCTCTCGGCAATGGCCTTGAGGCCCTCAGGTCCGTGATAAATGGCATAGAGAGCGCTCATGTTGGCCAACAACGCCTGCGAAGTACAGACATTACTAGTGGCCTTTTCACGGCGGATGTGCTGCTCTCGGGTCTGTAACGCCAGTCTATATGCATTGCGGCCCATCCTATCTTTGGAGAGGCCAACCAGTCTACCAGGGATCTTCCGCTTGTGCTTCTCTGTTACGGAGAAAAAGGCGGCGTGAGGCCCACCATAACCAAGGGGGATACCAAAACGCTGAGCGCTGCCAAAAGCAATGTCTGCACCCCACTCTCCAGGAGGTTTCAACATGGTCAAGGCCAGCAAATCGGTTGCTACACTGAGAAGTGCACCTTGCTTGTGTACAACATCGGCCAGAGGTCTATAGTCGTCCACACCACCATAAGTATCAGGGTACTGGACCATGACGCCGACGAGGTCGTCACCCAGCGCCTCTATCTGAGCGTGGCTTTCCTGTTGAGAGAGGTCTAGAGGGAGGATCGTGATGCCAAATCCTTGAGCACGTCCACGCATGACCGAAATAGTCTGGGGGTGCATGGTCGTAGAGACTACATATGTCTTATTTTGCCTTTTGGCCCTTGAACCGTTGAGAGCATTCATTGACAGTGTCATGGCCTCGGCGGCGGCGGTTCCCTCATCAAGCAAACTAGCGTTGGCAATGGGAAGCGCGGTGAGATCCGAAACCATGGTCTGAAAATTAACCAAGGATTCCAGACGCCCTTGGCTGATCTCGGGTTGGTAGGGGGTGTAGCTTGTGTACCAGGCCGGGTTTTCAAGCACGTTCCGCTGAATAACGGAAGGCGTATGGGAGCCATAATAACCCTGGCCTATGAAACTTTTCTTCACGGAAATATCAGGAATATACCCATTGACTGTCTCAGAAAGATCAGACTCGGCGCAGCCGGGAGTCCTGTCAAGCTTCAATTTTGACTGAGCTCTGATATCTGGCGGTAGAACCTGGGAAACAAAATCGTCTAAGTCTCGGACGGGAGGCGATAGAGCTTTAAGCATCTTAGCCGTATCGGCATCGTCCGGTCCGATATGGCGGCGGGGAAAAGTATCCAACGACTGGAAAGAAGCTGTGGCGACCGCGGAGTGCGGAACAGAATTGACGTCTTCGCCAGTCGCGGGCACGTTTGAGAGGGCCCTGCGCCCTGCGATGACGTTACTGGCCCCAGGCACACACCCGCGACATGCCCAAGTAGCTGCAGGGTATAGGCGAGGGCGAAGAGAAGAGACTCGCGATTGCGCCGAAAGCTGGCCCAGACGGCGCGGGACAGCACGCGCCAGGGAAGCCATCCTCAAAGGACAACCCCTCGCAACCGCACCCAGGTTAATGGTATGAACCAATTGGTCGGGAAATAACCGGTGGCGTCGCGGTTGGCGTCGAGCAATTCAAGACGGCAATAACAATGCAACGTAAGGATATGATAGGCGATTCGATGTACAATGGTCTTGTAAATAGAAAAGTACCGTATCATGCAGTCATGCTGAGGGGTCCAGATTATTAGAACGCCTTGGTACCAAGAGAACCAAAAGAGAGTTAGAGTTAGAGAGAGAGTTGGAGAGAAAGCAAGATCCCAAACTAACACAAAGAGCTTATAGCTAGCTCAACACGATCAATGCGAATCACCCACCGATTGATTCTTCACATCGACTCATGTTGTATCAGGGGAAAGATAAGGGTACGGTGAATGAAGATTTCTGGGGCAAAAGTATGCCCACTAGAGCAGCCGTCATCGGCTCAGACATCCTGTCCACCGGTGGTGGTGAAAGATAGGCCGGCAAGATAAGGTCAGGAACCGTGGATCTGATAGCGGGTAGATTCGGATCGTTTTGGGTTTGGTGTTTAGGTCCAATGGGCTTTTGACGTAATATCTAAACGATACCGGCTACAATCTTTCAATCTCTTTTGTAGGGTACCGTAGTAAGCATGCACAAATGTACCTTCAAGTACCTACCCCACAATATGCGTATACACAGAGCTAATGCATCAACTCGACGCTGCAGATACCCAGATGTACGTATTAGGTGCTACCTTCATGTTACCCTGATCTCTATCTGCCGTGCCTACAGGTAAGTAGCAGTAGCACATGTGATACCAACCTACTGCACCTATCCTGTAGGAAAGTTCCTTATTCTGGGGATACACTACCTAACCTACCTAAGGTAGGTATACTTCCAAGTTCTATCCAGTCATTGTTGCAGTACCACATAGGTAGGTTAGGACCGAAGTGGGTGACTTACCTAACTTTTAGGTGAAGGTGCTATCTCATTGAGGCTCAAGTGCGATACCGCCAGCAGGTACCGAGGTCGATGCAGACGCCACAAATGCTACCACCAAAACCACTGAAACCGCCACATTGACCAGGAACAGCCCTGTACGTACCTATGGAGCCAGATTCCACCAGACCGGGGACCTCCATCCACTATTGACCGCAACCAGAAAATTTCTTAGTAGACGAAAATAGTTGCCCCCATACCATACCACCACTGTGCATCACGAATCACTTGTTGACGTACTCTTATTATTTCGATATCTCCATTCACAATCTACCGTGATATCAAGCCCGACCAGTCAGGAAGTCATATCATACCTAATAGGTACCTCTATAACTAGATACTCTCAATATGTTCGGCGGATGTGAGTTTTGTCTTACTACCTCGGTCTAAAGCGTCAGAAACATAGCAACTCACTAATATCGCCCTTCTAGTTGCACCCCCACAACTCTCCGAGGAGGAGATTCGACAGCTCGAAGGCGAGGCAAACTTCACCGTCAAGCAGTTCCTCGCTACCGCCGCCGTCCTATACATCTGTATGTCGAGCTCAACCTATTATCCCCCGCATCGCGCCATCTTATCCAGCTCGAGGCCGTGATTCAAACATAACTGACAAGTGCTTTCTTCAAGCTCCCTTTGTCGTCAATGCTGTCTCCGGCCTTTTCTAGACGATCCTGGTAATATCAAGACGATAGACACACACGTACGTACGCACGCACGCACGCATACACACAAAGCATACTGGCCCGTGGTTGGTTGTAGGCACCCGACTGGGGATGAGAATGCGCAGTTGTAAAAAGCTGCCGCCTTGCTCAGGCTACGATGATATGCCCACGAGGCTAATTCTGGACTGTAATAACATCGAACTGTACATATACATACAAGCAAGGGATGGGAACACCGGACCGGAAACATACCACGAGCATATAGACCAGGAGGCGCCATAGTATCGCTGGTAATCAAATTATATGACACTATACAGGTACTCGACATCTAATCCGACATAGGAGTATAATATTATGTTGCCAAGCCCGATATCAGGATGACCAAGTATCCGCAACAAGCGAAAAACACTATACCCAGTGGCTCGCGAGCGCCTCGAACGCCAAGGCTTATGCTTTATTCTGGTGGCCAGCTCTACGCAAGAATAGACGAGCGCAGTTAGCTCTAGAAACAGATGTTCCTTCCACAATCCGACACCGTATGCGTCTAAATAGCGCCACGCTATTATAGAAAGTTACTTAATCTTGCAAGCGATTACTTCGAAGGCGGCTTCGTCTCGGCCTGCCACTCATCAAAGTCCTTCTTGATAGATTCGACTTGGGCTTTCAAAGTCTGAAGTTGCTTGTCATAGTCCTCCAAAATCTAAGGTTCGTGGTTAGTGATTAGGTCATCGTAGACGGGGAGTTGAGGGCTTCCTATAAGCATACCTTCTTTGCTTTTGCCTCAACCTCTTCCCCCAGCCCTTCTTGAGCTTCAGTGCCCCGGCGCTCAATCTCACTCCGTAGAGCGTCGGCATAGCCCCTAAGAAGTAACAACCGGCTCCATAGTTCTTCAGTTCGTGCGCTCAGAGCGGGATCTGTCAGGTTTTGGTCTAATGTTTCCAACTTTATCTTTAAGTCGTCTTCGTCCTTGTCTAGGGCATATCCCCTGTTTCGCAAGACTTGGACTTTAGTTGCTAAAGCAAGACATCGCTGCCTCAATATCGCGTGTTTTCTGCGCGCATTCAAAGCTCGCACGCTCGTCTGCAAGTCTTGCTGGGATAGGATCGCATCCAGACAGGCATTTATAGAATGCAAAGTGTAACGGTACTTCGTCAACGCTTTCTCCTGCATCTTCAATCTTTCGCCTAATGCAGCAAAGCCGGAAGCTAGTACAGGTACATAGCCCGGATCTGGCTTGTCGTGCATGGCCTGCTCCCATTCTCGGACGTCCTCGCCGGGGCCGGGTTGAAAGAAGGGGACGCGCGCCTGGCCAACATTATTGTAGAAATAGTACTTGAATACAGTGTTGGGATTGTTAGGAGCCCATCTCCCTATGATCGTTTCCATCTGTTCGGTGACTGGTTTATGGCCTGTAAGAGGAATCGATTAGCAAGCGGTCAGTCAAAAGAGAAGCATTGCACGTACTAAGCGACTCGCGACCTGGCTCCCATATTGCGCTCCTGTTTGGTAGCATTGTTTGGCTAGCACCTAAGAAAGACGAGCCAAAAGGTTGTTGCTGCTGTTGCTGTTGGAGCTGTTGCTGCTGCTGCTGTTGCTGCTGCTGTGTAGCGGGTTGGCTTAATAAACTCGACCCGAAGACACCCGCTTGTGGCTGTGTCTGAGCTTGAGGTTGATTTATGGTCTGGCCAAAGAGGCTGTTGGTGCTTGCGGGTTGGCCCAAAGTAGTGGTGCTCGTCCCGAAGGCCGGCGCGGCAGGCCTGCCGAACAGAGACATCACGAAAGATTTGGTGCGTATCGGGGGGCAAAAGTATGCAACAGCTACAGTAGGATATTATGTGGTCGCGCCGGAAGAGCTGGGATCGTGAGAGAAATGTCGAGTTCGGCACAGTTCATGCAAGCTGGGGAAGAATCTGGATTCAAACCAGCAAGCCAGAGAACGCCGTCGCAGCAAAGAGGCAGCTATACAAGGTAGAGACAAAATGCTCGATAGCTTGTGAATCGTGATGAGTGCCTTGATGGATTGATCGCAAACCTTCTAAGGAATCAGGCGTCACCGTTCTTTATTTCTTTATGCAGGTATGGTATGGCGGTACAAATCGCGAAAACAAAAAGACCCGCCAAGCTTTATGACTTAGAGTACCTAGCTCGAGTGCCTGTCTTTCCACGCGTGTGATAGGTTAGTGAGCTCGAGTCAGTTACCTAACATGCTACAGGGCGCCCAAGGTACCTAAGGCAGGCTCAGCCGTGGCGGGCATGTAAGCCCCATGTGGCTGAAGCCAATCAGCAGCTTCAATTTGCTAATCTCAACTTGACTTAATGCTCCATTTCCGAGCTTCCTCGTTGAACGACGACCTCATTCTGTGCATTCGACGACATCGCAAACATGGCGGCCCGGAAGCCTGTGTGAGTAGTTCCGGTATTAAGCATTGAATTGCATTGCATTGCACGTTGAATTGGCTCACCACGACCGCTACTGACACGCTCACAGCTTCAACCAGCAGGTGCTCTACGACACCACTCCCCTTCCGGACTCGATCCCCGCCGTCAAGGAGGTCGGCGCGACATCTGCACCTCTTCTCTCCGCCTCCTTCTTTATCGGCGCCCGATGCCGTCCATACAACGATGATTACATGCAATGCAAGACCGAGAATCCGGGCAAGGGAGAGTTCGAATGCCTGAAGGAAGGCCGTCGTGTAACTAGATGCGCTGCGAGTGTGTACGTCAACGAGCCTCTGTTCCGAGCCTTATCGGCATCATAGCCCCAGAACACCGGCGGGAATCATTCCTATCTTTGCTTGTTATGGTGCTGTCGTAGAGGTAAAATACTGACAGGATTGGGGTCAATACAGCATCGATGACATTAACAAGAGCTGCCTGGACCAATTCCGTACGCACTGGCAGTGCCTCGACAACAACAACCACCAGCTTTGGCAGTGCCGAAAGGCCGAGTGGAAGCTTAACCAATGCGTCTTCGACAACCTGGTGAGCTTAGCATGCACCCCCTCCCTGCCCTTGCCCATGCTAATTGAGTTCACCCATTAGAAACTTGAGAAGACAATCCCGGACGCCCCCAAAGATCAGATCCCCGTCCATCTCCGAACAAAACAAATTTATGCTCACTATCCCATCTTGAGGGACCGTGGCCAACCATCACTCGGAAAATCAATCGACCCTCCTTCTGCTCAGGCGCAGACACCCGCCTCATAAAGCGTTGTACACGACATTTCCTACGGAATTCTAGAAACCCGCCTATGAGGTCTGGCGATTATGTGTACATAAATACCGCAGCAAGAAAGAGATTCGTCTGTTTCATGCACTCTTTCTCCACTCCACTTGTGTGATCACATTGGTGCACTGCCGTTTCACCAAATCCAATACGTCACATTCGACATGTCGACTGTGACTATGAGAATCCGTAGGACGACTCTTGACCTAAGAGGGGCTGGTCAAATACAAACTTGAGAGGCCGGTAAAGGCATGCAATGAACTAGAAATCAGGCGGCATTGACGTCAAAGAGGGGCAATTAGTATCGTACAGAGCAGCGATAATGCTTACCTACCATGAAATCGTGTAGTAAGAAACAGCATCGGAAGCCAAGTTGGACCTAAAGGCAATAAAAAGTGTCAACTAAAAGCCAACCACCAGATATGAGATTCATCAATGATCCCAGCAAAGCTACATTAAGATCTGCCCAAGTCTGTTTGCACCCGGTTTCATCTCCTTTGATTATGCACATACCTAATAACACCCACTTATTTTACCAGCAGCTTCCCGCTATTGAGAAAACGCAGCAGGTACAACCTTCACTAATTCCCAGCTGTGCAACTAATCACAGCACTCAGCTGTCCATATAAAAGATCAAACGATTAGGTCTCTTGCTTAATAAGACAGCAGAATACGTCAAGCTGCAGGCTCAACCCGCCGTTCCAAACAAATTAGGGCTTTGCTCGTTTTCGTCAGAAGGACAGTCACCGCCTAACAGTAACAGACAACAGTGCTGCTTCTTATATGTAGGACGCCGTAATTACCTAGTGACAAACACAAAGAAATGATAAGACCGAGCTGCAAATGGCTAAATTTAGAACTGAGAAGATGCATGCGTTGTACTCAGATAGTTGAGCAAGAAACACACACGTATCGGGAATCGTTTTTACACAAACTGTAGATTCCGAGACAATACGACACGGCCGAGAGCACATCGATACAGAAGAACCTTGCATCCTTTCAGAGTGCGAATGAGTCTCAAGCCTAAACCATCTCACAGAACATCATGAATATCAGGACAATAAGAATCTGTTCGGGGATGAATCCTCAAATCCCGGTTGTCAAACCTGTTTGTACGCCAGACATACGACGGATCCCTTTCGTGTTACGCTTCGCTTCAACCGGGATTGCGGCTACTCTACATGACATGTAGGTAGGCTAGGTATGTAACACTGCGTCCAAATACCAGCAGGTGTCCGAACACACGGGCTTTCCCGGTGGTTGGCGGTTGGTCGATTACCTGTTCTCAAACGGCGAACAAGCTAAGTTAGGCAAGAGTCGACGAACCCGTGAGCGCCAGTTTGTCGTGGCGTCGTAATGTCTCGGTTTGCAAAACGTTTGAGAACAAGACATGGTTCGCAATGACCGACAGTCCTAGTGAACAGATGTTTGGCTTACGAGCAAGTAAAGTCGAAGGCACCTTTGGTCACATACTGATCCGTAGCCCTAGTACGTGGGCGGGCAAAAAATTGAATGACTGACTTCGGATAGGACGCGCAAGCTTGGACCGATTGCGCATCTTTCGTTTGGTGGCCCGCTCTTCGGAACGGGGAAATGTCTTTCTTTCATACAGTCTAGACCCGGCTACCCGGGTCCTCGCTGGATTTGAAACCAGACTAGAGCTCGCCGGCCTTGAGACGTAGTTGCTAATCGTCGGGAGTAAAACCGCATGGGTGGTGGGGCGGCCCGTGGTCGGGATATGCTGCGTTATGTTCGAGACAGAAGTTTGACGTTAAGTAGGTAATTCAAGCAACCAAAGTTGTGGTGCAAGCTGACGTGGCTATCTTGTCTTGTGATCTAAGACATACCTTGAATCCGTCTTGGCCATCCAAAACAAACCAAAGTAATTTGAATCAATGGTAGATAGCTCTTCGAACGATCAGAGCCCGGTTCCAATGTGTCAAAATTTCCGCATTAGTGTAAGACATACCGCTCAGCATATGTATGGCGATCGCACATTTTCGTCGGACGCAGTGTTACCAATACCTGATACCTGATACCTGCAGCTCTAGACATCAACATGACATTCATAGGTGCAATCGCTGCCCTCAACCGGATGGAGGGATATCTCAATTCCATCTATATCGTTTGCAGCCAGGGAATATGGACTGGAAAGCCAACGTTTAAAGTAGATTGCCTTTTGATTCTGAGCTCGGTACGGCGTGCTATGAGGTGACACAGTTACACAACTGCGCATATCGCCGCAATTCCCGATAAACGTTGGATCACGAGTTTTTTTTTTTTTTTTTTTTGGTACCGACACTTGGTCATAAGCCTCGTAGCTGACGATATATCGGCACAAAGACGTAGGTAGTGACGGGTAGCATACTGTCTCGTAAAAATACTTAGTCTTTCGATTAATAACATGATGCAACAAAGGAGTGCAATAACAATCTGACTCTGACTCAAACTCACAATCCCCAGTTATTTCGCCTTACTTTTACGGGGCCGAGTAGGCTTGAGACCGGGGCGCCGCATGTTTAAGCTGAATGTAAACATTTTCCCGCGCGTTCAGCTGCTCCGGAGCCTTGCAACTTAGCTTCCTGGAGCAGTTATTGTGGGGGGGTGAGATGAGCCTCATTTGCGATGTTACGGAAGAAATCCACACATAGTATACTAGAAACATAATGTTTGTTCCGAGGTTAAGTGTTCTGTACAACTCTAGGTAGAGCAGAAGGACGTGGAAAATAAGCACGTCTGAACGTTTCATAGTTATTAACGGGAAGTTGAGGGAGAGTGGGACGATCTAGACCTTGATGGATCCCTTCGGCGGAGTACGCAAATGAATCGCATTACGGAAAGACAACGAATATACGATCATCACTGCGGTGTTGTATACTAGGTAAGTAAGTACTTAGTATACCTGCCATTCATTCAGCACATTGGACATGGGTGAGTAGTTTCTCGAGGCAGATACACTACCTATGGGAAAGAAGAACCTTGGATAAATTAGAATGAAAACACCAGGCAGGTGCCAGTTATGATGTATTTGAGACTTGTCACAGCTGCCGTCAAGCCGCCACCAACTCAGATTTTGTTTAGTGCATGTGCTTACAAGAGGTAACGAGTGGCTAATACAGGGTTAATAGGGCTAATGTGTAACACACCTACATAATACCTAGTATTTCGAGCAATGAGCATCAATTGTTAGCAGTTGTGGCTGCTGCATTAGAAAGGATTTTAAGCTTGTTGATTCAAACAACTGTAGGTCTGTAAGTGGAAGGCCTTTCGTGACCATGGCCGAAATTACGGTCGTTTCAAGAAAAGCCTGCTCCCGCCACAGTTGATCCCCGCACCCCACAACTCTAAGTTCGTCCCATCTATGTAAACAGTATTTTCTTGTTTCAACGATTACTAGCCTCATTGATCGTTCAAGAAAGAAGCATGATGTATCCAGTCATGAAATGTTTGGTACAGTATCGATTTCGACAAATGCTTCAAGTATGTGTACAGTAGATTGGCAGTGGGCATCGGGCTGAAGTACACACTTGGAATAACCTTTCTTACTGAAAAGGGGCTGCTGTGGTTCTGCGGATCTGCGGTTCCTGAGCTGCCATGTCAGCAAATCACCGGCTTAGTGGGCTTCCAATCTGGGGCATATCACGCAACGACCCGACGCTTCAGCCAATAACATGAGTCGTTTGAATGTTAGACACTAGCAAAAGATCGGGAAACAAATCTGCAAGGTACGACTACGCTAGCAGGGGCCGGAAACACGCTAATTGTGCCCAAGTCAGTCAACCCTAAACTCACAGTCGGGAATGAGCGTCACTCTAATCTGAATAGGTATGCGCTGATCTCCTGTAGTGAAAATCTATAGGTAGATCCATAGAGCCACACACGTGGATAGTGCTAGGTAAATAGAGCAGACCTTCTATGTTATGACATCATATTCTCTATTTCTCTTTGCCCACTATGTGCACAGCGTGCAACAAGCAAATATGGCAAGCAGTTCGAAAATAATCCGTACCAGCTGCAGAGATAGACCCAACACTGATATTCTCGACTTCATGAAGCAAACCGAAGAAGCAAGGAAAATGCTAGTCTCTTACGCTGCTGTGAGAAGAAACTATTTCCTTGCCTTACTCTTTTTCCCCAAATATTTACTTTTCTACCATTTAATATATATATATATGCTACAGTACACAGTTTTTGGGCCTGAGGTAAAGTCTGTTTGTGCTGCACTAAGTAACTTACTTATGTAATGGGTCTTCAGGTTTGAATGAATCGTGGGGTGCTGGCTAGGCGCTTGTGCAGATCAGGGGCAATTGACCGTACTTTTAATTACGAATCTCTACAAATTAGCCAATACCCTTAAAGTACTGCACTACGTGCCTAGCTGCTTGGCAAGGGTGTCAGTTCCTGCTGTACAACAGCCCTGATAGGTTTTTCGAGCAGGTGCCTAGGCAGGTATGCAGTACCAGTCTGAGTTGTCAAGTTTGCGACTAAACGTCGTGCAATGTTGAGGTTTGTTAGGTACCTACCAACATAACCCCCGGCCCTTGCGGCGCCATGTTTATACGCCCAGGTGACAGGGGACCAGGTACAGCGCATTCCCACAATTAGATACCTCACTCCCTCTAATTCCGCTGCTGGCTTCCTCCCTCTCCTCCCTTGCCTCAGGCCTGGACCTACTTCTTGATATATCAGCGCTTGTTCGCAAGACTACCATTCTCTTTCAGCCAACCACTTACACTCCTTCGTGACTGCCTCAGGCGCACTTACACTCCTTTTAAGAAGACTTGGGTTCCCGCACTTCGCACTCCTAAACCATCGGCCTCACGACCATCACTGGCGACGTGACACAATTGATTGACTCAATTCTTCCACTCCTTTTGCATTCATTGCTGCCATTCTTTTTTCAGCCGGACGCCAGTCGTTCTTGATCTCTGCCGCTTCAGCCCTCGCTCTAGTCAGCGTTCAGTCCTCGTGTTCAGCCGTCGAAAAAAGCTTCGTCTTTCATTGTTCCATACTTGTTATCAAGTTCCAAGTCAAATTTTAGACAAAGAGAGGTTAGTGAGAATGAGCCACGTGGATGTCTTGCATTTCTCGTTGGCATCTATTGTCAATTTTATGTCCAATTAGCCACTTGTCCTCGACCTTTATTGAGCAGAGATGAGAGATATCCATTCTCCTTGATCTCGTAAAAAGACAACCAGCTTGAACAACGAGCCGCATGGTCCCAGTGAGAAATAATCATGGAGACAACTTTGCCGCAACATCAGATACAATGAACCTCCGAGCTACAATTTCCAACTCATCTACTGTTTTTATCCTATTTTACATTTTGGTATTCGCTCTTTCGCCAATCCCGCCAAGCGGACCGACGACAGCCACATGCTATAACCAACCGCGTTCTTTCATATATTCGATTCTAACTATCCTTAAAACTCAGAAGCTGGCACTTCGCAAACACTTGATCTAACGTTTTTGTATAGTTCGTTTTACAGTCCTTTGATAAGCGAAAAAATGAAGTCATCAATCTTCCTCGCGGCTACTGGCGCGGCTCTGGCTCTGTCCAACCCCCTCGACAAACGCGTTTTGGAGACCGATGTGGTTGTAGAATACTACACTGTCACTGTTACCGGAGATGCTCCCAAGCCCACTCCTACCAACGTGAAGGTCCGACCTCAGCCGAAACCCACTGTCGAACAACAGCCATATGTTGTTGAGCAGCCTGCGCCCACGACGACCTCGCAAACTGTGGTTGTTGTGACGGTTACCCCCGAGCAAGAACCTAAGCCAACTACGGCCGCTTACAAGCCTGAGACCGTTGACCCCGCGCCTTCGCCTTCTACTGTCGTTCAGACACCGGCCCAGGCTACTAACCAGGCGTCAGAAGGTGACTCGTTCCAGTCGACGGCACTCTATCATCACAACATCCACCGATCAAATCACTCCTCTCCAGCTATGTCCTGGAATGACAAGATCGCTGGATATGCTGGTAACACGGCTGCGACATGCAAGTTTGCTCATGACATGTACGTGAGGATTACTATATGTGTTTCATTATCCGCTAACGCCCAAGTAGGACCCAGGGTGACGGAGGTTATGGTCAGAACATTGCGCTGTGGGGTGTGAGCTCTGGCGCAGAGAAGCTAGGCGCCACTGGTGCCGTGAAGATGGCCACCACAAACATGTGGTATGATGGCGAGTTCAACAGCTTCTTGCCTTCATACTACGGTCAGGCTACTCCTGACATGGGCAACTTCGAGTCATGGGGTCATTTGAGTCAGCTGGTTTGGGCGAGTTCCACCACTGTGGGCTGCGCTGTCCAGTTCTGTCCTAAGGGCACAGCCTATGATAACTTGGATGCTTGGTTCACTGTCTGCAACTACTCTCCTCCCGGTATGCTCTTAACATCTCTACTTATTGCTGGCTCAATACTAACACTGTCAAAGGCAATGTCGGAGGTGCTTATGCTAAGAACATTAACCCCCCCAAGGGTGATGCGGCAGTTGTTGTCTAAGTCTTATCCTCTCCAATAGGGCAGTGTTTTGCTTGGACATAACTTTAGGCCATCAACCATGTATGGCATGTGCATACGAGAACTAGGCCCAGAGGGGTTGATTCTGGGCAATGTTTGTATCAACGGCACATACTTATGCATATGGTACATATGGGTGTTAGGACGTGACGATTGCTGAGGATGACGATTCCATGCTTGTGATATGACTATATCCAGTATGAGATGACACCACATCAAGAGATCATGCAGCATTCAACTTCACTTCGTCGCCAGACTTGGCAATACCATCCACATCATTCCTCGGACCCTGTTTCAAAACTTATTGAAGTACAGCCTCCGTTCAAGATTGCGATGCGTTTACTGTGTCTGGTTCCCACTTTGCGGTTAAAGAAAATCAATTTTTGGACTTTCCTGTATCTAGGCTCTATTTCTAGTGGTTCATGTGACAGTGAATACCCCTGAATCTGTCAAACATTATCAATGAGTGCGCCCAAATAATGCTGTGATGTATAATCAGTACCTCGTAGCCTTCAATCCTATTGATTAGCTCTCAACCCCTTACTGAATTTCGTCCAAGGCTCTTCCATGTGAAGTTGTTAGGTGTCGTTTAGAAGGAGAGGGGCAAGGCACCCACTCCCATGGGGATTACAGATATATGGTTGACATTGAAAAATGATTATATTATACAGGCCGAGACTGTTCTTGAATCACGGAGGGTCTATACGAGTGTATCGAGGAGATACGGTGAAAGCAGTGTAGATGCGCTCTTTTTCTTTCTTTTCCTGTCGCAATACATAGATTGATAGTCTGTGGCGATACGTACATAGTAACTGTAGACGGCCAAGTGCTCGACTTGTCTGCGTTCTAATCTTGGTACTGTCGTTGTGTGGTGCCGCGATTCTAATCCGTGGCACTGGCCCTTACTATTCAACCTGGGAATGAGATGTTGGTGATCCAGCTTCACTCTAGGACTAGCCTGTTAAGAGTGTCTTATTTATGCTCTTATTTATGCGAGGCAGCACAGGTTCGATATCAGATGCCTAAATTGATTATAGTGGTTCCTACGTAAAATTGACAAGACACCTCTTCACCAATCTAATGGCTGTAAAAGCGAAAATTATGTGCATTGAGATGACGCTTTGCTTTTATCGTAGTTCTCTCGCTGTATTAAGTCGAGATACATGTTTTGATCAACAGTTGATATAGGGCGGCAAGATCGTAGGAGAAAGTTCATACTACTGACGTGATTAAAGGCTGTGGACTTGGGCGTGCAGCTCTTATCGCGGACTTAGTTCCCAGGTACTGTGATCTCATCTGTCCGAATACCAGGGGAGTAGGGCCGGCGATATCTGAATATCCTACACGCGGTGAATCGCATATTCATCTCACCTACTCCTTTTCGTGTTGTTCCAATCGCGATGATAGCAATACGAACCTGAATAGGCAAGGCTAAGCTAGCGGGAGCGAAGCTCTCATATTTTCAACCCAAATCGCTGCCGGGGTTAGAAGGGGGGACTGGACTTGTAAAGCCTCCTTGACGCCCTAGTAGATTGTTATAATATAGAAAACCTTTCCAACACTAGAACACTAGCCATTGTTACAGGACTCATTTGGAAGAAACATGCGTTGATGCGAGAAACTTGAGATATATGATTAGGTGGAGATTGAAAATGTGTGAGAGTTTCGTATTATGAGTTGCTGGGTATCTCGACGGATAACTCATTCACACAAAGAGCGCATCAAATCGCGCACTGATAGGAATCGAACCTACTTGAAACGTATGCCGGCGATAGAAAATCATATATGAAGAGGTACGGCACGGGAGATAAAGAGCCATCGTCCATTGGTAATCATCTAAGGTATGACCGAGATTTCCTCTTGTTAATTACAATAATATGTCCTTTATACGTGTAATTGCCCTAGTTGAGGTCGTCTTCCTTCTTCTTCTTGGCAATGATGGGGGTTATGGTTCTAACTATTGGCTCGTCTCGACTTTTCAACTCAGTAGTATTCGAACTCACGATACATCGCATGTATAGACATTCTCAACACGGAACTCTTCGCACCCATGTCGCGTAAATCAACACTAATATTACGACATTCGAGATTGATCGCTCGTAATCGCTGATCGTATGGTGCGTAAGAAATAGCCAGGGCACAGAATGGAATACGAGGGAATGGTCAGCCACATGATTTTGAAGAGGGGAAGTTGATCTTCCTGTCATCGTATCCAGATGAGTAACTTATGTCCAAAACAAGCAATGGGATGTGGCTAAAGTGGGATTCTAATACTACCTTCTAGATAAGCGATAGAAATAGTATATTAGCACAAACCCCTCTACTGGAAACGCTGTTTGTTTGGAGTATAATTATACGTCTGATATACCTGCATCGTAGATCACACTCTCCAAGAAGTTGCGAAACAAATGCTTACTCTAGCTCTGCTCTAGTAGAGTTGCAAACAAGGATTCATTCTGCACGAAGATCCATGAGAAGGGGCCTCGGAATTGATTATTTAGTGGTCGATCGGGATAGGCTATTGACGAGAGCTAACAAAAGCTTCAATGATCTGATTTGTCTACACATAATAGCAAGCGGAAATCCTACTGGATGCATTAACTCATCGTAGAAGGAGGCTCGACTGCCGCTAGCTCGGCTTACGCAATGCGACTGAGTTACTACTTACAGTAGGAGGAATATGACTTATCGCTCATCAAGATATTCACGAAAGCAGATCTCTTCACATGTAGCCTTGCGCGATCTTATCATGCTTGACCTCATAGCCCTAGCACCATAGAGGGGCATGGACTTGTTTATCAGTTGCGCTTCATTTTGCTCATTGGTCACTCATCCGTTCTCTCGTAGGATTTTTCATTGCTGTATTATAACCTCGGTGTAAACTCACCCTTACATATTTCGTACGGTGACTTTATTAGAAGCGCATTCACGTCAGGCTTTGACTTCAGATGAAGTTCCATGCTTATTTTAGAACTGACCTCTTTTACTTAGCGACGGAGTAGTCTCCGGTGAGTTCGTGCCGGGTCTGGATGCGAGTCTGAAACGAATTAGGCTGAGCTGCACGACGGTCAGCAGCCTCAGCTCTGACCGTGAAACATCATATCATCGTAGCCAAGACGGAAAGCTATAGTACTTCTTGGGTAACTTGGGCAATGAGTGCTTTGTGATTGCTGGTTAGCAAGAGAGGGCGACGTCGGCCCGACGTGCATTGTATGGAATCTCGAACGAAAATACGCCGCAGATATAATAGCTCAACCGAGAGGCTGTTTTGAGCGCCACATTGCAGGGCAGACCAGGAGTACCTAGCCCGTTTACACTGCCGTGCGCATAGAGAAAAGACAAATCGTGTTTACGTAGTATACTGTTCATATCACAGCCACCTGTCTGGCTATCTCGCTGCGGCACCAACGGAACAACGAAAGACTGGAGGCATCATAATCGGAACTCGGCACTTCGCAACTTGGATGAACAAATTTCTGCTGATAGGAATGGAACTTGCAGTCTTGGCTGTCGGGATTGCTGTCGTGTGAAAACCCATGACGACCATGACATTTTTAGTGGGAACGGAGAAGAAACAGGGCTGGGCCAATACTGGTCTGCCAATTGTAGAGGACTCCGGAGCGTCACAGGCAGTTCACAGATCGAGTCGGGACACGAATGCAGTGTACTGGGCCTAAGTATCTAAGTGGCTCCACCTCTAGACCGGGCACTTGAGCGCGGCACAAACTCAATCTCTCCTGCAGGGCAGATAAACTCAACTCTACTCTACTACCTACACCATCGTCACCACTCGCATCTGTCGAAGTGTCAACCGGAACAGGCGTATCGGCTCTCCCCAGCATCAGCAGCCACACGGGGTTCATGAACGTGCAATGCCGATCTGCCTCAGACGAAGCCCACTACCACTCCACTGAAGAGCCCAAACCTCCAATTGCATCCGTCGACCTACTCGCCTCTTCGTCTTGGCGATGCTTGGCGACTCCCCCGGTCTGCCTCAGCCCGACCACACTAGCGCATTCGCAGCGAAAGGGGTGGATGGGGGGTCTCGCACACTGATCATCGCTTCCGACTCTTGATTCTTCTTATACAAATTCTCTTCCTGAAGCATCTCACCCACAGTCGTTCATTTTTACCCTTTTGCATCTTGTCCTTGCGACAGGCAATTCTGCTTTCGCTTCGTCGGTTCACCTATAGTCGTTCTTTTCAATATCCGTTATATCCAGGCGCATACGTAATCCCCTTCCATATTCGTAACCCAGTCCCACCCTGCTCTTAATTTATACAGTAGTCGTACTTTGTCGCCCACAGACAAGATGGACAAGTTGCCTGCCTTTCCCGCTTTTCCAAAGCATTTGCAGGCGACCACCACCAACTTCTTGTCCGTAGTCATGGCAAGGAAGCGCCTGCTCGTTTTCCTCTTTGTACCATTAGTCCTCATCGGTAAGTCTTGTCGCGCCCCATACCCACCCGCAATATCGCTGATAATGCACCACAGCACTGCTTTTCACGGGCACCGTAGGCGAAAGCGAATGGTCGCAGTCTCTGGGAGACGGTTTCAAAAGCGGCGTCAGTTACGTGACAGGTGACGGTCAATCAACTGGCAAATTTAGCGGCGGTGGTGTTACATATGTGTCTGGCAACAGCTCTCTCGGCCATGGTACCACCAAGTTCTGGAAAAGCAAACCGTATAAACGCCCGGGCTACGAGCTACCTCTGGCTGATGGCATGCCACTACGTATCATGGCTTTAGGTGCCTCGACCACTCGCGGCGACAGTCCTGACAAGGATATCGACAACAACGGTTTCCGTCGACCTCTACGAGAGAAGCTCACCAAGATCGGCAACCCTGTTAACTTCGTTGGTACCCAGCGTCTCGGAAACATGACCGACAACGACATTGAGGCATATCCAGGCGTGCCGACACAAAGGATCCTCTTCCATGCCAAGAAGGCAGTTCCCTCCAGAAAACCCAATCTTTTCCTTATCAATGCCGGTTCCAATGACTGCTTCCAGCATATCGATATTGACAACTTCTACAAACGATACGATGCCCTCGTGCAGTACTGCTTAAAAGCCTCGCCGCGATCAACCGTTGTCATCTCTACTATCCTTCCTACCTGGGACAAGCGATTCAACGGCCGGGAAGATGTCTGGCGCGTCAACCCGCAGATCCGGAGACTTGCTAAGATCTACCAGGAGCAAGGAAAGCCTGTTGTTCTTGCCGAGCTTCAGGGCCCTGACGGTATTCAGGACGGAAATCTTGCAGAGGACGGCATGCACCCAGGCACACCCGGCTACGAAATGATGGCGACCAAGTTGTTTGAAGCGATTGTGGAGGCAGATGCTAAGGGCTTTCTGCAGACACCGGAGCCTATCATGGGTATACTCGATGACGGCGACGAGGAGCGAAAAGAAGAATACACGGCCGAGTTTGAACTCCACCAAGCAGTCGAGAATGCTACCATATCGGCAGAGCGGGCCGAGATCGATCGGATGAAGGCAGAGCTTGCTGCCATGCACGTTCAAGAACAAGAGAAGCAGACTGAAAAGCCAAAAACAACAACAACCACATCCACAAAGAACTCGCGTCGGAGTAGGGAGCACAGATTCCCGCAGATGCAAGTAGTATAGAGAGTTATCAATGATTTGTATTCAGCGAAGACAAGCGCAGTCTTGTGTGTAACGGTACCTACTGACGAGTTGTCTACGATGTCACGGCCCCATCTGCTTTATACGCCAACGTCATACATTGTACCTACATAGAAAGAGAGAGGGAGAGAGAGAGTATTTAATATTTTGGCGATCGGGTAGGAAGTGGACTTCGGACTTTGGATAGGATATACCATGATGATATAAAAACTGACTTTAACACCTTACTTGATAAACCCTGTCCCTGACCCTAAGTTGTCAAATGATTATGCGTTTTGAATAGAGAACCTTACTGCCAAGTATGGTTAAGTTGGAATCTGGCGTTTCGTGTGACTTGTATTGGTAAGTACTTAGCTTAGACGTATAGCTTGTTTCTGTCTATATCCACTGAGTGCTATCTTGTGTGTCTAATACATTTGAGGCAGTCATCCCTTGCCAAGCATACTCAGCTCCTTGCCTATACTAGAAAGCTTTAGCCCCCACCCCTAATTTTCGAGATGTCTAGTCAAATTTCGCCAATCGATCTCTACATGCTGTACAACCTTGGCTTTTTCCAACGCGCAGCGGACTTTTCATAGCATCAGACCAATTGGACCGGGGGCTCTACAGTAGTGAGTGAGACAAAATATCACCAAATGGATCCATGACGTGGCGGGGGCCGAGTGATAAGCCTCTCGTGCACTGTGACATCAAGCCAATTCTTCTGCGAACTGGGATCTATCGTCTATCTATGATCTAGCTAAACTCAATTCAAGGTTCAAATCGAAGCACCGAAAGAGTAAAACCATGGCGCTCCGGTTCTAGTTCCCCGCGACGCGCTTGTCTGGATCTGTCTGGAGCTGTCCGGATCTAGCCCACAAAATTCAGTCTACAGCACGTAAGGACTATACTAAGTACTCAGGCACGCGACAAGGGACGACTTCGACTGCTGCTGCTGCTGTTGCTCCTACTGCTACCGCGACATGGCATCCTCCTCGCCGCGAGCCAGCGGAGCCAGCGTTGCAAGCAGTCAGCCCGACCCGCGCCACCTGCGAATCATTGCCGCCTCAGCTCAGGCCAATGAAGCCCGTGTCCGTGATATTCTGGCCGAGGATCCCCCCTGGACCTCGACCACCGACCTTGACGCCCTGCGCCAAGCCCTGCAGAAGGTTGCTGCTCGCGGCAAACTCTCCATTGTGCGCCTCCTGATCGAGTACGGTGCCGACGTAAACCCTAAACGCGACACCGAGATCCCTGCTCTTGTAAAGGCCGCCGAGGGCGGCAATGTCGCCGTCGTCCGCGAACTACTCACTCACAATGCCGATCCTAACGCCCGTAACCGCCTCGGCCAGACAGCCTTGTTCATTGCCGCTATCAAGGGCCATGACAAGGTCGTCGAGGCGTTGATCGCCGGCCGTGCCGATGTAAATGCGAAAGACAAGGAGGGCAGATCACCGCTTCTCTATCTTGCGTCTGAAAAGAACACCAAGGCGAAATGGACCAACGAGACTTTGCGCCTGCTACGCCAGCACGGGGCCGATATCGAGGTGCGCGATCAGATCGGTCGCACACCGCTCCTTTGGGCTGCTACCAACAGCAATATTGAGCTCTCAAGGTTTCTGCTTGCGAACGGCGCCGATGTCAGCGCAGCCAATAATCGCGGACGGACAGCACTACATCTGTCAGCCGAGTCTAATGACAAAGAGCACCGTGATGACATGGTGAGACTGCTGCTCAGTCACGGCGCTAACCCCGAAGCTACCAGTGACGGAGGCTGGACGCCTCTGCATAACGCCACGCAGAGCGGACATATCTCTGTTGTCGCTTTACTGCTTGAAACCAAAGCGAAGGTGAATTCTGTGCTATCGAACGGGATGACGCCCCTACAGTACGTGCCCTTCAGTTCAATAGCTCCATTATTCTACACAGCTCCATTAGAACTGACTTATCCCGGTAGCTGGGCTGCATTCAACGGCTTTGAAGATATCGTGAGGCTTCTGCTTCAACAGCCCAGTGTAGATACTAGCCTGAAGGACGGCTTCGACCGAACACCGATGCTTTGTGCCGCTGAGAAGCATCACGCAAACATCGTTCAACTATTATCGCCTGCACGGACGGCGGACAGATTGTCTGAGCTTGAAGAAAATGCTTGCAAGGCGTTTGAGGCGACAGTTGTGGACTTCGGGCAATTCGAAAAGAAGCAGCTTGTATCTAAGCACTCTGTTTACGACTTGTTGTACGGCTGGAATAATGAACTTGACAAACCGCGGGTATCAACATTGACCAAGAACATACACTACAAACCTGATTTTAGATGGATACATCTCCCTGCCAATAATGTAAATTGTAATTCCTCATCGTGCCTGCTTAAACACCGGCTAACATTGAATCATAGATTGCATGGGTTGAGGTATTTTGACCTGTTCCTGTATTCTTCTGTGAGATGCATGTGCTTATTATACATCATTAGACCCTATTGGCCAAATCTTTTATAGAAGCCGGGCACAGGGATATTGAATCCTTCAAAGCTTTAGAGAAATGTTTCGATCAAGAGCATAAAGTAAGTATTTCTTAGATTCATGTTATCATTCTACGTATTCAAAAGTATGAGGGGTCCTATTGGCTTCAATTGATTTGATATGTTGAAAGCTTTGCACGCATCCGAAATATTCTAAAATCACACTCAAAGTCATTCACTGACCGGGAGCATGGTAGGGGCCATTTGCACATGCGCATTTCATGCGGACTTTCTGTCATCGCATACCATCACCACGAAGGGATAGCCCGGATAAAAAGGAAGAGAACATATTAACTACCCTTTCAGAAGACCCGTCGGAGGTTACTTTGAAGTCATCGCAGGACAGCGACCCCTCCATATCCCGTAATCCTTCAGATGTTCAGGACAAATCTTCACCAAAGCCCGAGACAAAAAAGAAGAGTAAAAGTGAACAGATTGCCGAACGGCATCCGAAGAGAGCCAAGCGGGCTAAGGGACCCCCCGGAAATCCCCCTCAAAGGCAAGACAGCACCGCGAGTGGTGCGAGTGGAAGTGGAAATGGAAAGCCTTCATTATCTCTTCCTTGGGATACGCCACGTCACGCTGCCTCTCATGGGAAGATCGTGCTTTTTGTAAGATTTGTGCTTTGCTTAGCTTTTGAGTCTTTCTATTGATTTGACGTGTAGATGCCTTTCCTGCATTATGAGACAGACGAGAGGCGCCGGCAGATGAGCCACGCTATCAGATGCGTGCAAGACAATAACCCGCAAGCAATTCCCTCTAGTAAGGATTCCCTGCTTATTAAGGCATACCTGAAGAGCACGAAGAGCACGCCGCCATTACATACGCGCAGAACGCTTGATCAATTTTTCTACCATGGTATCGATACCTCGGCTCGAGACACAGATCAGTAGGTTTTATGGTCTACAATGTTTGTTATAGCCATTGCTGATGCTTGTACTCCTACAGAGTCGTGTATCGCTTTTGCAAGAGGTATGGAATTGAGAAAAAGGTGTTTATGGTTGATCAACTATGGCTCTGGGTAATCGGGAAAGGTACGGAGCTTCGCTCTGGCAATTACAACAGCCAAGAACTCACACTTTTTAGATCTTGTTGTCACCTGTTTTCCTCAGCGATGGGACCAGCCAAAGAACGATCCGCTCAACGTTCTTGATGGCATCATTGAGGAGACGAATGCGAAAACTCGACCCCCGATTCAGTCTGTCTACGACCTCGCCATGCTGATTACGAGCCGGTGCTCAGGCATGTTCGACCACAGCCGGCTCGGCGACCGAGATTACCAGTTTCTAGACATGTTTGAAAGCTCGATAGGAGTAGTCACAGACCGTGAAAGTCGGCTCTTTAGCCGTTTCAATCGCGCGTCGGCGCAGTCAGCGCAATGGCTTCAGCGTCACCGGCGGCGGCGCACAAGTCGATCAGCTCTTTTCGGACCTAACGTCGACGAGAACGGAGACGATGACAGTGCCGATCAGTTTCCTGATGCGCTTCTTGACATCGGTGTGGAGACCTCTCTCCTTGCTGAGATCAAGGATATTCGCGATGAACTCAATATCATCATGGGAATTCTCGACGCACAACTCCAGACTGTCACTTATCTCGAAGGGTTCGTGACGGAAGAAATACGTGGCGAGGGCTCCCGCCGCACCACTGACGCCGTAGTATCGGAAATAAGGCGGCGCGCGGGTGAGCAGAAACGCGGCATCGACGCTAAGCAGAAAGACGTCAGCCGCATGGATAGACAAGCGTTATCGCTCTATGACAGCCTTACCGATCTACTTGATCTGAAGCAAAAGCATAGCAACGCTCTTGAGGCGAGGTTTGCCGGCGATCAAGCAGTCATTGCAGCCAAGCAGGGGCAAACCATCATGGTGTTCACCATCGTAACAATTGTGTTCTTGCCACTATCATTCATCGCGTCGTTTTTCGCGATCAACTTCGTGGAATGGCAGGACCAGATACATCTCTCAATCCCATACGTTAGCAGATATTTATTCGGCGTTGGCTTCGCCATAAGTATACCCCTCATCGCATTAGCGTTCACAGTTCGGGAGATTTCTGATGGTGCTATCAACCTGTTTTCGCACGCTAGAGAGAGTTTAGGACGGGTCAAGAAGAAACGCGCTCGACACGACGAGGATAACATGTATCCTACCGCAGACCTATCAGCCACCGTCACACGCGAGAAGCCCGAGTTTCCTAAGCCGTCTTTCTCCTCGCGTCGAGAGGATTATTACCTACCTCCGCCTAGTCGCAGTGGGGATTGGGACGGTATACAACATAAAGGAGGGATGAGGCCGAGCTATCATAGCCGGGAGCGAAGTGATGAATTTTACGGCCGTGCCCGCTCATCCCCTGAACGCCGCAGGAAGACAAGCCTGGGCAGCGGGCATGGCAATACCGTCACGTGGGCAGCAGCTGGGATGAGGCATAGAGGCTTAGCGCAAGATCTAGAGAGTGGGATGCCTCAATAGGGGATGTGAGAAGGTGTCTGGTACGAAAAGAGGGGCCGAACTACTTAATGCTATGATATGTCATATGTGAGGAAATATATATTGCCTATTATCGGATAACTCGCCCGCTCACCTCTTAAGTGCCTGTTATCTATCCTTGAAAGGTTCTCAAGACTGAGATGCTAATCTTGTGTTGTGGACTTTATGCAGTCCTGTTCTACTCGGGATAAGTTTCAAGATAGTGCGTATCATCTCGTAGTACTTGGAGAGACGAAGAGGATTCATCCACAGGAGTGGGAGGGGCGTACAAGCTTCGTCTTAATCGGAAATTTATCTTCCCATGTCGTAAGATTCTAGGTCTCGGCAAAATATCCTTACGATGTCTATATGAGATCAATAATCACCCACGCTCCCGCCATTACCTATCGGTGAGTCAACTGGATCTGGAAGGAGACACATAGGCCTTGATTCGTCTACATGGCGTCGATATCATCAGATGAAGCTGGGCATCTTTCGATATTTGTAGTTTGTGCGGAGATTCTAAGGACTAATCAACTAAGACTGTAGGTTCTTTAACTCTTGCTGTCCGCTTTAACAATATGTTGGTATAACTAATAATCTTGATATTTCTTTTCTACCGAAGGTTCTACTGAGCGATAGCTAGGATGCGAGTGATACGTTGACAATGTCTCGGCAATACGAGCATTATCAGATACAGCCCTGAGCTTTCACGATATATCTCCTCCGGCCCCTGAATATGTACATGACAGACTAGGCAACTCCTGAACGTGCAACAAGACATTTCCAATCAAACGTGCCTCGATCTCAAAATAGCGAGTTGTCTCTCATCTCCTGTCAGCTGACTCGCACAACATGCTGTTGTAAGCCAATATCATGGACAATAACCGTAATGTGAAAAGGGGAGGAGGGCAAGGCGGAGTTTCGGTTTCAATATCTTCTGTGTTCAAGACTCAGTTCATACTCAAAAATAAGCTTACGGAGGCAGGGGGTTAGTAGAACGCCATATATATCTGACACACAACGGTCGTGCAGCATGCGTCGAGGTCTCAAAAAGTCCTCCGTATCGGCACACCGGCCTCATCCCAACTCATATAATTCAACCGAGGGCTGAAAGACCACTTTTGAGACCTCCCCTCTCTCGCAATAAACGAGGGGTTGCTCGTGCTGGAAGACAGAGACACGATTCTCTATTGGTTGGATGACTAGTCGTACGAGACTTCATTCTGTTTGTTTGTGTGACATCGCAGATGATGAATATTAGACATGCAGCTGGTTAGCGATCCGGCCTGTGCGAAATGTTGCATTATAAGTAACAGGAAAGTGTACTTTCTTCCTCCAACATCCAAAGAGATATTTATTCCTCCTTCGAAAGTGCATATCATTCGTTGCGCTCGTCTTTACCAGGGGTTCTACCTAGCCTTTCTGCATACATCTTTCTTCGACATCACAAGGGCCTCCTGCAGCCATGCCTGGCTCACTATCAGCCGGGTCTAAAGGCTGGCGCTTGTTTTCGCTCTTCATACTTGTTGCTATTGTGAGAGCTCAATGCAGTGGAGTTAATCCTTCGTATGTCTTCCGAGGTGTATCAGTTACCATGATCTACTCCTCTTCTAGATACCGTCTGTAACTAACACGTCGTTGTCCGCCCAGCTGCTATCAAGCGTTGTTCCCATGTGACAATTCCACCGCCTTGGGAGAGGCCGTCGAGTTCTGCTCGACCGTAGGGGCGTACGTCGCTACGAATTACCCACCACAGGCTACAGAAGCATGCGGCAATGCAAATAAAGCACCTTATGTTGCGGCCTGCCGATGCCCCGTGGACTGTGCATCGTCGACAGTTGCTTCGGAACCAGACTGTCCCTCTCCTTCCACTTCTTCTATAGTAGTCCCATCTTATCCCGCATTTACTCTCCCGCCACCAAGTAGCACTCCCACGGCGTTGACGGTCCCTCCTGGCGGGTCCGGCTCATCATGGTCTGCATCCTCCAAGTCCTTTTCTGGATCCACGGCCAGTAGCGTCGTGACGGGGACCAACGTTTCAGCTGTTACTACTATCTCTGGTAGCGTCACAGTTCCAGTTGGGGAGACGACAACTACCATCTTCTTAACAACACAGAGCTCTATCTCGAGAAGCTCATCCTGGTCGTCCGGCTCGCCATCATGGACAGACTCGATCATAACATTCCCTACGACTTTGACTTCTTCTTCTACGACTGGTGAAAGTGGATCAGCTACAAGCTTATCCGTCTCATCAACCTCTGGCACACATACTTCCGGCGCGTCCACTCTCTCCTCTTCCAGCACCGCGTCAAACATAGATACAACGTCGCTCACTTCCAGTGGTCCTATCTCAAGCACGACGACGTTGATCATCTCTGACACCTTTTCTATCCCTTCCGGAACCGCAACCAGCCTGAGGTCATCAAGATCGACCACAACTTCCAACAATGCGAATAGCAGCTCATCTAACTCGACTCCAACCACGCCAATCAACAGTAGCGGCTCTTCCACGGGTTCGAACAGCGAGGACAACCCTATTACTAGTACCTCAGTAGGTCCCATCACGGGTGCGACACAGACAGCCTCTACTACGGCTTCTGGAGCCAGCGGTTCAACTCCAGGGGAAAGCACAACAATCACGAATTCCGGGTCAACAACAGTGAGTGACGTTTCTTCCAACTCAGAGATTTTCACAACTGTAACCAGCACGGACACGAACGGGGTACCTATTACATCAACAATATCTATTATCCGTAGCTCAACAACCATAAGTGGCACGAGTACCGACACGTCAACTATAATAACCGCCTCAATGACGTTCTCGAACTCAAGCACGACGGTCGCGGCTTCTAGCTGGACGCGAGGTGTCCCTGGAAACGTCACTACGACGAATACGGGACCGTCTAATACCTGGAGTACCTGGAGTATGTCGACTGATGTATCTGGCACGAGCTCAGGGGCGACTACGCCTACGTCTGCCTCGGGATCAGTCACATGGTCATCTACTACTGGCGATTCATCGCCGAGTGGGACGAATACCCTCCCTTCGAGTTCAGGTTCAACTCCTACCTCCAGCGCATCATCAACATCAACGAATTCACAGCCTACCTCAGGTATGGAAAGCCCCACTCATTCAGCGTCGGAGTCAGGAACCCAGTCATTGTCGATGACGACTATCTCGGAAAACATGTCTACCTTTTCTAGCTGGACTGGCATTACTGGGACAGGAATGCCCCCAAGCTCGACCTCTTCATTGACGTTCTTTCCCAACTCTACTATAACGGGTATTTCAGTGACCGGCTCAATGCCGACGGGCAGTGGATCATCCTCTTCGTTATCAACTTCTTCTGGCTCTCAACCAAGTGGAAATGGAAGCGGGACGTGGACGTGGACGAGAAGCAGACACAGCAGCAACAGTAACAACGGGGGAGATACCAGCAGTACACCGACGTCATCCGTCTCGTCACTATCACAATCAGTGTCTTCCTCTCTCACTGACATGGAAACCATGCCATCAATATCATCACCACCGATACCCACGATCCCCTTCACCTCCATGTCCAACTCGCTCTCTGTGACGGGAACACTCACATCCAGCAGGGCATCCAACACGTTCTCAGCCCCTGGCAGTAGTGGCACATGCGACCCGACGCCCGCAGACACAGGGATCCTAGACAACGGAGACTTCGAGACAGGATTGTCGCCCTGGAGTCTGGACCTAGTCGACCTCTTCAGCACAGACTATTCGCTCTCCTCCCTACTGGCCTCCTCATCACTGCCCCCCTTCTTCAACCTAGGCGGCGCCAACGGAAGCTGCACATCCTTCTCCGTAACAATGGCCTCTAACCCCCAAACACAAAATCTCCGCGAGAATCTCCGTCTACGTTCCGATCTCGTCTTCAGCCGTCCGGGCGCCGCGCTCCGAATCACCTTCTTCGTGCGCTTCGCAGCGCAGAATTCGGCGCGTCTGGTCCTTTCTGCAAACGGACAGCAGCTCCGCACCATTAGTGCTGTTGATTTCGGCCCTGGAGGGGATGCCGAGGGCGGTGGAAATGTCACCAGCGCGGTGAGGGTGAAGAGGCAGGAGGAGACGATAGGTGCATGGACACCTGTTTTAGTCGACTATATCACGCGTGATCGTCTGCTGCAGCTCATGTTCAGCTATGGTCTCGATTCAGCGCCGGGAAATACCGTCTGGCTGGACCAGGTGTCGATCTTCCCAGTTAATAATCCGCCCACGCTGCCGCCGCCTCTGCCACCAAAGACAACGCTGGCGACGACGGTGCGATCTGTTGCGTGATGAGATGTTGATGTTCTTCTTTGCCCTCTTTCGCTCTTTGTGTGGATGTGGGCATGCTTGGTTCGTCCTCGTCAGAAGGCTTTTTACATCAAATAATCCTTTTCTTCCTTTCCACGTTGCGTATCTCATTTCTCTTCTATCCACTGCGAATCTCATGAACTTACTAGCTAGAAGTTCTTGTCAAACAAACTTCCTCTTCTATTCTTCTATTCCGTTCTTCGTCCACCTCAATGGCTCTCCACTACTCGCTCTTATCCTAGTCTCGGAAATCAGGTACCAAGCAAGACTCAGGTGTTGGGCAAAGGAATCAAGCGTTGATGGAGGACCAATAGCAACAATTCCAACAGTCGCGGAATGTGTTAGTACCTATCAATTCTCCACTGTTTGTCCGTCTGCATTTGAACGAGGACTTGTAGGTTTAGCTCCGTTATATAATTAAATATTATTTTTTGACAGAAAAGGAAATGGTTATAGTATCAATAGCCTGGTATTGCGGCGTGTCCGTGTCATATTCTTCAAGAGCTAATAGCTCGCGCTTCCTTCATGCTGTAAGGCAACTCTATCCCCAATCAGTTTTAAGATCTGGCTGATAGCAGGCGATATTTGAAGCCGGCTGGGGTAGTCCATGTGTTCCTCGATACTTGCTTTACAAATCCCCCCATGACTTCAAAAATGGAATAACGGTGCCATATATAAATACAGGACTGCATACACCCAATTAAACAAGCACATGACGTTCATACAACGCTCGGGTAATAGCTTCATGGGATACATAGTGGATGGCTCTAGTATTGATTAGACTTGTTGTTTAAACATATCAATGTACAAGTCCAGGATGAACAGGTGGTATCCCTGGGGAACAGCGTTGTTCGCTGTCATACTCCCCGTTGATTTCTTCAATCAACTCTTAAGCTGATTGGACTCGGGCGCCTGTCAGCGGAAGACCGTCAATATCCTTTACAGGCTAACGCGGCTACGTTTAACGATATCCTGTGCAGTTTAAAGTCCACGGTACGTGAACAAGAGGCTAAAGCTACAGGTCTTCAAGACCCTATAAGAAAATGGGACGAATACTACAGATATCACAATCTAAGGAATATCTCGCCTCCTTCCGAAAGCAAACGCCGAGCACTAATATAAAAAGAAATATCATTAGCTTATAATACTTTAGCCGTAAAAATATCCGCGAAAATCGTGGACAGGAAACAACGACAAATTAGCTTTCAAACTTTCCTCCCAAGTTTCACCATCTCTCCTGGTAGCGTGGTTACCTCAGGGACTGGGCACTCGTAGAGCTTGTTTATCTGCGGTCTTGACAACAAAGTCTTTCTTGGCTTGAAGAACAAGTTCAATTCCCCTAAGGAATTTGAAATAAACGGATCTGGTTTACTAGCTGGCCATAGTACTCTTCGTGGCGTGGTACAATCACGGGTGTTGACGCGATGTCGGAGGGCCGTCATCAGTGTCCTACTGACGCTTTCGTTTGCGCTTGGAACCGGGAAACCCCTCGCCTCCATAGCCATCTCCCTTGCTCTCTTCGCCGTTGCAACCAGACGACTTTTGATTGGTCTACCCTCAAGGAAATCACCAGAGCCTTCTCCCGTCTGTCTGAGTTAATCTCATGTCAGAATGTAGATAGACAGACTTCTCGTCCTCTGATACGACTGTATGCACAGATTTGCTCGAACCCTTCCCAAGTCAGCTCTAGTTCGATTCGCGGCCAGCTACGGGAAGTCAGGACTTCGTAATCAGAGCCATAAACATTATTACAAATATGTGCGGACAGTAGTCCAGCCACTCCTACCAGGGACTAGAAGTGTACCGACAGTACATTGTTTAGAAAAGAGTAAAAGAGAGGCAAAACCATTAGTTTGAGATTTTAATAGGATTAAGTAGTGACTAGCGAAGTCAATAATATTCATAAATCATTCATCAACTGTGTTTAAGATTAAATGCAAGTGACCACCTCCCCATACCTACTCGCCCCATCTATGCACATGATTAATGTCACAGTCTGTCGTTATGTACAGAGAAACCGTCTATGAAGTATTCCATCCTCGAAAGAACCTAACCATATGAGACAGACCGAGTGATAGGGAAGCTAAATAAGTCGAACCCCACTTGTTCGAGGTATAATTCATATATAGTACTGGTAATGAGCAAGATGTACTATTGCTGGACGGAGAAAACGTCGTACACAGCAGTAAGATCCGTCAAGGGCCAGAAAGCTGTGGCACCGGAGCGGCCTCACTAGATGAGCTCCATGGCTCTCGCGATTGGGTTCCGAGTCCATGGTGTATCGTTCGTGTCGATCTTCCGGAACACACTGGGGCTGCTGTTGGACTGTGTATAAATTCCAGTTTCTTCTAGTCTCAAACTCGGGTCCCGTCTCCTAAGCCACGAGTCGGTGTTCTGCTGATCATGGTAGCGAAGCGTTGATAGAGCGGCGCGGGGGGCTTTGTGGAATAGTGACTTGGCAGTGTCATCTTCTCCTACAGAGACCCAGTGCCGGCCTCCCAACCGCCATGGTATGATGCCACACAGTAAGCCCGGAAAGAGATTGGGATGTTCTAGAATCTCCGCGCTGAAAGCGTTGACGCTCGCCTTTGCCAGGTAGTTGTATTTTTGGTCGTTGAGTAACGCGCCAAGTCTAAATAAGTTGGAAACAGAGACTGAATTTACCGACGGTTGCGAACCATCAATGCCTTCCTTCACGCGGAGGATAGTATGGGGCGCATCGTGAGTGCTTGAAAAGAAGCCTCCGCACTTAGCGTTTGCGTTTGTTGCCATAGAAGGTGTGTCGTCGTAGAACCGGGCTATCTGGACCGATTGCAGTTCATCGGCCCATTGAAGCCATGATTCATCTGCTGTAACCTCGTAAAGCTCTATAAGTCCCTCGATCAAATAAGCATAATCTTCCGCGAAACCTGTAGTAGCGAGGCGGCCATCGCAGTATGCTCGGTATAGTACCCTTTGGCTACTATCCCATAGTTGCGTCTTGATAAACTGTGCTGCATTTTTAGCAGCCGCCAGATATCTAGTCGCTCGCTGAGGATCTTGGTCGTAGAAGACAGCACTGGCTCGCGACAAAGCGACAATAGCCATGCCATTGTAAGCTGCCACGATCTTCGTATCGATAACTGGGCGAACACGTTCTTTTTCGCGGTAAACGCGTAGTTTTTCTCTCGCGGACGCAATACGCTGTTTCACATCAGCAGCCGAGATGCCCAACTGCTTGCTGAGCCCTGCGTGTGTCTTAGCAATTCGTAGGACATTCTGATTTAAAAATTCATCAAGAGGATCATGCATTGGATCGACATTCCCGTCTGCCTGAACGTCCCAATAGGCCGCAGCAACCTCGGCCTCGTTCTCGTCACCGACGGCAGTGTCAAACTCCTTTCTCGTCCATAGATAGAAGGCACCATTACGCATAGCCGAGTCACCTCTCTTATTACAAGAATCGGCCGCTTCACTAGTGAAGAATCCACCCTGGCTAGACATCATAGTCTCACTCGTGATGTAATCGGCCACCTCCTTTACCGTTTCCGCAAGCTCTTCGTGGGAGTGTCCTCCTGAAAGAAGCCATGCGTCTAGAAACAAACCCAGAAGAAGAGCGTTGTCAATGAGCATCTTTTCAAATGACGGCAAGGACCAATCCCTTGTAACCGAGTGACGATGAAAGCCTCCGCCGATGTGATCATGGATAGCGCCATGAATGATACGGCGCAAGGTATGAAGGGCCGAGTCACTAATGAATGTGCAGTCCTTGGGCCCAGCCACGTCTTGAACCTCGGGCGGAAAGTGGGTGGCCCTGAGCATAAGTGAGAGTTTTGATGGCGTGAGAAACTTGTCCTGCTGACCAAAGCCACCGAAAGGATAATCGAAAGTTCGAGTGATTCGTGCAAAGGCCTCTTCAATCTGTTCCAAGTCGAGCTCACCATCCAGGTCTTGGGCGTAGTCGACAGCGGATATATCCTGTTGTACTCTAGGGGCATCCGATGGATGGTCCACCATCCCTTCGCTTATGACTTGTGCTAGTTCGATGCAGTTTTGCTGGGCCTCTTCCCGGACACGCGACTCCTCGTCTTTCCAGGAGGAATGCACCTTTTTGACCACGGTGAGCCAATCTAATGGCTTGTCGGCCCCATCGGCCTCGTCCACGTTGGAGGCGCTGCTCGTGACACCGGGAGGCGCCCAGTACGTGCCGCTAAAGACGGGCTCGAGATCGGGTGTGAGGAAAACGTTCAACGGCCAGCCCCCAACGCTATTGAGAGACTCGTTGTATTTCATATATATGTAGTCATAGTTGGGATGTTCCTCGCGGTCGACGAGGACGGGAATGAACTCTTTGTTGAGAAGCGTGGCGAGCGTGGGATCCGAGAAGGACTCGAAATGGGCCAGATGGCAGTCTGAGAGGCTGCGGTTAGTGAAATCGGCTCGGGAAGAGCAGGATGTCCTGTGTCCTTCAGCTTACGATGCGATGCGAGGAAGCCTATGCTGAGAAAGATGAGCTTGTTCTCTGTCCTGGCACGGCTCACGGCCTCGTCGTCCAACAGCTGCCATGCCACCAAGCTGTTGGCGCGTGCCCGCACGTAGGGGCTCTTGCTTTGCACAACACGGTTCACCAGGGGTGTAATAGGTGCGCCATTGGAAGAGCTGTGAGGTTCGTGTGGCACAGCGCTGTCCGGTGCCGTGGCCGTGGCGGAAGCAGCTCGGTCAGCCGGTTGTTGTAGCTGTGCGGACATCATCGCGGTAGTCTCGTTCTGTTGCGAACGACGGCAGTCATGACAGGTCTTATGACGGCTGTGGATATAAGCTGTTAGGATAAGGCGGCAATGCGCTGCGGGAGGGACGGAAGTTGCGGCTAACAGCTTCGGCTCCGGCTGGATTTTGCACATGTTCAAATTATACCTACCCCGCGATAGGCCATCATCCTGTCTCTTTGCCTGCCTGCCGGTATTTCGGATGCTACCTGCTGTAGGTCCCCACAGATGCACCCTTACCCCACACCTAGACAGGTCCCCTGGTGCAGGTTAGGGTTAAACCAGCCCGCTGGACCGCGTACTAACTATACCTGTGTATAAGAACTTCGCATACCTAGTCGTCACCTTCCGCATGCGGGTTGCGCGGATTCATGGAATATATAGCGAACCGTTCGACGATTGAGGGTTGCGACCTGACTTTCACTGAATTCATTTGGGGTATCTATTCCACAGTCTTAGCCATAATACAGAAATTCTTAGACAATCCCTTCAAAGAACTCCGAATACTGTGTATCTGGGGTATGATACTGGATCCCCGCCGTCTCCCTACTTTCGCAAGATTGCCATGAGTCACCCAAAGGCTGTTGATACAAACGGAGCAATGGTTGGATGGATAGTTGCGTCTTCTCTGCAGCTCCAGAGCTCTTCGTTTAGAGCTTGTCCCGACGCATTTCATGCTTCCAATGGCCAATTCCTTTCGTTATCCTTCACAAGGAGTATGTGTCGTGCATGCTTTTTTGATCGCTTTTCCGAAAATTACGTTCGAACAACCGGCTCTGACTACGAATTTCGTCTAAGTCTTGCCTATGGTTTCTCCAGACCCCGGTTTTCTGTTCATGAGGTTGCCGAAGAATTTCGCTAGCGTAACCGTGTCTACTTGGGGCGCGGGTTCAGCCTGCGTCTCATCATCCAAAGCGAGTGGCTCAGGTGACTGTCCATATGCTTGCCGGTCCTGAAAATACATTAACATAGTTCTGCGCATGAAGCCAAGCTGAAATGGGTCTTCTTACCTTAAGCCGTTGTACCATGTCGTCAGCATCGACCTGGATACCACCCATATTGAACTGCACCGGCCCGATATGATCACTGATGATATCGTCTGTCGCGACCTGCGCAAACGAGTTCTCTTTGGTCGTCTTCTCGTCATCCTTCTTCTGCTGTTCCAACCGACTGAGCTGGTTGCCGAGGAACGCTTGCGTATCGACAGATGGGTACTCAAGCTTGTTGGTGTCCTGGTTTCCCTGAGCGAGCTGCAATGTGTCTAAGCTGGTATCTTGCACATGTTCCTCGTACATCACAACCGCAGATCCTTCAGGTTCAGACACTTCGTGGGACTCAGATGTCTCGCCTTCTCCTACACCATTTGCCGCATAAGACTTGACTGCAGGAGCAGGCTGGTTGATGTCTATAGACCAGCCTTCACTAACACTCTCGACATCGAATCCATCACGTAGTACTCTGATTTTGCCCCATGAATCCCAGTTTGGTGGGACCACAATTTTATCCCGGTCAATCACATTGTGTTTGAGGGGAGATCGCTTGAGTAACGAACGTATGCCCAGGCTGGCATGGATTAGAGTCTGTAGTGGCGTCATCATGGTAGGTGCTGTGTATATGAGAGATGCTCCATCTGCATCAAAGTTAGCAGCCTAGCCCATATACTTTGTAGATATGTGCTTACGCCGTAGAAGAGCTGTTCTTAAATATTGAAGAACTAGGTCGAACTTTTCTTCTTTCCAACTCTGGGTTTTCTCGAGGTAATCTATCCGCTCTGACTACACTTGTAATTAGTACGACGAATTGGACACACGAGGATTAGGTCCTCACATTTTGACAAACCACGCACAGGGGAAGGCCGAGGGCGTCTTCCCATTCCCCTGGTCCCAGTGGTAATGCAACGTCTCCCTCGGTAGCAACCGCGCCGGTCCCATCCAGATTAACGGATCCACCGGTGCGTCCTCGCTCACGCCAGCCAGATATTACTTCTTCCATGGCCTCCTTGCACTCGGGGCTAAGAGAGAGAAGGACACTCCGTAGTAAAAGAAGCCATTCGCGTAGTTGGCGCATCCATGACCATGGTTGTGACCAGTCTAGAAGTATTACTATTAGGGTGTTCGGTATCGATTGGGGGGTCAAGAGCGGTTTGATAAGAGACGCGAACGACGGGGCCGGACTGGTGAGGAGGTGGAGCGAAATCCGAGCCAGGATATCTTTCACTATGTCAGCGTGATCATGGCCGAGAGAGCATCGCTGACTGACCTTCTTGGTCGGCGTCTAACACATCATAATATGTATATCCCAGGGCGAAGCTGTTGGCTATGGGCGGCACATTTTCGCTGTCCGTATTCCGTCGCTGGCCGTTGCTTGAGAGAGCCTCCACAAACTCGCGCTGGGAATCCACCGAGCCGCCTGTTCTCCTCTGTCAACATCATCCAGAATAGCAAGAGCTGGGGACGAGGATCGCACCTAGCACCAGCATGTTCTTCTCGGGGAGTCTCTTGCCACTCGCAACAGAGTCGAGCATAGAGCTCCACATGTCCTTCTTTTGGTCATCTTTCTTTCCCTCGGAACCGGTACCGACCGAAGTACTGGTGTAAGTGGAAAACCGATTCGGGTTCGCCGTCATGGTCGATGTATGCCGAAGTAGAGCATTTGGGGGTTGAATAACAGTACCCAGGGGCAAGCTTAGGCCGAACCAGATTTGAAAGAGCTATGCCGAACTGCCTGGCGACGCCGAGAACGCGTACTGACGACTTACACCGGAGGCGCGTATGAAGTTGAATAACGGTTGGAATCTGAGGAAGTACGTGGCATTTAATGGTTAGCCTGGCGCCGAAAGCTTCTGAGGTCTGAGCGGGCGTAGGTGCCAGCTAAACAAAGAAGCAGACGATCGTATGACGATATGCGTTGCTTGGTAACAGGTTGGTTTGCGCATGCAATGCCTGTGGCATCCGTGTATTAAAGAAGAATTAAGGAATTAAAGCGAGACAGGATGCACCACCATATGCAGCCATCCCCTGCGTCCCCCTGGCACAAGCCCTCTGTAGCGGACAGCTTAGCGGTCCGACGTTTCCCCATGACAGCTCACTGCCAGGTTAGGCTAGTAGCGGCATCCCTGTGGATCGGCGCTGGAATCAACCCGAGTTAGCGTAAGTACTCGGCACTATGTCACAGCCTCGCAGCAGATAGGTAAGTATATTTCTTGAATCTTGTAGCCTTCCTGATCGTAAGCCTCATTTAGAGCTATAGAATCGTCTTTTCTATGCGCAATCCCTACTACGCTCCGCCTGTATCAGCCTACCTTCATATTCAAATTCTATGCAATATTCAAGATGAATCAGATCCGCGCCATCCAGGCGCTCAACAAACGCGAGATGGAGAATGGTGTGTAAGTATATCATGACTCAGGCTCAGAAACTCGCTTTTATGCTCCAATTTCACTAACATCGTTTCATAACAGGTCTCCGGAAGCGTCCTGGCATACCGATTATCGCGACACCGCCTTCATCAACTTCGGCGGCTTACCATACGAGCTGACTGAAGGCGACATCATTACCATCTTCTCGCAATACGGAGAGCCCGTCTTCCTCAAGCTAGCACGGGACAACGAATCAGGGAAAAGCAAAGGATTTGGGTGGTTGAAATACGAAGACCAACGGAGCTGCGACCTCGCGGTAGACAACTTGGGCGGCGCCGAAATCGCCGGTCGATTGGTTCGCGTCGATCATGCACGCTATAAGGCCCGGGATGATGAGGACCCGGAAGAATTTGCCGTCGGTTGGGCAGATATCATGCGTAAGGAGAAAGCAGCGAAGGGCGAGTCCCTAGCAACCGAAGACGAAGACGAGGAAGAGGAGCAAGAAACCAGGAGACCCATGATTAAAGAGGAGATGGAATTACAGAAATTAATCGCAGAGCATGATGACGACGATCCTATGAAGGATTTCTTAATCGAGGAAAAGAAGCGCGAAGTTGAGGAGGCATTGAGCAAGGAAAATGACCAGAAAGAGAAGAAAGAAAGGAAACACCGCCATCACCACAGGGGCAGTCACCGCTCCCGAAGGGATGAAAGCAACGACCGCCGGAGTAGAAGACCCAGGCGTGATAGATCGCCTTCAGTAGAAGATGAGAGACGCCGTGACCGAGACATAACTCCTCAGAGGAAAGACCGCTCAAGAGAACGAGATCGGGAACACGGGAGGCGAGGCGGTGATTATGATAGACACCGCGATGGGGATCGTCGTAAAGACCGCGAGGACAGGGATCGTGGCCGTCGGAAAGATCAACATGTGGCTGATAAGCGAGTGAAAGACTACGAAGCCGAAGATCGGGGTGGAAACAGAGATGGATATCGCAGGAGGAGACGGCGGAGCCGCACGAGGTCTCCCCGTTCATAAAGGCTGAGATGTTTGTGATTTTAGCGGCTGGTGAAACAATATACCCTGTCATATCAATATTGGTTGAGTACTGGCCCTGGTTCAGCATAGTCATTGCATGAACTTTCGTCACAGTAAGAAAGATATAATAGCAGATCATGCGACAGTGTACTGGTCCCGTGTTCCTGAACGCCTCCCTTTCCCTGTTACCAATACTCCTCGCCAACATCAATTCCAAGCAACGAAAATCTCATACATACAACTTTGAACCTCAACTTTGAACTGCACTCGATCTAGATAGTATTCATAGTTGTCAGTTCCCTAGGTATCTTTTCCAGCCTTCACGGACCAATACATGACGACCATCTTCGCCCTCTCGGAGGACAAATTTTTCCCACCGCGCATCTTGTCCAGCTCCGATGACAAGTAGGCTGGCCTCGTCGATCCAACCGATAACGCCCTTAACTGGCCGTGTTGTTCCTAAGACGGCGTTGTCGCTTAGACGGCGCATATTATGATTATTCTGGAGAGGTTCGCTGCCAGTATCAAATGCGGCAGAGGTGAACGAATAAACATCTGAAAAGGGGCCAAATGGGATATTGCTGAGAAACCCCCATTTATTAGTTGCATCCGTGTTTGGATTTGGAGAAGAACTAAGAGGGGCAGCAGACGGCGAGATAGGCGAGCGGGTTGTAGATGATGCAGGTCTGCGTGAATTGGGCACGTCAAAAATATGCAAGTTGCCCTTGTCTGATGTGCAGGCCAACATATTCCCCGAGGGACTAAAGCGCAACGAGAATATCGTGGCGTTTTCGCTACCACGTCTTCGCTCTGCTAATTTCGCGCCGCTACCAGTCGCAAAGATCCGCACGAGCGTTCCCTAATATAATCAGTAATAGCAAGAGAATGAGGAGGACTAGCAATCAAGTTACCTTTTCACTTGCGGTTGCAAGCAGTTCACCATCTGCACTGAGCTGAAGAGCTCTGAGGCTTGACGAGTGGGCCGGCAGAATGCTCACGCTGTCTGTAGCGAGCCGTACGACCTGTACATGACCTGGTGTTCTACCAGGAAATACCAGATATTTGTCGGTCAGGCAACACAGGCCTAGCAAATTGTCCGCGGTTTCATACTTGGCCAATGGTTTCGGAGGCTTTTCAAAAGCATAGAGACGTACGCTGTTTTGCTGTACCACAACAACACGAGTTTTGGTGATCTGAACGCCGCGGACCGCAGTCAAGGCGGCGATCTCAAACGCCACCTTTCCTTTACTATCGTCCCAAATGATGACTTTATTCTGAGGAAATTTGGGAGAGCGACCACCACCCACTAGCGCAAGGTAGTTGGCGTTACCCATCATCTGAACGAGGCCGAGGCCGGCATTGAATACTACGCAGAAACTTAAGCGAGTTTCCGTAGATATGTTTTCTATATAAGCTTACCTCTTGCGGTCTGTATTTGACACGTGCTTGCCAGAAATACTATTTCCACGTAAGTGGGTGCCGTAGGGAGAGATGAAATAATAGAAAGAAAGGCTGACGCACTGCAGAATCCAGAATCTAGGCCGACAGCGAAACGACTCGAATCATTATTGAAGGCGACGGAGAGAGCCGCCTGTTCATTAGGTGATTCGATGGGCGGGCGAGTATTCATGGTTGCGACTCGTGACTGACGATATAGACAATGGTTGGATGAGAGGGGTGCGTAGTAGTAGACTGAAGCTGGACCGTGACGTAACTGGTGTAGATGCAGAGCATCAAAGATAACTTAAAGGCCAGATTGTCATTGAAAATAGCACGGGCTAATCATGGCGAATCCCGCGCTCAAACTCTAATATGGACGTTCAGTCCTCAAAACGCAGTTGAACATTAACTAGGCGACACACACAGCCTTTGGCTGGCTGTTAGAGAGTTGCGGAGAGTTGACTAAATGCGGGCACGGTGAGCTTGCCGTCGTACTGGGTTGGCACGGCTGTGATATTACACAGGTCGGCTAGCGCCTGGGCGGGCGTTGTAGTAATAATCTTGAAATACGTATATAATGGAAGTGGGCTAGTAGGCACAAGTAGTAAACCCAAGTTTGAAAAAGACAACTTCTGGCAACTCGGTCTGGAGATGATATGTGAAGTTGCTGTTCAGGCCCGTGAATGTAAGTGAGACCCTTATGAGATGATAAACAAGATACCTCTTAGCGCGTACCTACCTACTAACCTCCTACCTAACCTACCTATATATGTATGTACTTATTGCTGGCACTCCCTTAGCAGGGAGCCTCTTTACAGTGGACAATGTGCTCGATGCCTGCCTAAGTTCCTGCACCCGAGGCTACGTTTACGCGTCCGCAGATATAGGTAGGTAGGTCAAAGACCTGTCTGGACTCTGTAGATCAAGACGGCTGCTGCACCTCATCTGATGAGGGCTGGTGGGGCTTCGTATCTCACACTGAAAATACAGTATGTAATACTGTGATTTATAGCCTCCAACACTGTCTACTCATAAGTGGAGCTTTGAATGATTGACCCTTCCTGAGGCTAAGGTTGCTATCCTATTATCTAACAGTGTTTCTTATTATTTACCCCTGAATTGGCACCCAGTTCTGTGATATGGGGGAGCTAATTCAATGCTATTACAAGAGACCAGCTACCTGAGATACTATGTAAGAATTCATAAGGTGTATTTCACTATCAGAACCAGGTATCCAGTCACAGGTGCTTAGGAATGTAGTACTACATATGTAGCTCACCGTACAAACACAAGTACATACCTGGTATTACACCGTGATCGGGAGACGATGGTACAATGAGACTCAACTTCGTATTGTGTAAAGAGGTAGGTAGGTACCTAAGGCAGGTACTACTTCCTACCTAGTCCAAGGTAAGTGGTACCTAGCGGCTCCAGCAATAGCCCTGGTCCTTCTGCCGCCTGCCCACGGGTATACTTACACTGGACTATCAGTAAGTAGTACCTCCCCCTGTTCTGATTTTGTGCTGCTTCAAATTGCAGTATCAACAACTGCTAGCGTACCCGGCCCAAAATTCCCCGTTGCTCTCCCCAATCCTTCTCTCGGCCTTCACCAAGCCAGGCACCGCCAGACACATCGCCATCATCCTTCCCATCAAACCACAAGTTTCCAAGATACCCATTTCGCTTCATCCCTTCGTCTACTTCAACGTCTTCATTCGCGTGCACCGTCTGTCGATCAGTTCGTTCCAATTCCACTCGTCCGTCTGTTTCCGACCTCAATCTCCTTTTCGCGAACCCCCAACACTAGCCTAATATGTCGTCCCCAGCCGTGAGTAAATCCCCTATCCAGTCTGGTCTCTAATTTTGTCACGAACCTTTCCTGACCGCCTCGCGGAAACAAACCAATACCGTCCTTGGTCTATTGCTCTGCCTGCCACCATTACCACTGCCTGCCACCGTTTGCTGTCATTGCTAACTAGTCGCCGTGATGCGTTCCCAGAAGATGATGCGTCGGAAGAAGAATGTGAAGAAGGGAATTCAGTTCTGCTTGATGGTTTGTGGCGCCTCGGGCACAGGTACGACCCCCGCCAGCCGCGGTCGAAGCTCTCCGGCCGTCGTGTCCCCGTTTCTGTCATGCAATACAAAGCTGCTGGCACTGCTGTAATATTGCAGGCTCTGATAATGTCGTTTAGGCCGAACTACCTTCGTCAATACACTCTGCAGCAAGAGTGTCCTGACTCACAAAGATTCGGATGATCCCAGCACCGCCCATGTTGAAGAGGGTGTCAAGATCAAGCCTATCACTGTTGGTATGTATAACGGTGCATTGCTCGTCCAATTGACCCTAACAGGCCTCTAGAGCTCGAGCTGGATGAGGAGGGAACACGTATCTCGTTGACCATTGTTGACACGCCCGGGTTCGGTGACCAGATTGACAATGAGGCAAGGTAAGCAGGACGCCTAGTTTACAGCTACCCTTTTAATGCTAATCCCACTCAAAGCTTCTCGGAGATCGTTGGCTACCTCGAGAGACAATATGACGACATCTTGGCCGAGGAGTCGCGTATCAAGCGTAACCCCAGATTCAGGGATAACCGTGTACATGCTATGCTGTACTTCATTGCCCCTACAGGTCATGGGTATGTCAGCCCATCCAATTGGACCTGAAGGAGACTCGCTCATTGTATATATAGTCTTCGAGAGCTCGATATCGAACTAATGCGGCGCCTCGCTCCTCGTGCCAACGTTATTCCCGTCATTGGCCGAGCCGACTCCCTCACACCTCATGAGCTCGCTGAATCGAAGAAACTGGTTATGGAGGACATCGAGCATTACCGCATCCCTGTCTACAATTTCCCCTATGATATCGAGGAGGATGACGAAGACACTGTTGAAGAAAATGCTGAGCTCAGAGGGCTCATGCCATTCGCTATCGTGGGCTCGGAGGATATCGTTGATATTGGCGGCCGCCAAGTTCGTGCTCGACAATACCCTTGGGGTGTCGTTGAGGTTGACAACCCTCGTCATTCCGACTTCCTGGCTATTCGATCCGCACTTCTCCACAGCCATCTCGCTGATCTGAAGGAGATCACTCATGATTTCCTTTACGAAAACTACCGTACCGAGAAGCTTAGCAAGAGCGTTGAAGGTGGTGCTGGAGTGTACGTAGCCTTTCCGGTATTTACTCTAATTGGTCTTGACTAACTTGCTGCAGCGATTCATCCATGAACCCCGAGGACCTGGCGTCCCAATCTGTCCGTCTGAAGGAAGAACAACTCCGCCGCGAAGAGGAGAAGCTGCGCGAAATCGAGATCAAGGTCCAGCGCGAAATCAACGAGAAGCGACAGGAGCTCTTGGCTCGCGAGTCTCAGCTTCGCGAGATCGAGGCCAGGATGCATCGGGAGGCTGCTGCCGCTGCTGCTTCCAACGCAACGCCCGAGGCCAACGGCGAACAGGATGGCAACTAAACACCCTCAATCTGCTTATTATTCGAGTTTCTACCTCGGTCATGCCAAGAAAAGGACAAACCGGTGGCGTTGGGTGTTTGAGACTCTCATATATCCCCGGCGAACGTGTCTGATAGGGCGCACGCAAAATTTGATACCGCTTAATGGGCTTCTTTTCCTCATGCATAGCTGAATACTTGATGGATTTGTCAGGAATACAAAGCCGAAAAAGTATTCGAGATTCCCTGAAAAAGCATGATATATGTCTGACGACCTTTGGAGTACAGACGACAGAATTGTCATGAGCCTGAGTTTTACTCGGACCTACTGACAAACATAATTCGATTTGATGAGATCCCGTAATGGGACGGGAGTATCTGCTGTCTAGTGTACCTTTGCAAGAAACGAGGCCTTTTTTCCTCAGCCTATTATCTGGGCATTTTAACTTTTATGTGTCGTCTCCTAGTATTAGTGCCCTAATGCAGATATCAAATATTAAAACTATTTGATTCACAAAAGAAAGACTACTTTTACATCCATGCACGTAAATAATCTGACGTGAACGTGAAGCCTAGAAGGCGGATATAATTATTTCATGAGACTAGGTTTACAGGTTACCCATGAGCCAACACATCCTTCGGTTTGAAACAAACTGCCACAGCAATGCCGGAGGGAGTATTAGTTTTATGTTGGCTCAATAACAAGGAAAACGAACGAATAAGCAAACAAAACTGATGGACGGCATCTAGCCATTAAGAAAATGTTCCTGTTAACCTTCAAATCACCCTAATACGCCATGACCTTAAAATTCCCTTGCTGTCTCTGAGTAACAGACTTGACCTCGTCCGCAATTCCTGATCCATCAAAACCACCAAGATAGAATTCAACTTCAGTTGTTGCTCTGGGCGTTGAGGATTCGCAGGATGGCAAGGAACAGGTTGATGATATCGAGATAGAGGCTAATAGCGGCGGCGATCTCCTCTTCGACGTGGTGCTTGCGTATGACGAGCTGGGTGTCGACGAGGATGTATCCGGAGAAGATGAGAGCGGAGAGACCGCCGTAGATCAGCTCGCCAGTGCTGCTGTAGGGCAAGAAGGCGGCCATGAAGCCGAAGAGGAGCAGGCCCCAGAGAGCGCCGAAGAGGTAGGGCATCCACGATGTGAAGTCGTACTTGGTCTGGCAGGCGAACAAAGTGAGGAACACGAAGATGCCGCCGGTCAGGATCACGGCGTTCAGCACGATCTGGGTCTGGTAGAAGGAGACGATGACGGAGATGGTGTAGGCCTCGAGCAGAGTGAATCCGGAGAGGAACAGCAGGTTGGTTGGGTAGGACTTGCGCTTCCAGTACGTCAGACACATGAAGCCGATGGCGCCGAAGAGCTGGTTAGGACACAAGTTAGCTATATAGTTCTCGCGAGGCCATATTCGATGTAAGGTGTCATGCGGGGGGGGGCGTGCTTACCGAAACCCAGACGAGGGCCGGGTGCGACTGGATCCATGCCTTGTAGTCCTTGCTCCAGAAGCTGAGTCCGCTGACGATAGCTGTCACGATGAGTTGCGCGGTCAAGATGGTGTATACTGGGTGAGGTAAAATGTCAGTAAGCTGCTCGCTCTCGCAGCCTTGAGCGCGTTCGGAAGGGATGGCTCTCTCACCTTTGCGAATGAACTGGTTGCGGATGTCGATGGTGGCCTCGGCGACGGAACCGCCGAACTTGAAGTCGTCGGGAACATTGTCCTCGCTGCTGCGCGGCGCGCCGCCGAAGACGTTGGGGGCAGACGAAGATGCCTCTTCATACTGGTAGGATGGAGGCGCTTGTGACCAGGTGCCCTCTTCGGGATCCTGGGTTGGCGCGGGGGTGTACTTGGTATTGGCGGCCATGGTGACTTTCTTGACGGAGTCGCTCGCCTGCCCGTCTTTCTACTCGCAATTCGTTCGTGTGCTTGTCAATTTGGTCCGAGATGTTGAAGTAACGGAGATGATGGAAACGTGGCCGATGGTTGTTGTAGGATCGCAGGAACCAACGGAGAATCAAATAGGTAGACGGAGTTGGAAGCTGAGGGAGCTGCCTGGAACTAGAACCGTTAAGGCTGTGTTGATGGCGCATTGGTTTGTCATAGAGGACAGTGGCGTCACATTGAATGATTACCGTATGGGCGCTTCTTCTCATACTCTCACACTGTACCCCCGCCACCGATTGGACTGTACAGCCACACCTTAGGTAAAAGCCACCCAACATGAGGTACCTAGTTAACATCAATGTGTAAGCGCTTCGTCTGCCATATTATGTTCAACCACCCTTGGGGAACCATATCCAGATATTATTTCCTGCCAAGGGTCTAACAAATGAATTGTTACCTACGGACTACTATGAAACTACAGATTAATTTTGCAGGACTCGATATGCTTCAAGTCCGGTCGACTTGCCAACATCCAAACCGGCGTGCGCAAGATAAGACGCACCATTGGTTCAAATACCTTACCGTCAAGTAGGTACCTGGGCAGGCGTTCGATGGTTCGTATAGTGTATGCATGTGTGTGACCGCTTTCGGACTAATAGCTGCATACCTACCTATAACTAACAGGACAAGCTGCCGACGACCAGTGCGGGGAACCTGGAAACTGGAAGTTGTCAACAATACCTGCTTAAGCTCTTGTCGCTGCGAATTGTTGTTATAGGTAATTTATAGAATGTTTCTATTATTGAGGAAGATGGATGCTACTACGTAGTAGACTAGTATGCGCCTATTCCCGTAACCTATCTGAGGTATGTAGGGAGGTAACATGCGAACTAACATGATGTTACTTGTCATTCAATACAGCCGGGACCTGCCTCCCGAGGTGGTACAGAGGTAGCACAGAGGCGGCATATTTTAAATAAAGTTCGGATAGCGGTTTCAACTGACGTTTTAACAGGTACCCTACCTACAGCAGGTAGGCATCCAAACCCCGCTATAGTCAGGGGAAACTCGAATGATGGTGGTCCCCTCATTCTCACGACTGCCATATTCCTACCTAAGCAGGTAGCCCCTCCTCCCGGAAAGAGAGCAGAAGCGGTACGACATGGGTACTTGCCCTCTAGCGCAGATGGCCGCCAAGATGCATGTACCGGCGGAAGCCCCCATCACTGCCCGACCGGGAAGTGCTCGCACGCACGTCCCCTGCCAATCTTTCGTTCACCGCCCCCAATCGTGCAACGCCATTGGGCGCAAAAGCTGCCAAGGGTGCCACTGGATCGCAAGCTTGCAAACTCATCCGCTCGGTTGCGAAATTCACCTATCAAAAAATAAAGAAATTCGAGGCCGAACCACAGCTGGCTGGTCAAGGTCCACGACCTGCCCAAGGTCTCGGCTCCCAGCTCTCAACATTATCCATTATCCATATTCATATCCTAACTAACTATTCCCACGACGTTCCCACAGAACCGCACCTCGAGCTCCCGCGCAATACTTGCGACCTGCGATCTACCAAGCCCGAGGTGCTGTTTGACCAACAACGCACTGTTGCAACTTCTTCCTCGTCCGCTCGTTGAGTTGAGACGGTGGCACTACCATCACCACCCTAATATCCTCGCGGCGCGCCCCTTGTATTCTCTCCAGCCTTCTACCCAAAAGAGAACACCGCGCATAACTCGCATAACTCGCACAGCTCTGGCCCTTAGTCGTAACGCCATATCGTCGTCTGCCCTCAACGCTCAGCTCGTGTAGGAAAGCGCCTGAAATTTCCCTTGGCCCGGGAGTCGGTGCCACCTCCTACCAGCAGCGCTATCAATTGTATTCCGCCGTGATTATACCCTCTTCCGCTAGATATGGCGGACAGGTCGACGTCACCGTCGCCGCCGCCAGAGCCGCCACTAGACGATGTCGCCGATACCGGTCTTCGATTAACTCTAGATATCAATGCCATTCCTAGGGAGCTCAAAGTCGAAAGGCTGAAGACGCCCACCACTCCAAACACAAGAAGACCATCCCTTCAGTCACGCAATTCCATGAATGGCCCGCTTTATATGCAAACTAGCAATAACAAGGTCTTGATAAGAAGAGTCAAGAGGAAAGGCGATGGCACCATCAAGAGCTTAACACGTTGGCTTTTAGATAATCAGATAGGTACGTGTATCTCTGATAGTCCCGTTTGAAAGGATTCCCCCTTTTGGCCGAATGTAACTCTCTATGATGGTGTATTCTCATAGGCAGGAAACCTCATCGCCTTGGTCCCGTCTCCTCGGCTAACCAGCGAGTTTCTTGGCAGGGTTATCCTTTAACCTGATAGCTCTCATCTTTCTCACCCACATGTTTATCCCGAAGGCGCGACCCCATACGCTCAAATTCTTCACTTTATCCTATAATAATCCAGAATCCGGGGAGTATGCCGTTGGCGGCGACGATTACTACTTCATCTCTTTCTGCATTGTTCTCTTTACTGGGCTGCGCGCCGGATTGATGGAACATGTCTTTGCCCCATTGGCTAAACATTGGGGCTTGGAAAAAAGGAAAGATGTGACTAGATTCTCTGAACAAGCCTGGCTTCTGGTCTACTACTCTTGCTTCTGGCCCTTCGGCGTGGTATGTTCATGCACACTGCAGTCCCACCATCTTATAACTATAACGGTCTCCATTATTCAAAACTTTTGGCTGACAGTTGCATAGTACTTATACTATAATTCGCCTTCCTTCATGGACATGAGAGAATTATGGACTGGTTGGCCTAACCGAGAGGTGACTGGACTCGTCAAAGCCTACTTTTTGGGGCAATGGGCTTTCTGGCTGCAGCAAGTTCTGGTTATTCATATCGAAGAACGTCGCAAAGACCACTGGCAGATGCTCACTCACCATTTCCTCACAATTGCGTTGATGACGGCCTCATATTATTATCACCATACCCGGGTTGGTATATTGATTCTTGTCTTAATGGACATTGTGGACATATTCCTTCCCGTAAGTCCTCGCTCTTGGATTTCTGTTTGCATCTCCGACCGTCGATCCCTTGTTACTAATAAAGTTGTTAGCTCGCAAAATGCCTCAAGTATTTAGGCTTTTCGACGATGTGCGACATCATGTTCGGATTGTTCATGGTCTCATGGTTCTTCGCTCGACACGTGTTTTATAACATGGTATGCTGGAGTATCTGGAGAGATGCTATCCACGTAATGCCCATCGGCTGCTTTTATGGGAACAACACCAGTTTAAAAGGACCGCTTCCTATTCCTAACGGATGGCGTCATTGGCTGGAGCCATTCAAAAATCCCGAAGGCGCGCTTTGTTTCTCTCAGCCAGTGGTGTATGGTTTCTTATACACGCTACTCGGCCTTCAGGTTATCACTATCTTCTGGTTCTTCATGATCGTTCGGGTGGCCACAAGAGTTCTGAGAGGGGGCTCAGCCGATGACCCTCGCAGTGACGACGAGGTAGAGAGTGAGGCGGAGTACGAATATGAAGAAGCTCAGCCACTTGAGGAAGAGGTCGGCGTGGAATCCATCGACCTAAAAGGATGGGAACGCCGAACCGGCGTAAAAAGAGTGGCATCCTCTTCGGCGGTCAGTCTCCCCGGACACAGTGACCGGAAGGAATTGCTTGGGCGTATTGGCTGCGAAAAGCAGGTCGAATAAAGCCGTATTGGCTCGGTTATGAGTGTGCACTTCGCAACAGGTTGGTCTCAGCGTCACTAGAGGATGATGATATCATACAAAAGTCATCAAGCGAGGCTGTCGAACAGCGAGCTAATGACGATTCGTAATCATGAAGGAAGTTCAACTTGGCTCAGCCGACCAAGTCGACGAACTCATCCAAGCTCGAGGCTGTCTTCGTACGCTACTCGGAGAGTTAGCGCAGTATATAGAACTTAGAATTTCAGCATCATACCCAGACAGAATTATCAGAACAGGCTGCCATATTGCGTGTGCGGCAAGAGCAAAAGTTTCAAAAGTCTTTCGTGGCCTAAATGATTTGAGCTCTGTGACTGAATCAACCCTCTCCTCAAGCTTGAAAACACTTTGTCATGCAGCTAGTAGGCAGGCGTCTGTGCTTAACATTCTGCTCGGTATGTTCCTCTGTGGCCGGGACTGTATACCACGTCCATTTCGTCTAATAACCAGATGTCAGAGCACACTTCTTCCTAAAAACCTCCTTAGTATTATCTTTTTACCCGACTATAGTCCTCGGTGTTCTGTTGTGTGGGGGCTGTATTAGTTGATAGATTTGATGACGTTTTATTATCGTGGCTTCTGCGCAAGCGAGGGGGATACGGGTAGGTTATGCTATGGCGTGAATTATATCGGTCGTTCCGTGGGAAGTGTTTACCTCTTGGTCCATTCGCGGGCAGCTGGGCCCTTTCCCCCCTACTAAGATCCTTTAGAAGACAGAGGCTTTTTATCACTGCCTGGTACTTCAGAGCTGGTGCTCGCGGAAACGCAAGGTGCTTGTAGTTGAAGGATATGTAGCATAGTTCTACGGCTAGTAGTTCAAGCATTGGCTGTTGTTATTGCGGAAGGAGGAAGACCTCTGCCTACACAGCTATACACGAGCTTTGGGCCTGTGCCCAGCACCCTGGTTTCCGGTAGTTATTCCGTAGTGTTCCGTGACAATCTAAGGATGAGAGAAGAAAGCGAGCCAATAAACACTGTGCGGGCTATTACATCGAGCCACAACGAAGCGCCCACAAATTCGACAGACGCAAGTACAAAGTGTTTTCACTAACCTAGACTATACCAGCGATATTCATGCTTATTATATTGAATAATACATTATTATATGCGTGGCTCCTGTTAGGACAGTTCTCTTCTAAACAGAAAGTGGTTGAAAATAGTTGATAGATAATGGTCGTTGAGCCATCGGCTTCCTTTATCTCCATGAGTTATTCCCAGTTAGCGAATACGCTGTTTCGTCAACATACGACAAGCTTCGGCGTTTGCAGGAGTGGAAACTGAGAATTTCGTGTTCGCTTCCACCTGCCGTCTATGGAGAGCAAGTGAACAAAGCAGATACGTATAACAGAAGATGAGTATATGTGATGCAAACCCTCTTCAATAGGTATCTTGTCAGGTTTCACGACCACTAAAGACTCATATTATATACCTTGATCTATTTCTACCCTATAGGTAACAGCATGACATTCATGTTATAATAATAGGGTTCCCTCAACCGGCAAAATTGTTACAAGGCATACAGGCGTATGAGTAAGAAGGTTAGGTAGATGGATAAGGCACTAGATGCCTGGATAGAGATTCCTGTATGTAGTAGGGTAGCGTCCACGAAGGCGTTCTAGAATCCTTCGCGTAACAACAAGCGTTCTCTACCCACTGCAAGCACGGGGTTCGTGATGAAAAAAAAAAGAACCAGGATATAGAAATCTCATTTTGAAGGTTTTCACGGTCATTGCTTTAATAGTTTGTGTATTGACTTTTGAAAGGGGGAGATAATTACCATTAATAATCTATAGGGAGACCGCTTAGCTAGTTTTTCTATATTTTGTGGCGTTCTGTAACGGCCTCAATATGAGCTACTCTAAGGCTGTTGTTAAAATTAAACACAACATAGAGAGGTTCGTCATTAATATCACGCCCTTGAGTTTGTCACAACTGCTACCTATGATTCCAGATCCAACTAACCTAACATTATTAAGCTGTGATTCAATTTCATTTTTGTGTGCTCTAGAGTCCCCTCCTCATAATCGAATCGGCCGGTTATACGAACTTGCTAATCCGCACTTAGGATGTATTGCATTATCACAGAACTCTGGGCGTAGATTGGCTGGTTCGTATGGCCGGCCAACTCGATTAGGAAGAGGAGGATTCTACTTATTGGTTCTGTTGATATGGAACCTCCCGTGACCCCGTATTCTGTCCCTGAAAGCTAACCACCTTCCCAAGCAGCAATAGATAATCCATACTAAAACCACCCGCGGTTAGAATTACAGCAGTTCCAGGGTTAAATACTTAAGTTGAGGTTAGAACATGTTGTCAGAAATGTCACGTGCCTAGCAGTTGCATGAAAGTCACCCTGGATACCTCGTATAACTTCTCTTTGCATTACTTTACTTATAAGTTAGGCACGAATGGCGGTGAATCATGTATCCTCGGAGAGAGGAAAACTCTCAACATTCCTTACAAACTGTTGGTTCAGGCGATGTTCGGACAAGGGCAAGGATTACTTTCTCAGGTGCCCTTCCCTTGCTTGGGTAGCGCTGGGCTATTTGTGTTTCTTCTTCCGGAGTAATTATGTGAAGTAACTGTAAGACACGAAAAGTCCAGTACGAGATGAAAAGTTTTCCTCCGGTTATACAACTTATTGAATCGCCCGAGTTAATGCAAGTACGCCCAGCGGGTACGCCCTGGTATTCGTCAACAAGGCGTTGCCGATGCTTTGTGCGCCGACTTGTACGCCCATATACCTCGTCATCAATATCACCAATAGCCAAGATAGCTATTGAACGCCGCTAAGACGTAAGGGCAAAACCGTCAAAGTTTCCACTATTTCCGTAAAGACCGATAATGACGTAAGTGTATGGGTGAGATATCTGGGGGTTTTCAACCTTATTTTATGCTTACCCGTTGTGCTTATGCAAGTTGTTCTCTAGGCTACTTGAGTCATAAATCAATAGCTTAGGTAGACTTAGTTTTCCTTGTCCTTGTATAGATGTTTCGCAAATAAATTGCACGTTATCATAAATTCAACACAATTTCATGCCAAAGTACGAACAACGTGTACTGTGTATATAAATCTTTGAAAATGTACGATTCGTAACTCAAGTGTAAACTATCCGCGAGAGGTGCTATGTGGATCTTTTATGGAATTTGTGGGGTTGTCCGGTAGTTGCGGCTTTGCAACCCAGCTACGGCCCCACCCAGGTTAGACGGGATCCCTTACTTCGGGCACCTTGCCTACGTACAGTACTCGTTTATTTCTCTCGACAAACAGGTAGTCTAGTGTACCTACCTACCTAAGCCGTTAAGTCTAATGTGTTGTTCTATAATCTGTAAAGAAGCAGGGGTCGACGCAGCTACTCGGCTTACCTATCTAGAACAACAAGATCTAATACGAGGAAGCTCGGACGCTAAGGACAACCAACGACTGACCAACAACCCCAAAACACGGTGATCGTCGTCTGCTCAGGTGGTAGACCGCATTTCGTGTTGAGGCTATGGCGAGCTGCAATTCGTATTGGACGAATGTATTGTGGGAACCCAAGTAGTACATAACGTAAATAGCCGTGGCCAGGTGCATATATAAAGGAAGCCCATTCAAGTTGTCGAAGTCCTAGCATCCAAAGTCGACTCATCATCATCGCTCAACAGGACTAAACACACCACTTTGCTTCCTACCAAACTCAACACACCCACACACCGTCAACATGCAATTCACCGCTCTCGTCGCCGCAGTTTCTGCCCTTGCCGTCGGCACCAACGCAGTTGCGATTCCTCGCGATGGCGCCCGTCTCGCCCAATTCCGCGTCTTCGGCGCCGAAGGGTGCTCCGCTCTCAACTACGGCTTCTACACAGTTGACGAGTCCGATGTTGGAACATGCCACGAACTTACGGACGACGTGTCTTCAGTCAACCTCGAAAGTCTCACGACTGCCGCCGCGGGTTGCAGTGGTAAGTCCTCATTCCCTTTTTCATTCCCTTCCTGCTTTGTTCCTACGAATTTGACTAACACGACTTATCAGTAAACATTTTCACGGATAAGAACTGCTCTGAAGGAGAGCGCGCCACTGCCCTCAATGTCTGTACGAACCCTACGGTCGCCGGTGAGATCTGGGGCTCTTGGTCGATCACCTGCTCTTCTTCGGCATGAGTGACTGAGTGATGATTGGAAATAATGATGGATAATTCAGGACGGGATATGAGGGTTCATGGGAAGAAACATTTGCATTGAATCAGGCAAAGCGATCATTACATTACTATTGACTAGCATCGCCCGCACGAGGGCAACGGCGCAGGAAAGACACGGCGTAGGGAAAACACTTGCACTCCTTTAAAACATATATAGTATAATCATAATAGAAGAATGAATTGTGTGCTTCTTCAATTTATGGAGTTCTAATGAGGCGTAAACGTTCACGCTTCCAGAGGTTGTTCTGAAAATGGTCCGTGGAGACTTGAACGATCTTTCACCCTGTATCACATGTCTCGTCGAGATCTCCCTGAAGAAATCGTATTCGAATCAGTTACCATAACGGATCCCCATTGTCGGGAAGCTGATCCACCAACTTATGCACTGGGAACCCAGCAACCAACCGACTCAAGTTCTCTTGCACACTAAGTCGCACATATGGCGTCCCCTTCTTACCTCTTGCAAGCCCGCCACCTTGGCCCCTAATATTTGAGACAGACGCACCCTCTTCCCCAGCATAATGATGACTGATGAGCGGTGGTTGCACAGTGAGGCAAACAGGCGCTCCCAGGCTTTTGTCCTCGTCTCCGACCTCGCCGTTCTCATGCTCCTCCCCGCCACCCCTGTCCTCGTATTCTCCCATGCAGTAGTCCCTCAGCATCAGGTCCCACTGATCGACGAACCCCTTCCGCCGGAACCGCCCCAGGAGCTTCCGCGCGCCTGTCTGACTAACCGCGTACGCGAGACTGCACACGTTGCCATTCGCGGCGTGTACCACCCGCGTGTGCGGCGGGTACATCTCGCCGAGCCTGTCGTGCAGGGCAAAGGGGTGTGGTTTTAGATGCTTCGGTGCCGGGACTGTCGCGTCGTCGAGGACGGAGATCGTCAGCGATGAAGGAGAGAGCTGATTCCCGTGCGATGGTGGCGGTCCTTGTTGCGTGGTCGGAAGGTCTGCGCCGCAGTGGCCTAGCCATAAGATATCCCAGTCGCCGCCGTAAGGGCCCTTAGCGTGCGTCCCATACCGCGGATTGTCCAGATGTAGATTTGGCGGCAAGGTGATCGTGTCCCGCTCAAGACCCTCTTCTATTGCCCTCCTATAATCAACTTCTGAACTGGAACCTGGCTTCATTGGGGACTCAGCTGTCGAGCCCTGCTTCGTCCCCTCAGAAAATAAAGGTGGCACTAATCCTGCCAACCACCTCCTTACTCGTTGTGATCTTATCATTTTCGGTTTGGAGATCCGCCAGTGTTTCTCTTGTTCAGCATCTAGCCACATCTGCGCCGCCTTCGCGAACGTCCCCATCTGCGTCTTCAGTCTCACATCCCAGTCGACATCGTCTTCAAGAACGAGAGCGCTGCCCAAGCCCCGGGCGACTATAATCTGCACCGCGTTCATATGAGAGTGCCATGAGCCGCGGGCCCCCGCTGATGCGGAATGGGAAGACTTTGTCCCCGCATTAGTGCTCTTCCCTGCAGATGAGATTCCTGTCGTGCTATCACTTCCTGTTAAACCTTCCAGGAAAGTTAGGTTTAAGTTGCTGTTTTAAGGTTTGGGTGTTAGCAATCAAATCTCACTGCTCGCAACTCTTGATCGAGAAAGAACACGTAGCCAAATATACGAATGATTAGGTTATAGAGTTTGATAACATTATTTATATGTTAGAGGCGCGTTCCGAGTACTGACCTCACAGCACCGGCCGTGGTCATAGCATCTCGACGGTCTCGCCGCGAGGGAAGGTTGATGACGAAAATGTCCGCAAACTAATTCCTGTAATGTTAGTACTTAATGTACGCTTCATGCATTCACTTAATCCCCATCACTGGCCCAACAAGACAGCAGAGGGTAACCCACACCCAGGGTGCTATTCAGCACATGTTCATCATCCAGGCCCGAACGAATCCATGACAATGAGCTATGATCCGCCGAGTTGAATCGAAGCCTATAAACAAATATAAGCAATAGTGCGGCAAGGATGATGGTCAAGGTTCGCCGGTGTTGCAGCATGGCCTCTTTTGGGTCTGCAATGTGACGACGGGTGGACCTGGTAACAGCATCCGATCATATATAAACAGACTGGAGTTACTTGTTGGTTTGAACTTATCTTACAGAGTTGAGTAAGAATGGAGAATGTAACCGTTAGCCTACATTGAATAACATTGGGTTGAAAGTCCTGCTAGCCACGAATTCGTTCGTGTACTGCATGTACTCGAATGTCGGGTAAAGTGCCCGGGTAAATCTGTCCTTACGAAGATCAACGTGCTACGAGGGAAACGCCCTCCGCCCCTGAAATAATCACCAAAGAATTGAGTTTACTGATTACTGGATAAGCCGCGCATATCATTCATTGAAATGTCCGTAAATTCGATTTTATTCAATAGCCCACTCAGTCATACAAACCCGAGGATTTGTGCACAATATATCTTACCACATCATTCTGAAACGTGATGCGACGTGACCCATCGTGTCTGTTAATAACCCAAAAAATTACCATGTTGAATAATTTGACAACGCCCATTGCGCCAGCCCCTGTCTATATATGAACGCCATGAAGGAACCTTCTATGCATCTATAATGACCATCCTAAGCGTGCCCCTTTTTGTGCATCATCTACCCCACAAAGAACTTGTATGCGCAAGTAACTAGGCGGATACGAAGTGCCCTTGGATTTATCCGTAAACCCAACAAAAGCATCTAAATGGTCTATCGTCTATTCTTCGTCGTCTGTGTCGGGAGGATGAGGTGTACCCTTGGGGGTACTGAGCCATTCAATATGACGCAGTCTTCGTCGTACCTCTTGCTCTTTAAGCTCCTTCTTCGTCTTCTTCTTCTTTTTCTTTGACTTGAATTTTAATGGTGTGTTGTCTTCAACACCACTGTTGACGGTGCTGTTGACAGCACTATTGACAACGCTGCTGGCTGCAGTGCTGGCGATGCCGCTGTTGAGTCCACTGCCAGGCCTGCTGTCTTCGAAGCGATCGGCCGAGATAGCAGTGTTGCCCTTCATCGTCATTCGACCGTCGTTGATATGCCATTGTTCACTAGCTAGAGCGCCAACGAATTCCTCGTTATGGGATATCATAACCACGCCACCTTTGAAATCTCTGATTGCCACAGCAAGACCGCCAAGGGAATCGCGGTCCAAGAAATTGGTAGGTTCGTCAAGAACGAGCAAATGTGGGTTGTTCCACATGGCACCAGCAATGACTACCTTAACCTTTTGGCCTCCTGATAAGCTGCCAATCTCGTTATGGTTGGCGATCTCTGGGTCGAGACCGAGATCCTCAAAGTGTTTCGAAATGACAGTGGGCTGAAGTTCACGGTAACCCAAACCTTCTCGTGAGGCTTCGTGATCATCAAACTCTTGTACCAGTTTGTCGAAACCCCACTCTAGCAGCGTCTCCCTCGAGACTTGCGAGTTATATTTGGGAAGCCAACCTCTCCATTTCCTGTGATAATATTAGCCTCAGTACACCACGTATAGCCGAGGAATTCGCACTTACACTTCGTATTGGAAAGTCTTTTTCCACTTTTGTCGACCCACAAGTGCCTCAAGTTGTTTCTCACCCTTGCCGTCGCCAAGATCGATCTTTTTATCCATTTGTGCTCTGTCCTTATCCGATAGAATGCGAGTTTGTTTCAGGAAAACCTCCCGATCATCACCATTGGCGTACCGCCACTGCAGATATTGATTAGGTGTTTTCTCAAGGTGCATCTCTACGTGTTCTAGAGCATGTTGTTTGATGTATCCAATACGCAAATTGGGATGCTTCTCAACCCGGCCGGTAGTGGGAATGACTTCGCCAGTCAGGATCTTGATCAAAGTTGATTTGCCCGCACCGTTGGGGCCAATAACAGCAACCCTTGAAGATAAACTTAGTTGGCAGCTGACTTCGCTAAGGGAAGGCTTTGGCGCCTTTGGGTATTGATAAGAGACACCTGTCATACGGATGATAGCTCGAGTCTGTGATTTGATACCTGATAGGATACCGGGAGGCGGAAATTTGAATTGAACATTAGAAGCCGAAAGAGTATAGTAAGCCTTGGCCTCTGGACGAACCTTGACGAATGCAGCTAGGTTTCCCTTGAAGTGCCCGAGCTTTTTGCCCGGTTCGTAATGGTAGATATCAGTTGTAACGTTGTCCAAAAAACCTGAGTCGTGGGAAACAATCAAGCTGGTGATATCTGTATGAGTCTTCAAATAATTTTCCAACCATGCAATGTTGGCGACATCCAGATGATTGGTAGGTTCGTCCAACAGTAGAACGTCAGCTTTCTGAAGCATAGCTCTAGCAAGGGCCAACTTCATCTTCCAACCTCCAGACAATGACCCAACCTTTTGTGATTGACGACCTTCTGGTCCGGCTGTGAAGCCAAATTCTGCCAAGACTTCTGAGATCCTTTGACGGCCCTCTGAGGCAATTGTCGGGTCCTTAACCATGAATTCAAGAATGCTGATGTCGGCATCTTCACCCTGATTGTGCTCTACGTAGCAGGTTCGAAGGACATCCTGGGGAGGGAAGCCTTCTAGCTTACCTCCAGCAATACTCTTCATGAGTGTCGACTTGCCAGCTCCGTTTCGGCCGCAAAGACCATACCGATGTCCTTTGAGAAGACGCAAGTTGGTATGAGACAGCAAAAGCATACCGCCATACGCAAGAGAGAAATCGGCGTTGACAATCTCTGTCTCGCCGTCATCTTCCTTCTCTGGAATGCCGAATTTACGTTCATCTTCAGCGACGTAGTGCTGATGAACAGCGGACGCGACGGCCTCACTAGCACTTGGCTGATGCATCAGATCCTTAAGATAAGGACCAACCCTGCCAGGAATTCTGCCGACTTGGCGGTAATTAGAATCATTGGCAACCATCTCGCAGATATATGGGCGGGCCAGCTTGTAGAAATCCAGGTCACCAGACAGTCCTCCGTGCTTCTTAATCTCAGAGTCAAGGATCCCAGCGACATCATCGGCAGACGTGCGTTCCACGATACCTGCCTCATTGTTCATGGCCTTGTCCATGACAGCCAATGCCCTCGTAGCCAGTTCACGGACTTCGGGCAGAGGAGCTCGGTCTGCTACGGCTTTGACACCTGGTTGAAGTTTTGGAAGGAATGTTCTCGCCTCAATGGGATCGTGCACCAATTTAGTCAAATTTTCAGTGATGACCGTGGACTGTCGCAACACTTCTTGAGTGGTGCTAGGATTGTTTAGAGTCCGTTCAAGAAAGGGAGTAAGAAGCGCAAGGACTGGCGATGTAACGATAGCGACGAATGTTGTTTGAGAAAGGGCATGGATCGCCTTCTGCAGAGTTTGGGTCGAAGGGTGATGCAGGGTCTCGATTAGCAAGGGAATCCGGGGCGCTACATCATCGTTGGACAATAGCGTTGTGAGAGACTGCATAGTCAGAAGTGCTTGCTTTTCAACGTCAGCTTTAAGATCGTGCATGTTGTTCTCGACGATAGGAATCAAGGTAGCAAGTTTTGAGCCCATAGATTCCCTGAGGAGATCCTTCTCTTGTGCCTGCTCTTTTGTGCAACCAATCTCCATTTGGGCCTTGTCAGCCATACGCTGCATCAACTTCAGAGCGCCGACAGCACCCTGCCATTTTCCAGTCTTTTTGGCGAGGTAGGATATGATGGCTGGTAGGAGACCGGTGACTAGGGCTTCAGGAGAAAGATGGGCGAACAAGGCATCCAAGCCGTACTGGGCAGCATCACGCACAACGGTGCCTTTGTCGGCCAGGGCGTCAAGCGCACAGCCAACCATGCCGCCATCCTGAAGCAGAAAGACCAGCTCACTGAGGGGTTGTCGCGGAGGGAATTTCTCGAATAAGGCGCCAAGGAGATTCTGGGCGCTTTCGCGGCGAAGGCCGCTCTTCTTATCGGCAGCAGCCTTCTTCACCTCGGCGAGGACGCCGTAATAATGAAGCCCGCGGAAGCCGACGGTATTCAACAAGAGTTCACATAACGCATAGGCGGCGTCGATGGAAGCGGCCGAGGATGTAGCGGTGAATACGGTATTAAGGATAGCGGTGACATCCTCCTTCGAGGGCGGCGGCGGGGCATCGCCATTCGTGGCCACCATTATCGGCGGCGAGATAGAGTGAGGCATCGCTGGGGGAATGGTTGGGTGAGACACGGGCCGAGACGAAAAGTGGCGGTCGACGGGCGGAAACGAAAGGAGAGGGGCGACAGGACGCCCTTGAAAAATCGGAGACGGGCGCAGATGCGCAAGATTCCCGGGGCGTTGGTGTTGGGAAATGGATGGAAACCGTCACCGACCTGCCTGTCGATTCTCTCCTTTGTTCAAGGGGAAAAAAGTGTGTAGGCAAGAAGGCAGTGAAGCGCAGCGCAGCGCAGCCTGACTTGGGAAGAGGGAAAGACAGATAACGGCCAACAGAAATTCTGCTTATCGGCAAATCTGACCCCTCCGATTTTTCGACTTTTCTGCTTATCGAGATTCTAGCATGCAAAATCTTAACCTTCATGATCCACTAAAAGAAAGACCCGCTTAAATATGCCTTTCTACAGGTCCCAACGCCCTGTTCCAGCACCCGTGCCGAATGCATGGATCCGCATTGGATCTTGGGTTTTAATTAGATATCTAGGCTCTGCGAACACGACAGTGGAATATCGAGCTTACTCCTGAGTTCTTATAGAAATTGTACGTAGCTCCGAGGTATATGACGCGGAAACATACCTCACCGAATCAATGACTGCAGGCCATCTATGGGGAGGGAGATCCCTGTTTTCTCACATGCTCAAGGTAGCTGTTTGGCTAAAACACTTCAGTTCCAACCTTTTCAAACCATATGCTTCGATTAAAAACTTTGGTGAAAAGTAAAACAATGTTGCAGCAATGTTAAAGTTAAAGAAAGACCGTTCGAATTGTGTAGATTATAAACGTAAGTAGCGGTTGCAAGTACCTAGGGCATGCTTAATGGTAACACATGTAACAGAATCATCGAGTGTGGCGCTCCAACAAGCTCCCAAAAAGGGTGGAAGCTTCATGAGCAAAATATGGCTGGCCAGTCACTGTCGGGCTTTAAATTAATCGGCCTCATCCAACCGGATAAGAATAAGATACACCATTAGAGATGCCGATTTAATCATAGTTTGTATGGTGTTAGTGAACATGAAGGTCATATCATAGTGCTATATATATTGTAAACAGCCAGCTTATCGTCACATCGTTTCACACCCGCCCGCTTGGCTCACCGGTAGAGCGCCTCACTAGTAATGAGGAGGCAACTGGTTCGACTCCAGTAGTGGGCAACTGTCCGTTGTCAATTTTTTATCTTCTTCTTGAACAAGATTAGCGACTCAAAGTTGCTAATCCCTAATTTGTTATATTGTTTTTAGCTTTATATTCAAGACTTAGGAGTATTCTTTAAAACAAAAGAACGTGGCTGTCCACGTGACTGGCTAATTATATTGCATCAACGGATTTAATTAGCGTGTGATGCTCGGATAATAGCTTGTATCTAAGTAACTATGGAAGCAGCAGCCCCGTAGCCCCATTTTTCCTATTAATGATCATTCACCAAAAGGTAAACACGATTACATTTACACAGCTCTACTTATTATTATAAGTACTTACATGCGACTTTATGTTTCATTTATGCATGTGTTAATGTTTTAATTTTAATCCTGCTTAAGTGCCTTAAGTTAGCTAAGTATTTATTGCTTAATACATGAGGCATTCGTTATTTTTAGTCAAATGATTTCTTTTGGTAAGTTGAGCACAAAGTCAGTTAGTAGGCTACGTAAGCTGTTAGATGAGCTATTCTTTTATGGTATAACCATAACAACATGTCTTCTCCCTGTTTAGTAATCCGAATCTCTATGAGGTGAATTGTTTATATCCTTTGATCTTGATCGTTGAGGACATATACGAAAACTTATTTGTACATGCAAGGTCCAGCTACCTAGGTGGTATCTATTAAAAGCCTGCTCCAACGAACACTGGTGCTCTAAGGCTTCCTAAGGAGCGGTGATACTTACTAATTAACATCTTAAGTCATTGTAATTACTGTCTGATGGTTTAGCTGGGAGGTTGGGGAAGGTGGAATGCAAATACGCTTGCATTGCTTCTCATCTTTTAAAGCCTGGTAAGATCCTAGCGCTACGAATCCTGAACCTAAGGCAGGTCAAAGACACTTGCGGTTGTGCGAAAAACTCTAGAACACATTCGTGGATGATACCTCATCTTATAGGGGAGTATCTTTAAGTGTGTACCTGGTCCCCTTGTTCGTATGCTGTTACAGACTGGCTACTAGGTATTGGGATTGCAACTATCCGTATGCCAAGGGGTAAGGTTGGCGACGTCATATCAATGACTTACGAGGTGCCGATTCGCATATTCGGCTACCCTATTGATTCTCGCTCATTATCGTGTTTGCTCGATCACGGTAACTCACGATAACCCACGATAATAGCGATACGGACCTAAATAGGCAGGGCCACGCGAGCAAGAGCAAAGCCTTCGTATATTCCAACCTAGATCGTCATCAGGGCTAGAAGGAAGGGCTAAACTATGCGGCCTCCTTGACGCCCTAGTAGATTTTACCATACCGAATACCATTCCAAACCCTAGTTCTCTAGCGCTTCTTACATATGAGTTTCCTTGTCTAAGTATATACATATGTGCCTCGTGAGACCCGGGAGCTACGTGCATATAGAAAGAAGCAGAGTTCTAACAGTTTAAATCTATTATTAGCTGAGGCATAAATTAAGGTGACCTTTGCACCTTGCCATTAAAAGTTCATAGGTTTTATCACGGAACCAGAGCTGCAGGGCTATCCCATCACACTACCGGACGCCAGATCTATCCGCAACTTCTATGTACGTACTATGACAGTTTTGTATTAAGCTGGGGGAAATAGTTTGACGATTTCACAGAATCATCTAGAGTTCATAATTGTCTATACCAGTAGCCAAGAGTTTATAATTAAGAGAGACTGACCAAGTACTTCTCCTGATCTAGCCCCTTGTAGCAGAGCTTGCGATCAGAACTTCAGGGGCAAATGCTCATATCAAGCTCCCAATCTTCAATAGGATCGACTGGGAGGCGAAGGTCTTGATCCCTTTTGATTCACTGGGACGATCTATAATTTAGTACCCAAAATAGCGTTGATTCTAGTTGTCTTTATCGTTCCTCCATAGTCGTTTCAGAAGGCTATAGATTAGGCGACCACAGGTGAGCTGAATGGAGTCATATGGTTATATTCGTGACCTCATCTTCGGCCGTGTGAAATAGATAGTTAGGGGATAGTTTATACACCTAGGTAAGATTTTAACCACGTGTAATGAGCCTGTCTCCCATTGCGACCTTACAGGACATTGGGCTCCGTGGGTTGTTATTTTGTTTTTCTTTGCTAAAGTCGTCTATGCATCCCAGTACCAACCCAAAGTCTGACATTTTGATAGCACTCTGCATGTCACGGTATCTAACCGTGAGCATGCAAGTACACTCTGGACATTAAGACATCCACTTTAATTATGTTCTGCTTTGGTAGTAGTGTACCAAGGTGGTGCTGCAGTTCGGCACCGTGATACGGCTGTTACTGCGGAGTTGCCTTCTTGGTGCTGATAAACTAATAATTCGCTGAAAATAGGGCCGTTTTTGACCAACTCAAATTACCTAATTGTTAGATATACACCACTGATGGTCTAAAGACTTGAAAGAACTTTGGTTGGGTTGTGGGTATCGAAGGTAAGAACCGCGGTGGAAACATACTAGTACTATTGTGACTAGCTTCTGTGCGCGAAACGTCTCATATCATTCTAGCCTTATATAGGGCTGACTTATTCTGCTTAGAACAGTCAACTTTCGTGAAGCTATTCATCTCCTGATCTTCCCTAGTGTTGGCTAATAAGCTGTTTACATGGAATCATTTCTATTATAAGAAAGAGCCAGCTAAGGCGCGCGGATAGTATCTGACGCGATGTGGCTCTCCCGCAACCGAGAATAGGTTGCGGAATCTAATTCCCGACATATGACCATCATGCTTTTCTTATCGAGAGCAATGCTGGCGTCTATACTACGACAGACGCTCATCACCTGCTCATGCCACTGCAGGGCACGAACCTCGACGTGGTATATTGGAGGTTGCCAATACTGTGCGTTCATTGCCATGCATACGGGGTTAGGCTAGTAGCGACTAGGGGAGATGGCCATGTAATGATCAAGGAAGCTTCCATGAACATACGTGATTGTCAATGAGGTTCAATTATCAATATTCAGTCTGCATTTATAGTACTACCGCAACACAGCATCACAGCAATGCGATCAGCTGAAATTAGGGCGACATCAAACGGTCGACCGGCAGATAATCTATTTCAGGGCCTAGGAGATTTTATCATCATGACAAGCAGCTGACACATCGGTTTTTCTCCCAACCCGCAGGGCTGCAAGGGGATAGATGAGCCGTGCGTAGGAATGATATACTTGCCGAATTAGGAAAACGAGATGTTATCGCTAGTGGGACCTGATGCGGACCAATAGCCGCCCTTGTTCTCTTAGATCTGCACTCGTATTGGTCTCTATCACTATTGCTTTGCTATATAGTGTTGTACAGGCTCAGCCACTGCCGGGCGATGAAGTGTGCGAGAGTCGTCGTAATTCCAAGCAATGTTGTTGTCGTCATGACGTTCACATTGTCCTCGTTAATCCTTGAGCAAGCAGGCTAGAACGAGCGCCAAGCAGTAGACCCAAGATGGTAGACATGCACTACTCTCCCGCTCTTGCATGTAAGATAGGACTGGCTGTGGGGGGACTTGGGGATAGCCTGGCTCGCCTGGTCGGACTTAACGATCCCTCTATACTTAGTAAGTTTGCGATGTGAAATCGATGATAGGCTCAGTGGCGGTGCACTCTTTCAGTAGTGTCCTTGTGACGTTGTGACGAATTGAGCAAATAGTTCCTTACTTTTAGGTAAGTGTCAAACGACTTTCCCATATCTGAAGGGCGTGTCTATAATATTACACTGCGCTAGTACCGACCTAAGATACCACCTAGTCGAACCGGATGGCTCTAGATATGCCCCCGAAGCTACTGTAGCGCTCCCCCGGAAATTCACCAGGTTGACTCGGGACTGGATCGGGAGTTGGACGTTTCATGGTCGGGATGTAGTTAGCGCCTGGAGAATAGATTCCAGGAGGCCAGGCCCTGTAGGCGTTGTGGGCGTGCAACCGCCAATTTGTCATCGGTAAGTTCCAGCGAGAAAAAAATCTTGGCCAGGATCTCGAGCCAGGTAAGCCAGGGTAGCAACTACATACATATTGTACAGCCGGAGTTTCGGGGTCTGGGTCACTCAGTGTTCACACCACCGGCGGCAAGCCCCGATCAAGACTTCATCCGTCTTTAACTACGCGTATCGCCATAGTCACATTCCAATAGTACGCGCATATCGAAAAGATGTCCTTTCTGAGGATACTTGGGCTCAATCTAAGTTAAAAACGTTATAGTCGGGCATGGCCACATGGGAAAACGTGCGAACACCGAGCCTAAGGTCTATCTTCATTATTCAATTCTAGTTAGTCGTGTTGTCTAGCTGTTTACCCCCCTCCAACGGTTTCGCAATGGTTATACCACAGACGACGAGCTTTCAGTTCATCACATCTATCAATACTGTCGCCCATGATGAGGAGACGCGCCGCAAGGTACGCTCCCATGCGAGGCGACAGAAGCTCTCGAATGAGAACAGCCCCCCCTCCCAGTCTAGAAAATCGACTACGCAAAAAGAACGAACTTCGAAGTTTAGACTGAAGCCATCCACTCAACCAAACGAGGCTGGCTCCAAAGACAACTACAGCGGTCGCAATGCTGCCAACAACATTAACAGAAAGCCGCCGTCCATAGTCAAACTGAATGGTCCTATACCTCGGGGCTGTATCGGGGAGCGGGGCACGGACACCAACTTCACACCGACAATGATCTCGCGAGAACTTGCTCTGGTAGTAGCGCGGGAGCTTCCAACCTTCCCTATGCTACGAATTCAGACAACGCCGTTAACAGAAACCTTACTCAAGTATTGCTTTACAGTATGCTTATGTCCTCGAGAAGCGGTGGTAGAGAAGTGGTTTGACCGAGCAGGAGCGCCAACATACATGATGACATGTAAGTGGGCTCTGCATTTATTTCTTGGCCGTGATTTCGGTTCGGTGCTCTGGCGCTACTCTCGTAATTCTGTCTCAACACATAGTTAACGTGTATAGATTATTCCGGCTTCCTCGCAAACGCTTTTGCCATGAACCCAGAAGGAAACTTCTTCGACGCAGTGAGTGTGCCTACCCTTTGACACTGTTCTTATAGCTTACTGATACAATTCCGCTGTAGCTACATATTGACACGGCCATCACTCACGCCTTTATGGCTTTGGTTGCCTCCATGCAGTATGTACAGAATCTCAGGTTTCGTGCGTGATACTTCGGGTCATATTAGGAAAGCATACAATGTGAAGTGGTCGAGGAGTGGCAATTGTTAAGCACATATTGTCGAAAGTTCTGCTAATCAACCGTTTTGTGTACAGCAATGCGCTGGCTCAGTGGGACGACACAAGCACTTTCGACTTTCACCGCCTCCAAGCCATAAAGGCCATAAATGAGCGATTGAACATAGAGGGCAAGAGCCCGGGCGTACCAATCTCAGACGGAATCACAATAGCGGTTGCGTTGCTGGTCAATAACGAGGTGTGCAAAAGATACCGTCGTCAACAATTACTCATGATACTAACTGGGGCATATTAGACTTTCACTGGCTCTATTCAAGCAGCAGCGGCTCATATGAGTGGGTTGAAACACATTGTCGACCTGCGAGGGGGCATATTGGAAGGGTTCAAATACATCAGCGTAATCCAGAGAGCATTAGTTTGGTAAGGATGGCGATTCGATAACCAAAGCCCAAATCTGTTCACGTGAACTAAGATAGATAACAGGGCGGACTTCTCCTATGCTTATGCAGCCGGGCAGCCATTAATGTTTCCCTTTGTACCGCAACTGGCATCCTCTCTTGCTGTCCGCAACCGATTCCAAGGTCGATGGAGAAGCTTTACCATGCTGTCTCAGGGGCCTAAAGGTGTCACGATTCGGAATCGAGAGATTATGGAGATATTCGAGCTGCTGTATTCGATAGCTGACTGCCTGGGTTCTTTTGATTATAACAATCTAGAAAACATGTCGACCGAGCGGATACAACTGAGCGATTCAATATACTTGGCGGAATGGCGGCTTTTCAAATTGGAGGAATTGTTCCGCAGCCTGAAAACAACACAGCGGGCAAGCTCGCTTGCTCCAGAGACTCGAAACGAAGCTGGGAGAGAAACTGCGGGCCCATCAGCTATTGATTTATCCGAGAGTCTCATGTTTGCAGGCCATTTGTTTATGCACTTGGCGCTGCGCGGACAGCCTCCAGCTGCACCTAGGCACCGTGGAATTACAGAGGCGCTAATGTCGTCTCTATGCGACACTTTACTGGCCCTTGACCTTCTCTCTAACCCCGAGCCCTACGGAAGCCCCAGATCCCATCATAGCGTAGGCAGCCTCGGCAATAGCTCTGTGGCAACCTGGTCCACCACGACGTCAAACACTTCAATCAGCAACTCTCCTTTAAAGCCTGAGGATGAACTTGCCAAGAATGCCTTGCTTTGGACCCTCTTTGTCGGCTCATGTGTCCGCGTGCCAGTGGTTCCTGCCGAGCTCCATTTCTCGCATCAGGCAGTCCTTCTCGGCGACCACCACCAATTCTTTATTCATGCGCTTAAGAATTACTGCCTAATGAGATGCATCATGGACAAAGAGACGTTGGCAACGAAGCTAAAAGACGTCTGCTGGCTAAATCTCTGGTGTGACAATCAACTTGATATTGTTTGGGCCGAGATCAGTGACCATCTCGTGCCCTGATTAATGAGGACGTAACGGAGTTACAATCTTGTTTCCTAGCGGATGAGTTGCGATTTACACACGATCTAAGTAAGGAGCGATTCGCAGACCGAAGTGCATGCCAATTCGATCTTTGTCGCCACTTCAATGCCAACTCGCCTTCAACACGATATTTGGCTTTGATACTGCCCCGCATTCAAATACTATGACAAAGCGCCGCATTTCTCTTCAAAAGCCCAAGCGGTTAGATCGTCACGGTTTCTGGTCTTGCCTCCTGTCAATTCCAGCACGACTTACCATGTTATTACCACGAGTATCTATGAGCGTGAATACGGAACAAGAGGTAGATCGAGCTCGAAGGTCGACCGCACCATCCCCCGAGCCATGTCCACACCCTTCCGCTCCGCTTGAAGGAATGGAATGTCAAGGGTATTGCGGGGACTACTGGCGGTTGCCATTGAGAGTGCAGCGAACATTGGATTGATTGACTTCATGATACAACAGCCGTATTCCGACCCTCACCACAGGATTTTCGCACCCTAAGTCAGCGCATGTGAGCGATGTCCTACAGCAACACAACACAGGTATTGTGACGCGCTCAATATATACAGCCTCCTCATGCGACTGACGCGCTCACCGTGATATTGCAGGCACAAGGGAACGACAAAGAGGAATCACTTGATATTGCAAGTTGGTTAAGCTGGAATGTACACACTAAGGGTCAGCTGATATTAAAGCACATACTACGATGAGACAATTGTATTTATATACCGATTTGCTATGCGCTCGGTTCTAGTTAGGCTAATAGTCTACTAAGGATATAAGAAGGAGGGATTGACAAAGGAACGGATGGTATGCAAGATCTGTCATCGGAATCGGGAATGATCCGAGAAGCGGTGGGCATGAAACTCAACCTACAATATATTTGGTACGGCGTAAAGCTAAGGATCTGTATGCAACAGTTACTATGCATCTATCAGCTACCTTCTAATTCTAAAATCCGATGTTTTGTCACAGAGGTGATTGCCTATGTATATATATAGCCACCAGGGAAAGATGACAATTATCAACGTTCAATTTTCGGAGCAGCTACCTAGGTAGAATCGGACGGTGCCGAAAAAGGGGTAATCGGTCGGAGCAATGGTCGGAGGAATAAGTCGGAACGGCAAGAAACCGTGCACCTGCCGTAAACGATCAAAACCTTGCTAGCTCAAAGTCAAATAACACAGCTAAACGAAATAAAAGAGATGATTACAGGAATCTGTACAATATAGAGTTCATTGTGATTGAATTAGTTGTTAAAATAATGGAGCCTGATATCTGGGTGCGCCTACCGCATGTATTTGATGGCTATTCCGATTACTGGTCGGAGCAACATTTTATCCCGATGCGGGCTGACTTTGGCCCGCGCATGACCCTTTGCGCCGTCTTCGTGCAGCAAAGTGACCTAAGCAGTTATCCGAATTGTGAAATGTCTTTCCCGTCCCATTGACGTAGAATTCAAATTGTATCAGGTGAAATAGGGCCTATTAGTTCATCGTCCTTGCTATTTCAAGGGTTCATTTATGCGGGATCGATCACCTATGGAGTCTACCGTAAAATATAGAAACGTGGACCCTGCAAGGCCCGAGCATGTCATGCCGGGTAACATCTACGGGGGTTTGCCACGGCTTCCACAGTTACCGCCGTTCGTCCCGTTACCGGATACGTCGACGAATAATGAGGGGCAATCGCCCGCACCAACCGAGAAAATGGAATGGGATACGACAATTGTGAGCCATGGCATAACTTGGCCTCAAATTGAAAATGATCGGCGACATAGTGGTTGGGCGGAGGTCGAGAAGAGGTGGACAGCGCAGCAGCAGCAGCAGCAGCAGCAGCAGCAGCAGGGTACCGGACGGGAACAACAGCAAACACAACAACCAGGAAGGAGGTAAGTATACCTACCTAAGCATTTATTGAATATGCACTTTACGGTGCGGTGCGGAAGCAAGATGCTCTAATAGCCAAATGCAACATTGGATATGAGATGGTGGCAATCTGTAACATATCTCTCTGGCACTTGATCGGACGGTTTCTAATTGACATGGTGCACCGCAAAAGCAGTGGGCCGCCCGGAAAGGATATCAGGACGACCTCACCATTCCCATGTCCACACATCGCTATCCCGGCCCCGGGGCTCGAGCCCGATTTTCGCATGCGGGTCAAGCTGAACTCGAAATCGGCGTCAATAGCCGTGGGCGGCGGCCACAAAAAGTGGACTACGTTCACCGAAGGCGAGTGGTCGGGCCAGTTAGGATGCGGCGTGGTTGTTGTAAGTGAAAATCTGTTAACTTCTTTCTTTAAATAATCGTGGGATTGGCGATGGAATGTTATTTACCCCTCGACGAGCGAAATGATCGAGCTAATGTAACTAACGCAAAATAGAGTGGCGGCCAATATAGCCAGGATTTGGCCTATGGGAATGCCCTTGGGACTCAAATCGAGGCCACGCATCGTCTGAAGACGACTGACGAAATACCAGCATTGTAAGTATTTTCTTATCACTCCTCAAGTCGGACGAACCATGCAGCGTGATCTTTATTCGGCAGCTTAAAAAATTGATACTTGTTGTATGTGCAGTATAGAATGCAAAACAAAAGGAATCCGAACCGGCCCGCCAGAATTGATGCGTGCACTTCAAGATCCGGAGAAAGCAGATTCAGTAGATGCAAGGCTCGTACAGCATAGGGTGACTCTATCCATGAAAACTACGGATGAGAGGTATGCTGAGAAAGTCAATTTTGGCTTGTGGGCGGGAAGCTGTCTGTGGAGGGGATCGGAAGTGATCTATGAGTGAGTCTAATAATTCAATTCTCACAGTTCCAAGGATTAAGCCTGACAGCCATTTTTAGTGTGTATAAGATAATTTAAGAAAGAAACCAGTTCATTTTAGAGCATGCATCATTTATCCGATGTATCTAGGCCTCCGTGGAAGAGCAAGGAAGGCCTGGTTGGAAGAAACTAAATCTCTGTTGGGACAACCGGCGGTTGTAGTCAAACTACGAATTCAAGCTAAATGCCATGATATCGTTGTCCATGACATAATGGGTAATTTCCTCCTATGGAAGCTTCACACCCCTGTATAGCACGTTGGTCTGACCAACGTGCCGGACACCATATGCATGCACGACGGGCTGAGTGCTTGGGTACCGAACATATAGTCCCATTCAAGATCAAGCCAAGCTGCATATATACAATATGATTCACAAACCCAACGCAATGCTTAGAATGATATTGATGATGTCTGAGTATACTTGGTTAAGTGCAGGCAGGCTTAAAGATAAAATAAGCATAAAGGCGAGCTACAAACCGTTGATATCTTGCTTGGCGGGGGACACCATCTGAACCCTGAATAGAACCCTGAAAATGCCAACAACCCCTGTCGAAATCTTGACCAATCTTAGGGGTCCGATCCCTACAAACCCCTTTCGTCACCAGCCTATCTCTCATTGGCTGATACCTCTTACATGTACGTCATTTGGAGTGATCGTCCTCCCATCCATCCATCGTCACCGTTGCCCAACATGGTAACTGTAGAACCGGTTTGATGGGCGTTGACGTTGTACGTGATATCAAAAGATAATATAGCTCGAGATGTTCAAATACAAAGGGTTACCCTCTTGCAGCCCCCTTACAAACTTTCTTCATCTTTCATCAGACACTCATCACATAGCATCAGCTTAAGCTCCGTACTAATCACAATCATATCCCAATATACTCACACATAACTACGCATAACTATACATATCCAAAATGCCTTTGTTCTCCAACCGAAGATCCGAGGAGGTTGTTGAGGAGCCTGCGCCTATGCCCGAGAAGAAGCACGGCCTCTTCGGCTCGCGACATCGCTCGCCGTCTCCCTCTGCTCGGACGAGCACTAGCAGCAGCTCACGGAACTCAGGTACATACTTATAATACCTTTCATTTAGTTATCATGCTATGAAATTGTATCAGCTAACACCTGCTGCTTCATATAGACACCGCCTCCAACCCATCCCGTCACCGCAGTGTGCTATCGCGCACCTTCGGCCACGGAAACAGCACCAACCCAGAGATGGACCCATCGATCGTGCAGGCGCGAGAGCGCGTGATGGGAGCCGAGAACGCAGAGCGCGAGGCCGACAGGGCGCTGGCTGCTGCCCGCCTGAGAGTCCGTGAGGCTCGCGACGAGGTCAAGCGTCTTGAGCTCGAGGCTGCCGAGGAGGCCCGAAGGGCCAAGATTAAGCAATACCACGCAAAGGAGGTATCCAAGCGCGGAAAGCAACTCGGCCGTATGTGCTATAGCTATACTTCACTTTAAGTATTTGATACTAACAACTTTTATAGGACATGGTATATAATCTTGCATCTATCTGTTATGTTAAAAGTCGACTGAGATGATGAGTACTGTCGGTAGTTACGCCTGCCGAGTGCGTTTAGGCATGCAATTGTATATGAGCGAATGAGTGGTAATGAGGAATGAAGCGTTGTTTTGTTTTTATACTTGTATATCCATGCTTTGTTGTAAAATTATTGCAGCGTTATATACCAAGTTTGTTTATTCTATCGGTATATTGTGACCGTTATTGTGTCTCGTGAAACACGTCCTTAAGCAATGTTCCTGCCTAACAAATAAAATGCCCGGTAGTGCAAAGCAAGTTGTCACTAAAATGGAAAGCTTTGCCGGCGAAGACTCTCCATTTTACGCACGCTGTAAATCAATGTGCGAGGCACTTTGATTTAAATTCTGGGCTTCGTATATAGTCCCAGGGGGAAACCCTCTGAGACCTCCTTTTAACTGCAGCGGTTCCTGGAGCCTGTCTATCACGGTGGACTATGAGGACTTGAATCCTACAGTATGTTTAAATCGTCCCTTCGCCTGCTTTTCGCATGCAAGCCACATAGTAGAATCTAGTGCGAATACGTTGTGGTTGATGTCTCAAATAGAGTTCGGATGTGAAGGGCAACCCTTATGAACTTAGAAGCGAATGGCACCGAGCTAAGCGAATCAAATGCGAAATCTTGGGTCTAACCGAGAGCTTACGCTGGGGGATAGGTAGCTCAGACCAGTTGGTGACAGATCCCATTGTGTAGGCCTTGTTAATATTGTACAGATACTGCCCGGTTTGGTTGAGCTGCGTAAGCGGGATCAACGTGCTTGGTTCTGTTGTTAGGCGCTCCTCATCAACAACGAGGACTTGTGCTTTGTTCGAAAGAATAGATAATCACGTAGCCCAGTACACAGGAGGCTAACTTGCACCGTCAGATCTTCTAACGGACGGCGAATATGCCACCATGTAGATGTATAAATGTATTACCCGATGGAAATTACAATTGATGGGATCTTCAGTCTCACCAAAGGAATTTATACAAGAGTGCTCCCCTGATCCTTCACAAGTTTCGAAAGTTATCCACAATAAGGAGCTTAGTTAGCAAAAGAACCAGTCAGTTAACTGCGTAAAAATGTTCAACTTGGTGATAACAAAAAGCTTAACTATGTTATAAGGAATGATTAATTAAATTATTCGGCTCTTTACCTCTCCAAACCTTCTAAACTCTTCGAGCAGAACCAGTGCTCTAGGATTGCTATTCTGCTGCATTTTTGGTAGCAATCACAACTTCCTTTGGCCTTCCATCGATCTTTTTCTTGTTTCTTGCCATTGCGATGCCCTCCAAATATATAGAGGAGAGTGTCGGACCTGAGGAATCCCTGCTCGATGTGTCTGTCATCTGCCTGGCTGCGTTCTACTGGGCCATCAATGACATGTTTCGAGCCGCCCTTCTCGGAGCTTGGCTCCCTTATTATTACTTAGGTATCGAGAAAAATTGGAGAACCACCTGCTCTGGGATGGGCACTCTTTCGAAGGAATTGCCGTACTCGAATAATGACAGGGTCGTCGTGTTCATGAGGGGCTTCAAACATGAATACGCCGTAGAACTCGTCTGATGCGAATCGGGAAACTCCTCCCTTGGCTCGCAATTAATAACACGAAGGGCATCGAATCGCCCGATGCGTGTTCTCAAGGACAGTTCGAGCTACAACAACGCTACCAACAGGAGATGCAAGACCCACGCTATCGATGATGGCCGCTTAGACTTGTAGCGGCACGGAAACGGTACGGTGTGCAAGAGATCAGCCAGCCCATGCCGGTCAAGTGCCACTGCCACATGCGAGTCAGTGATACCCATCCCGAGCGAGATATGTAAGTGTTCAGAAGTGTAGGAAGCGCTTTGAGACGCTGATACTCTCGAGAGGGTATATGCCGAATCACTTACACTCCTTCCAACGAGATAAATTTCTCTCCAAAATTCCCCATCGGTGCTGTGACTTTCGTAATGTTCTAGGCCCATGGTCGAACGGAGGTAATGAATGTTCTAAAACGAAGCATGCTGACAGATGCCCTCTAGGATATTGTCTTTACACTAGGTATGACGGCTGTTATCGATGAGACGAAGAGGGACATGATGCCGGGGAAATGTTAATTATTACACTTCTGCACATTGCAACTGAGCTCTACTTAATTATTTAGACTAGTTGGGATGGGAGTCTTGGAGTTTTTCAAGGAAGTGATAACCACACAATGCCTATCTAGCTGACTTTCTCAATGCTGTATTTCGAGGTTCTCAATCACACAAACCAAGACTGTCGAGTGCAGTCTTTGAAGGTAGAAACTTTTCAAATGGAAGGTGAGCAATTGTGCTGGAATCGAGCTTAGCATGGGCCATCAGCCTCATCTTTATCATCGTAGCTGTGAGTTAAATAGTGTAAGCAGGAAAACATCGGATTTCTCCAAATACGAGAGTGACGAAGCCTGCTGCAAGAACCCTCGGGATCTCAACTCTAAAACGAGATTGATTGGTTAGCATCTATCGCGCGGTGACACCCAGCACGCATTCGACGTAATTGGGGCGTAAGCGCAATAAAAATATCCGAAGGAAGAAAAAAAGACCGGAAAAGAAATAAATGTGACAATGGCTGTGTATCTCGTCAAGTGGCTCTCTGACGGACCGATGTATTGATATCGGCCCCATAGCTGCAGGCTTACGTAGGCGGACGCGTGTGTCGCATTACTCTGGTCTGATCATTATTAGTCCAAGCTACTCTTCTATTGCAATAGAGTCTTGACACAACACAGATACATACATACATATATATATATGTGCCACTAGGTACCATGCTTGACACGAAGGATTTGGTGTTGCTGGAGTAGTGTTACAACAAGAAAGGAGCAGTTGTAATCAGACGGCTGTCAAGAGTCACAGCTTTCTGTTTCTGGAGAAGTCGATGTAGGTAGTGTATCAAATCTTGGCAGGAACCCCCGGCAGAACCGAACTATAGAAGGCAGGGGGTGGGCAACTCAACGGTGTTTTAGGGGTTCGCAGACCGATTTCATAGGCTGATTGCAGATGGCTGAAACGTAGCGCCACTGCTTCGACGTGCACCAGCCGCTAATAATAAGTGCTGCTATCGTATTACTCCCTTGCTTAGCCTGCCCGCTTTGGGGCCATGACGGCATTCTTGGATTATAAAATGCAGCATCTTTTCCATGCCAAGACATCGCGACTCCCGCCTACCTGGCTCTGCACTGCTCGAATCGTGAACGAACCTAGCCATTTCCTGGTTACCGTGAATCTAGCATAGCGAAGTTTGGGCGTCGCCATTATCATTAGCATTGGCGTTTGCATTTGCATTTGCGTCACCTCATTGCGCCGTTCCTCTCTCTGCTCTTAATTTATTTTTTTTCTGAATGGGGGAAGACGACCCTCGCTCAGCTAAGAAGGTTTGAGCGCCGATCAACTTCAACCGACGACAAATCGTTTACCTCCCATCCTTTATTCTACCTAATCATCACCTCCTTAAACCTCGCCTGTCGAAAAACTCCCCGGGCCCTCTATTCCCCCTAATTCGTCTTCTTCCAATGCATCGAGCCGCCGATTCGCCTTGACCTTGATAACCCACCCACGACTGGCCCCCTTTGTTCGACAGCGCCGACCTTGCTGAACACTCCATAGCCTACGCCTGAGCCGAAGCCTATGCGATTCGTCACTCGTCAGCCGGCGCCGAGTGAACCAGACACAAACAACCATCGACGCGATGTTGCCCTTTCGGAGGGCTATCGTTTTTGCTGCTTTTTTCATCATAGCCTTCATCCTCATCCGTCGTGCGCATAGCCCGGAGGCACCCAGCCCTATTCGAAAACCTCCCTCCAAGCCTCCGACGGCTGACCACGATGTCGACTCTGTCCTGCATCCGCCTTCGACCTCCAATCCTGCGCAGGCCGGAATGGGCCATGGAGACCACCCGATCCCCGCTCAGAAAGTTATCCAAGATATGTCCAAGATGTCACTCTACGACAAGCTAGCCTACCAGTACCCTTACGATGTCGAGACCAAGTTCCCAGCTTACATCTGGCAGACGTGGAAGAATACGCCTGCCGACGAAGCGTTCAAGTTCCGCGACCAAGAGGGTTCCTGGTCTTATCATCATCCAGGCTTTGTCCACGAGGTCATCACGGATCAAGTCGCCGTTCATGTTCTCCGACTATTTTACGCCGCTATCCCTGAAATCCTTGAAGCATACGAGGCCCTCCCCGAACCTGTCCTCAAGGCCGATTTCTTCCGCTACCTTATTCTGCTTGCACGTGGCGGCATCTACTCAGATATCGATACATATGCTCTCAAGAGCGCTTTAGAATGGGTCCCAGAGACAGTGCCCCAGACGAGTATCGGCCTAATCATTGGCATCGAAGCCGACCCAGACCGCCCTGATTGGAAGGATTGGTATAGCCGTAGGATTCAATTTTGCCAGTGGACTATCCAAGCGAAACCTGGACATCCCGTATTGCGCGATATCGTGTCCCGTATCACGACCGAGACACTAAAGAGGAAGAAGCAAGGGCTATTTGTGTCCAAGGAGAAGTCTGTTGTTGAGTTCACAGGTCCCGCTATCTGGACAGATACTATATTCGATTATTTCAACGACCCCCGATACTTCGATATGAAACGCAGCGCCGGAGAAATCACGTACTTGAATTTCACGGGCATGGAAAAATCTAAGAAGGTGGGCGATGTGGTGATTTTACCCATCACCAGCTTCTCACCTGGGGTACAACAAATGGGTGCCAAAGACTACGACGATCCCATGGCGTTTGTCAAGCATGATTTTGAAGGTAGGCTCATCGTTGCTACTGATCATCTGGACCTTCTAACCTTGTACAGGCACCTGGAAACCTGAGAGCGAACGACATATTGGCGAAGTACAGTAGAAACTCTTCGCGCCGTTTGGAGTATGATCTCAGCTTCTAGCATTCGACCATGCTATTATCTTGCACAGCACAATGCTGTCTATTTAGAGGCTAGGAAGACCGGGATGCTTCCATGCACCAACTCGCACTATTTCTTTGCGCTGGACGCGGACTCAGCGCCGTGGCTTCCGGCGATTGTGGGGCGTATTGAAAGAAATTGATTGTCGCTCGAAACATCTAACTAGCGCTCCTCGAACGCGTGTGAGATTGTGTATAATAGACGATCCATAGATTGATAGCCGTCGGGCTAGCGAGCGTGATCCTTGGACTGACTTAGTCAACGATGCAGGAGGCGCATGGACCCGCTTCATTCCTTGAACGAGGCAAGGAAGTCGGCGGTGACGCCCTTATGCCGTTGTTCAAGCACTTGTGCGAAGGCATCTCAACGGGTGGTTTTGTCAGAATGTATAGTCACGCATGACTCAAATTATGACACTGGGTTGCTGCAAATAACCCATATTAAGTATGTATATATATTCTATTAGAGCATAGAAACGGCGTTTAGGTGAGGATGCGAGAGGCTCACTTTTATCACAAATGTACATAGGTATACATGGACAAGTATTCATACATTCTGGGGCTGCGTGATCGGCTGTCGTTTGACGTCAAAGCTTTGATATAAATGAAAAGAAGCAATGAAGTACCAACCCCCACTTCCCCACAGTCTGGGCATAGCTCTCTTCCTCAGCTCCCCGCCCGATATATAATGCTTCTCCATTTCCCCAACCAACCTCGGTGTATTGATGATAATTGGTTTCGTACACCGAGTGTTTTGGGGGCAACACTTGATGATGAGAATCTAAAGTTGCAACGTTTGCTGCGGATATGCGTTGAGGAGTGTTGGCACTAACTCATATCCTAATACGTCAGGCTGGATTGTAAGACAAAGAGATCCTCTTCGGTAGTTTTGTTTTGTAGGTTCCTTGGCTGACACATCTTCCGGTAATCAGATCGTTGTAACTCAACACAAAGCCTATACCCTACAGACGGCCTTGGATGGCTTGAGATGCATAATGTATCGCCGGTTCTCGTCTCTGATACGGACCGTTCGTAAGCCTACCATTGCTGTATGCCCACATCTGCGGTCGGCAACGAAGCATCGAATATGGAGTGCTACGATACAGCGAAGAGATGTTACAACTTCTGGGATGAGCTATGCTGAAGGACCAACAGATGTAAGTGTGTCTATGTGTCTGAGACGAGGAAGAGATTAGCGAGCAAGCTATTGTAATTTACATATGAGAAAAAACTCAAGATCACTTCATATGGTGATCGCATCTCATGACCTGATGCATATAATGAGAGCTATCTCAAAGTCTCTTGGATGAGATTTACGCTATAGTTTACTGACAACTCCATAGCCGCCTCTCCTTCAACATACGATCCCGGAGCACTTTGCCTCCATCGTATCCCAATATGGCGATCTGCCGGCCGTGATGGCGAGGAGCCCAGTGATGATGGACGTCTCACCGCCTCCAACGACGTCCATTAGCAAGCGGGTGAAAGCTGAGACTATGGCATTGTCGTATGCCTCATTAGACGCACTCTCGAATACCGTCGCACACTCACTCCGGTCCCTGGGCGTGAAGAAGGGCGACCGCGTAGCCGTCAGCCTGGGGAACATATCGGAGTCCGTGGTGTTGACCTATGCTATCTTTAAACTAGGCGCTATCTGGGTTCCCCTGAACCCTAGTTTTAATTCAGCGCAGCTGGGTGCCGCGTTGTCCCATCTAGGCGTTGAGGTCCTCATCATCGGCGCTGTGACGGACCTTGCGTATAAGCCGTGCCGCGGCCGCAGCAACCTGGACTTGCTCTCTTCGCTGATTCCCGGGTTGACGGGTAAGACCAGCAAGGAAAATGGCGACAAGGTCGAGTCGTCCGTAGTGCCAACGCTAAAGACTGTCGTATTGGTTGATAACTCAGCCTCTCATCCCCAGTCCGGCTTCCCGCCCTTGCGTGATTTGGGAGTCTTGACACCATACACTACCTTGCTAGAATCATCTCCTCGGCCCGTGACGCCAGATTCGCCCCTGTCCGCGGACGAGACGATCAATATTCAATTCACATCAGGCACGACATCGTTGCCAAAGGCGGCAATGCTGAGTCATACAAGTGTGCTTAACAACGGGCATCTAATCGCATCACGCATGAGGCTTGAGCCCTCGGACCTCATCGTCTGTCCACCACCCCTATTCCACTGCTTCGGCTGCGTTCTCGGACTTATGGCGACAGCAACCACGGGGGCTGCGATCCTGTTCCCCTCGCCCGCCTTCGACCCGGCCGCGGCGCTACACATGGTCTCAGAGCACCGGGCGACCGGTCTCTACGGCGTGGCGACCATGTTCGTAGCCGAGCTCGAGCTCCTCTCCAACCCAGCCTTCGCCTCGCAGCTGCGGCCGGACGCCTTCAAGAATCTACGCAAGGGCATTGTGGCAGGCTCATCGGTTCCAGAATCCCTGATGCGACGACTGTTCAATGTCATGGGACTTCAGGATCTCGTCATCTGCTACGGCATGACAGAGACAAGCCCCGTATCGTGCATGACGTCGCCGCACGACTCTTTCGAGCAGCGCACGCGCTCCGTCGGCCGCGTCATGCCGCACACGGCTGCCAAGATCGTCTCGCCGACCGACCGCAATAAGATCATACCACGGGGTGAGAGAGGCGAGCTTGCGGCGAGCGGCTATCTCGTTATGAAGGGGTATTACGGGGACCCGGAGCGCACGGCTGAGGACCGCATCGAGGATCCGGAAGATGGGAAAGTCTGGATGTACACCGGTGACGAGGCATCTATGGATAAGGACGGGTATGTGGAAATCACAGGCCGTATCAAGGATCTTAGTAAGTCATGCTCACCATTGCTTCTTCCCTTATCCCACTTCTTGAGTTCTGGGGATTGCTTCTCGGGCTTGGCTTGGACTATTTTTGAAAGTCTCTCATGCCTCTCTAAAACACTCATGGGAAACATTCGCCATTGGCGATTACTGACTCTGCGTCGCAGTCATCCGTGGCGGCGAGAACATCCACCCTCTCGAAGTCGAGAACTGTCTGTTTCAGCTTCGCGGCGTGCAGGAAGTCAGTGTGGTCGGGGTGCCAGACGAGCGCTACGGTGAGGCAGTCGCCGCCTTCATCGTCCCGCACAAGGGTGTGCGGATGATAGGCGGAGACGGGGCCATGGAAGCTGGTAAGACCGTTGCTGTAGCCTCCGACGCGGAGAGTCAAGGAAATGCAGAGGGGGGGGAGACACTTGGGAAACAGGACGTCCAGGACTGGGTGAAGACTAATCTCTCCGGCCACCTCATACCCAAATATGTCTTCTGGATCGACGAGTACCCCAAGACGGCCAGCGGGAAGATCCAGAAGTTTAAGCTAAGAACCCTCGCTAAGGAGTTGATTTCATTGCCGTCTGCGTGATCTACGTTTTCGCATGGCGAATGGGCTGTGTAAAAGTGGTATAGGCTCCTACATTATGTTAAGATGGTTCAGTATAATTCGTTTGGTTGCCCGTTGCCTCGAAGGTGGGCTTAGTCAGTACTAAATAAAGCCGTTAAGACAATATTTAAACGAATCGCACACGGATTAGATGACTGCGAGATAGGAGTGCGATTTGCTAATTCATGATCTTAATACAATATAATGTATGTCGAAACAAGGCTGTGGGATTGAAATGATAAAACAAATAACTACCCAGGGTATCAACTGTAACTAATAAAAACTAAACTTTGACTGAAACGTACGGCAGTGGTCTGGCTGCCTTCATACCCATGCAAATGCCCCCTAGGATGACTATTCGGAAATATAGTCGCTAAATGCAGTCAGCTAATCTGTACACAGCAGCGAGGTTTGACCCATTGCTCCGACCATCTGACCCGTCGGGCATTCGCGATTATTGTGAAACCCGACCGCTTATAGCATTCGCTGAAAAAAGGGCAACCCGGGAATTTCCTAGAAGTGGCAGCGTCGCAATCGAGGATCGAAACATATCCGACTTATACAGTAGGTATAACGGTAACCGAGAAATGGGTTCGGCAAGTTTCCCATTCCCGCAACGCCAATGTACGTCAAATGCTTAGCTTTGCGAGTCCCGCACCAAAAGCTTGGCTCGACGGAATAATTGTTTTTTTTTTCTGCAAATTTTTTCTTTTCTTTGGTCGTCCAGTCATGAAGCCGGTAAGCCGTCTTTAATGACCCACTGGCAAATCAATAATTCAGGGATAGCAATACCACGCGATCAAGTTGCGCATTATCCATGCGGTCCTTATCTCGTGCAACCCGGGGTTCCGTAAGTTCCCTCTTCTGGTGATGCAACACTAATACCGGCGGGTTTAGACGCAATTCCCTACCCGCTTCTGTATCGGGATGGGGCCTCGCTGACTATACTATACACCATGTACGACGCCTAGCCAATAGGAAGCTCTGTTCTAAGCTCGGTACTGTACTGTTGCCTTGCATACAGATTCGTAAGGACCTCTGAAGAGGCTCACGCGATCTGCGAGTTCTTCGCAGTACCGCTCACTAATTCCATCGCCTTCTCAGCTCCGCGAGATTGTGCTGACGTCGTTAACCTAGCTGTTGCGCGCTTGGCAGTAAGGAGGTATGATGTAAGGCTCCCGCTCAACTCGTAGCCGTCGACTTGGGATGCGGCTGCGCGTAAGATGTATGCCAGGCTCCTGTGTATGTAAAGTATGAGGGCCGTCGAGATGAGGACGAAAAAGAAGCAGAATAAGGTCCAGAACACCAACTTTTCCATTGGCGTAAAAACATACACGCCATAAGTAACTTCGATGCGATACTTCCTCAGATACAAGTTTCGTACAAACTTGTCAAACTGTGTTGACGTTGGTGTTGGCTTGTAAGGAGATTGATAGGTGGCTGAAGACATGATATCCTTTGTAAGCGCTTGTCGCCTAGTTGAATGTCACGGAGCAAGACTTCAGATGGTAAACCCTAACCAAGTATTCGAATGATGATTAAGGCACGAGGCTATAGCAAGGGAAAGAATAAGATCACAAGGCGTTGGAATATCAAGGCTTGCTTTAGGTAAGATAGAAAGAAACGTATATAGTCAAAATATACAAATTCTGGGAGGGGCTAAGTTGTGTTCCGCAAAGACCTACCTACCTCTGGCTTTTATTATGAAATCTACGGCCATCTTTGTTTGGGTCTTTGTCGTCGAGACGGGAACATCGGTTCCAAAGACATCCATCAGGGCCCACTCGAATAAATGTCTTATTAATGACGGTGCGGTGGAGGCTGGAATCTCGTAGGGTGGGATCGAAATACCTAGATCTGGAAGCAGTAGCAGCGCCAGTGCTATAGGTGAACTGTAAGAAGTAGATATGTCTTTGTGTTTTCGGAAGCTTCGGAATGTGGGGAATGGCATTATAAGACATGTTTCTGCACATGGTTATCTATACAGCCTGCCTCATCTGATCCTAATTCCTCAGTACATCAAACTCTTTCTCCTCGTGTTATATCAATACGGAAAAGCGCGCTGACTTGAATCCGAGACGGCTTTAGTAGATTCTGTGAACAAGATAGAACTAGAAGAGCCGCTTTCGAGTGCCATTAGAAGCGGCAAGCGGATGATGTGCTCTCAATGTAGTCTGGAATTCCGTCCTCGTGACAAAGAGCTTTCCGGACTTACCGGCGATATAGTGTAGCATCGTTGACTCGTGCCCAGCCAATCGCCCAATGCGGCTCCGAGGGGCCAACCAATTGCGCTTACCAAGATAAGTCGGTATTTGGGACGGCGCCGGAATGCGACTACTAGTCACAGGATTGGTAGCGAGGGGCTTAAAAATTATGTAAACCAGCGTTACTTGAAAGATCGGAAGATGGAACGTCGTGGAGTAGAAGCGTGTAAATATCATCCATTCATTACCGTAAGGTTGTTAGAGCCCTTCAAGAAGTACCAAAGTACGTTCCACATCCTTATAAAACACCGTGTATAGTCATAGCAATGACTGGTTATATATAAATGACTTTTGGTATAACAGAACGTCTTTCGTTATAATTCTTCTAAACCGGCTTGATTATGTGACCAAAAGAACAGTACGGTGCCAGGCGCGCATTGCCCAACTTCCATAGGTTTCGGAACGCAGCTCCAAGAACAGCCGCGTTTTAAAAATGGTATCGCGTTCTCATTCGCGTCCATGCTGAGGGGTTCCGGTACTAATCTATACGTAAGACCTCGTGGTACCTCCAGTTTCGAAATGTCCCACCACTCGATCCATTGAGTTAGTGGTGTTACGATTTGTCGCCCACATATGGAACATGGCAGGGTGCCCAAATTGCCATTTAGAGTACTTTGCGCCTGGATTCGATCGATGGTTTGTAGCAAACTCGATGGCGCCTGTGGAGGAAGATAGGAAGTTAAGTCCCACTACAACACTGGGAATTAGTTGTCACCTTTTCAAACGTCGATCCGTGAGGGCAGTAGAAGCATGAGAAGCTGAGACATGATTCCTTCAAATTGTCTACCTCTAAAGTGGCCAAAAAGGACGGGAAATGACTTAAGACTACTTACCGTCTGTGCAGCGCTCGACGCAGATTTTGAAGCTAATTCAAACAGTGATAATACGCGGCTTGGTTTGGAAGAGGTAATAGATGCTCGACCTGCAAGATTAGGCACAGAGAGTGCAGAGACACTCTCAGTTTGAAGAGTCACGTGTTGATTCTCCCCAGGCGCACCTGGTTGATCATGACTTCCCAAGGTTTCACAGGGCAAGTGAAATCTAGAAAGGACGGAACCACGGCTATCACTATATTGCACTGACGATCGTGCAAGAAGAGCAACTTGCCACTTGTATGAGTCAGCCCAAATGGCTTGCCGAAGAATTTCTTCTCTATTCCGGCCATCTTCAGCATACAGTAGATCATAGTCCTCGAGTGTAAGGGGAAACTCTCCGGCATTCCATACATGGCTGATAACATCACTAGTTTCTGGCCGATAGAATGGGTTCGGGTGAATGTGTAATGACGCAAGTGTTGACGGAAACTTAAGAAGACTGAGCAGCTCCCCGGGAAGGTAGCGAAGACAATTAAGGGAAAGATTGAGTTCTCGCAAACTTCGCAGGTTACCAATGCTCGGAGGTAGCTCTGAGATCCGATTGTTTCGTAGGCTGAGATATGTTAGGTGTTCGAGATTGAATAAGGCACCAGGCGCACGCGTAAGTTTATTGTTAGATAGGTAAAGGCCTATCTCGGGACTGGCTTGTTGGAAAGGTACGTCCTTGTCGACTGAAGGGATTAGAGTGAGTCCTGCTAGGCGAGAGATCGACTCATTTGAAATTGTAGTGACATTAAGGGATCTAATTTTTTGTTAGTATTACGCTATTGTCTTATTGGATGGACATAATTGTTTAACTGCCCCCCGCGATTGAGAACTGACGTACGTTAAGTCGATCTCCGGATTGCCCTCTTCAATAGCCGCGTCAATCTTATCGCGCACGACTTGCTCCTCAGGAGTGACAGATGGGTGGGGGGGCGCGTTTTGCAGTTGAGGGAGCTTTGATTCCGGTGAAGGCTCCATTCCCAGGGTAAAATCCTCATCCAATTCCACCGATCCATCACTTCCCATCCATACACCAGAATCCCATTGACGCTCAAACGCCCTCTTTCGCTTCGGTTGTGGTCCTACGGCTTCGCTGAATGTCGAATCAGACGATGTTGGCATCTGCTGGAACCAAGAACCGACGTAACGCTTCTTACGGCGAGGTCCATTGGAATAGTTGTCGACATGTGGATCATCGTCGCTTGAAAATATGGCGGGGTCGCTGGAATTGGTGAAGTGAGGTTGTGAAGGGGCGCCACGCTTTCGCGTGTTAGTAAATGACTGTGTATGAGCATCCCATGAGACTTTGGGAAGACTAGGAAGAGTAGGTTCTTCGGCCATAGCTTGCATCGGTGTTGGTGAGCCAACAATGCCAGTAGGAGAACGGAAGTGGCTGAACACAGTCACGCGTCTGAAGTAGAAGGACGCGTGTGAATTGAAAGTGGAAAGCTAACCGGACCCCCACACTGACGTCGCGCTAATACTAGATACCCTAGTATAGTTATAAATACCTTACCCCACTTTCGACCTGGTCAACATCGTGACCATCAAAGTCGCCTGGGCTATAGGATCAAATGACAACTCCGGACATTCAATACCTGCTGTGCCCAAGTGCCAACACCTCGTGTAATCACATATTCGTGTTGATGGTTTACACAAGAACCGTGGGAAAGAGCCCCGTTGGAGAAGTCGGTTGTGTCTGGCTAGTATCGGGTTGTCCGATCATTCAAAGCATTTAATCCCAATCATCGTCGTTGTCGTCGTCTACCGCAGCATGCCTAACATTCCCGCTCCTGACGCCCCTAGCTGCCGAATTGTGTTCTTTGGCATCTTCTGCATCTCGCCTTCTCTTGACCACTCTCAAGTCCTTTGCTTCAACAGCACCAACTTCGACGAGAAGGTCGTCGATCTGCAACATACTCGTCCGCACGCCGCCGATAGTCATAAGAGTAACAATCTGTTTGACGATGTCGCCATTTTTGTACACAAGAATAGTAGGGCAGTTGCGGTCGGGGTAATTTTCGATGGCCTTGTCGGCTCTGATTTCACAAAACTTGATATCGCCATATTCCTTGGCAGCCTGGCGCCAGAGTTCTGAGAGCACTCTCGATTGAATGTTGGTTCCTAGAGCGGATGTGAGATTGACAAATACTAGGCCGGTATTAGAAGCCTCCGTAACCTCTCGGGCATAGTCAGGCTTTGATATCGGGTACACAGAGCCGTGTATTGATTTTTTGGTGAGGTTGTTCAGCTCCTGCATACGTTTCTGCCGATATTGCTCCAGGAATGCCTCGTCCTCGTCATCTTCCAGCGCATCGAGTTCGTCGAGCTCTTTCCCCTCTAATCTGTTCTCATGTGCTATTCGACGGCCTTCAAGAACCGCTTCCTCGATCATGGGGGTGGGAGACGGCGGCTTCTCAGGAATAATGCCATGCTTACGGAGGATATCATTCCTATAGGCTAGACGTTAATAGTTGATGCGCGGAATGAAGAGATCGAATACCCTACCATTCGGTGTCAGCGTCAGGGTCGTCGATAGGAACAGCAATTCTTTGGTCTGCTGGAGCAGCCATATTAGTTGAGATTAGATACTGGAAAGTGGACTTGAGTTATGATCAGGAAGAAGGAATGAAGAGAATCGCAGCGACTTTGTCAATATCAAGGGAAATAATTATTGCTGCCTTCAGATAGATTGCGTCACAATGCTTGCGCCCTTGTCTTCAATATGCGAGCTGCTCCCCTCACTTGGGCTCAAACCGGCTACCCGGGTTTCTCAGCCCCGCCTCCCCAGCTGGCACCATCTACTGCAGCTGGCGCCGGAGTCTCCCCAGGCTCCGACTAAAAACCGCCTAGAAAAAGTGGACAGAGAAGCCCTAGCCCTCTCATCGCTAAGCCTATTTGGTCCACACCAAAGGATCTGTAGTGTTCTTGCCTCAGTGGATCCCGCAGACAACAACCCGCCAACCAAAATGCTCGCTCGCCAGTCCTTCCCAAGAGGAACTTTCTTCGCACACAGACCTGAGCCCCCTCATTGTCAACCATCTATTGCAAGCACAAAATCTGCACTCACCCAGACCAGATTTTTGCCAGTCAACACCACGCTTGCCAATCGACCGATCAAGACAATTTTCCTGACAATCAGACAAGATGGTAAGTTGAAGGTGATTCCCTTTCTCTCAAAATCGGGCTCCTCGGCGAGATAAAATGCACGGTAATCCATGACGACTATTGTTCAACACATCGCGACCGATCTTTCCGACAACGCTCCAAGGTCCTCCATCAAGACACGCCACAGCAGTCATTTGATTACCCCGGTTTTTGCCTCGACCGCTACCTCGATGTTCAAGTCAGAAGAAACTTGCAGCGTGATGGATTTTGTTGGGTTTCTTTGAATTGAGGCTGAAGTGCTGATTAATTTATCGTCTAGGTTCTCGCCGTTGATCTCCTTAACCCTACCCCGGCTGCTGAGGCCAAGAAGCACAAGCTGAAGGTATGCCTCGAGATGTCATCTCCCAAACATGACCTAACAAGCCTAACAAAATCGTCAGACCCTTGTGCCTGCTCCTCGGTCTTTCTTCATGGATGTCAAGTGCCCTGGCTGCTTCACCATCACCACCGTATTCTCGCACGCACAGACTGTCGTTATCTGCCAGGGCTGCACCACCGTTCTATGCCAACCTACCGGTGGTAAGGCCAGATTAACCGAGGGTTGCTCTTTCCGCAGAAAGTAGAGGCATCATGTTGTTCTATTTTCGTTCTTAGGGCATTGGTCACGACTTGATGGTACAGTTCGGATATCTGCAAAGCTTCTCTCGGTGGCATGGGGCGCATAGAAAATTGGGCATCAACCTTCCGAATTCAGGCACTTCTCGACTTCTGACGATCCGCATATACGTCATTGCAGATAGACGACGGATACCAAAAGTACTCCAATACAAAAGGGGCGTTTGGGGTCCTGATATCTTGCATCGTCTTTTTCCCGCAACTGGTTTCTTCTCTTGTTGTGTAACACGAGACCATATACATCGAGCTGCTGGTAGTGCTGCATGGGTGGATAGCTGGAAATGGCTTTCCATATGAGCATTCTCCGGGGGCTGCCTGTTTTGGGCAGGTCCCTAGAATGTGAGGACGTGGAACACCGATTGAGGACTGCTATACCCAAATGCAGTGGTACTTGTTAGTTTCACTGCTCTAGGCAAATTCATGGAGTTCCACGGATATTCTGATATTGACTTTTCGTGCCGTATTTAACAGGCGTGTCTGAAATTCGCCCTATATGTTGTATTTCGCTAAAGTGTACATTAAGATATGTAAGTGTCTGTTCCAGCCAGGTTCGCATATGCTCTGTTTAACTATCTCGGCCTATTCAAACACCACAACCTGCGCACCGAAGTCATTTTCCCTAAGCCCTACTAGAACCGCCTTAGCCCTTCAATAGTGATATTCGGCGCAGATACTCTCAATACCAGAAAAATGGATGAACGATGAGGCAGATGATTCATTATCATGGGTCATCTTTTGATATCACGTTGCCAAAATCCAATTTCGAAATCACCAGGTATTGGAGTATATGCTAGTGCATCCTACTATGATTATCTGTAGTTTAACTAATAGTAGGCTTTGTGTATAAAATGCACTGCGAGGTCTGATGTTTAGTTACTGCTGAGTAATGATTGAAGGCGAAGGGGATCTCCACTATGTACCCCCTTTATCCGGTTTTCCATTAATTCGATAATGTCGTGCAACGCGTAAAAACACGCCGCGGGACGCGTTGCGCTAAATCCATTTAACCATTTCTCTCCCTTGCCCCCACTTTGTCGTCTCATCAGCCTCCAAGTCTCCAACCTCCATTCAGCAAGGACAAAAGGACATCTAACACTCAGTACCCCTCGTGCTTCACTTTCATTTCGTCATTCGTTTCCAATTGGCTCGGCCCCTGGGACATCACGGGGGCAGTGCTTACTCATCTAGAATTGATAGGTTGACATTATCCCCGCCAGACTGGTTCAACAGTGCCATCTTGCGTCACCCCGCCAAGGATACACAACACAGCCCTGTAACACCCGGGGTAGCTAAGCCTATCGACTTGCTTGATAATACCTGCATGACGATAATCTCCCCGAAACACATCCTCAACTTATCGGTATCCATCCATCCATCCATCCATCCCTTAGTACCAATGTCGGCCCCTCGAACAAAACGACAGTTTGCTGGCGCTGCCAGCGACCCTGCGCAACGACAGATTACCTCCTTCTTCACATCCACCACTGGCACAGCGAGCGCCTCTCCCAATAACAACCATAACAACAACAACTACTACTACATCAGTCAAACACCATCTCAGCTTCCCGCATACGTACAAACGAACTTGCTCTCGGTGGGCATGCGCGTACGCAAATCCGTACCCGAGGGATACAAGACAGGAAACTATAACACTTTCGCATTGTGGGACGAGAGTGACACAGGTCCCACTACATCAACTATGGGCGAAGGTCAGCGATCGCGCGCAAATGCCTTCTCCTCGCCGCGGGAGCTACTCCCCTTCTGCGGCATCCACAGAGTCGGCGGCTTGGACACACAGTCAGGTGACGACCGTCCCACACCCTCTACATTTCGCCTACCCACAGGCACTTCGACAACACCAGCCTACCAGCCAATGTTTGGCGTCAATGGAACAGACATAGACGACATGCCGGGTCTGACAAGCAGTCAAGAGTCCGTCGAGTCGAATGCTTCGAGCATAACACCACCACCGGGAAGCTCCGGGGCAGGGACACGGAAGCGTTTCTTCGTCGAGGATGAAGACGACCAGATCCCAGGACAGCTAAATCTGTGGCGATATAACAGCGATATCAGCCTCAGCCCACTGAACGGCAATGGGCGACCAATGGCAGTGCCGCGGAAAGGCAGGCTACGCGCCAAATTCTCCGGCACAACCACGGCGATGTCCGGTGCTGGCCAAGAGAACCTAATGGTTGTTGATAGCGATTTCGAGGAGGCTGAATTTCTAGACCGAGCGACTTGGGAAGTTGACATGAACGACGCCTAATTCCCCCAATATATTATTACAAGGGGTTTTGCAGAATTTGTTTTGATATATCATTACGAGGAGGGTCAAGGGCGGCGGAAGGTTTGGGATACCCAACATGTTGGATGTACAGATAAAAGGAGTTTGTACAAGTATGGGAGGAATTGGTAGGACCGGTCCTCTACCGACATCATGACATTCGGCGAGTTTGCATAAACGGCGTTCTATCCAGTAATTATTGACACCCCTGGGCGGGTCTCTAGGTCATCCTGGCATACCCTTGAATTCAGATAGTAATACAATAAGTCACGAATCAGTTTTCATGATATCCATTTGCCAATCTGCTAAATCAAGACTGCGATGCTGCTATTTACTTTTGCCGTATATCAAAGTTCCTATCTCACCTGTCTTACGCCAATTGTCGGATGGCGATAAAGCGTAAGTTATACTACAGAGTAAACAAGATGGTATCAACAAGAGACCTCATGTACGATATAGTACTCACCCAAACACGTTCAGGCCGCTCCGTTTCGTTCATTCTTTGAGATATACCAAGAGCCACAGGGAGCGAAAACGCATACCTACCACTTGTCTACTCGAACTGGAGGCCACCGAAGGGATTCCGAAACTCAAGAAGATCCCGCTGTCCGTAGAACTCACCCGCTACGGTGAGGATCATGTTAAGCGTAGCGCGTTCGTTGACCTGGGCGCGATCCAGCTCCTGATAGCGTTCGTCTGCGCCTTCTTCGCTCTCGGCCATCTCGTTTCCTTCCTCCTCCTGCTCGCATTCGGCTGTGGTCTGTATTCCTTGTCTGGAAATGGCATCCTCTTCAACTTCGCCGTTATCGCTCATGTCGTTGTTGAGCTGAGCCAGGAGTCGCGCCTTTGCCGTCTCGATGTCAGTTATAGGATCTGAGCGTGGCGGTGAAGGGAGTTCGCCTGCTACTTCCCCGTCCTCCATATCGGATTCCAGCTGCATCTCTACGTCTGAAGTGTCATCGGCACAAGGTGTACGCAGAGATGGGTTCCTGGTTTCATAATTTATATCAACGGACCTGTGGCGAGATTGATGGGCGTGGTTACTTGTGGGAAGTCCTGGGTTTAAAATATCTTCGGCTTGGTCGTCCATAGTCTCTGGAATGTGTGCATTAATGGGACTATCCTGGCTGAGGTTATCGTCGAAGCAGTCGTCGACATCGGCACCAATTTCGTATTCATCCTGGTCCCCGGGGCTACTGCCAGCGACATCGCAGTGCTCCCTAAGTACTTCGAGTTCTGCCAGCGAGACCATCAGGAGGACAGCTCTCTTCCCTAGTTCACGGATCCAGCCCACCTCCATGTAGTCGAGCTCGCCCTTGTCGGGTAGCCTTGCAAGCAGCGCCCAGACCCAGCGACTGGTGCGTTCGCGTAGTTGTGTCCGCTTGCGAAGAAACTTGCAGGTGAGAAGCACGCGCAGTAGGCGAAAGATACTATCTTTGTGCATAGCGGCGATCTGCGCTGGGATAGGATCCGTCCCTCTCAGACGGCCTTGCCATTTCTGAAACGTATCAACCCCACGTTTCCATTCGCCTACCTCGGTTGGATGCGTTGCGGGCAGAGCAGCGACAACGCTACCCGGCGGTTCGGTCTGGAGAAGGTTTCGGAGCGCGGTGTACCGGCTCGTAATTGAGGCGAAATATGCATCTCGAATCTCGTCAGCGCTGCTATTACGCGGCCGATCTCTGGCCGACCCTGACACTTCAGGCTCATCGCTGTTCTCTGATTCAGCCTCGTCCGGTTCGTCACCCTCATAATCTTCGTCGTAGAACTCCCCTTCTTCCTCTTCAGGACATGCGACGTATGCGCCATCTTGATAGTATCCTCGGAAATCGCCAATACCATCCTCATATATGGTTCGGTCGGCATGCTGTCCTTGGCCATCTTGGCTGCTTCCCTCGGAGGCTTGAGGGGGAAGGGGAGGCCCTGCTTTCTTTGCGACGAGCACATGCGGTATCGTAGATGCCTGGGTTCTATACTCACCACATCAGCCAAAGGAACGTTTTCAACTGGCGGAACTGGGGAAGTATGTTTAGCCTCGAGGATCGATCGAAACTGAAATGTTGAAGTGGCGCGAGGAGACATCTTACCTGACGGATCTCAGATATGCCAGAGCTTCCGAGTCATCTTCGCAATCCAGATCGCTGTCGCCAGGCGCAGTTGTTGCATCTCCCAAATCTCCAAACGCGCCACGCTGGCCCGACGTCGGGTCTGTTCGGCTCGTCTTGTGACGCTTGCTTTTGGGGGCTTTCAACTCGCCCCCTTCCTCTGCCGTTCGCTTCGAGACCATAGCGATATCCAATATAATTAATGTTTTAAGATACCGAAAAAGAACAAGAATTGTATTAATGTCGTAATATGTTTGGTGTCTAGCAGTGCAGCTGGAGCCTAGAGGTTAGGTTAGTCCGTACAAGTACCTAATTGGATTCTAAGGTTCTTATCTCACCTCATCGCATATCGCATACCGAGGCCGATGCATCTAACGGTCACATACAACCCAGGCCGGACCCAATTTTCACAAGCGCCCTTAGCAGAATTTGAGGTTGTCCCCAGTACCCGGTTTCGGTCTCGCTTGTCCTGTCCTGGACCGGGGGCCCAAATACCTGTATTTCAACATTTGGTAATTCGCGGAAAGTGGAAGGGTCATCATATTAAACCCATCGGGTCATGTCTTCCGATCGGCGGCTTTCTATATTCCGTCAAAAGACCATCGGAGACGGTCGACATCCCTGCTGGGAATATTCACCACTCAAGCGCAACATGCCCTCGCAAATTCCAGCATCATTCGCATTCCGCGCCTAGTATCCGAACGAGTTACAATGTTCTTGGTGATCTAGTTACGTACTATTACTATCGAAAGTCGGTTCCGTAACTTTGGACTCCAGTCATACCATTCTCCTTTAACGTAAACTCATACCGCGAATCGGAAAGTTGGATTCGTAATACTCGCCTCAGATCGTCGTCATCAGCTATCTTCTCTTGGAAGTTCATGCCATAAGGCGTTATTAACAAATTGGAGATCCCGAAAAATGTCTTCCGGTCAATCATACAGTTGGATGGATAGGTTTCCGTGTGGCTGTGCGATAACGGTGGTTGCATCAAGCATAGCCAATGAATGCGTTGCTACTGGACCGATTGATCACATACATATGCTACAAATGCTTGGTTTCGCCGCCTGAAAAGAAGAAAAAATACGACAAAATTTAAATATAGATACGGCGCTGGGGAAACTAGTGGCCAGGTTGTTATCTTGCTTGTATAGTAGCGTGGTCCTCAGCTATAAAACTAGGCAGTGGTGTCTTGAAGGTTTCAATACAATATATGCAGGGGCAATTGTTTTAAATGAAATATTGGCACGACAATATCGTATGAGAGGTATCAAAAGCCCTGGAAGCAGTTAGCTGGTTTACGAGAGATCATATACTACGCCACTACCTCTATTAATCACTATGAAATTCATAATACGCTTCTTCTATACGTTAAGTAAATATTCTGTACTGAAACACGTGGTATCAGGAACTACAAATCCGCAAATCCATATCAACAACACGTTTTGCTTCCCCTTTTTTACATGTTCCTCTCAGCGGAATATCGATTTTCATTTCTGTCGTCAACCCAACTACCCATGAGACGTCTCTCAAGAACAAGAATACAGATATGAATAACACCAAGACGGGAAAAATGGAGTATCTATATAATTGGAAGATGGAAATAGTAATGGAAATAACGATGGTATCGAGAGCTGAACATTCAAACACGCACTCCTCTCCACATTATCCAGTTGTCATCATGGATATCGGCAGCTTGGCTCTCGCCGAAGAAATAAGGGACACCATGGCGCTTCGCCACCCACAAATTCGCGTACCCGGGCATCAGGAGTCGTGTCGCCGCCGCTTGCGCCACTGCCGTCCTGCTCTTGAATAGTATCCGAGGGGCTCACCGGGATGGGCGCGACAACATCGCCGGAGAACGCACTTCACTAATATTAGTTCGACTTGCATTTCTATCCTCGAAAGATAACATACGCGACTGAGCCCTGGCGGGCCTGCATAGACCAACGTCGACCTATTGGATCTGAACCGACGTTCGACTCTGCTTCCCAGCCTCGATGCGTCGGAACAGTCCAGGTATGGCCGGCCTGGCTGGGCTCGTACTTAGACCATGGAATCGGCTCAGTTAGGTTGTAGGCAGTTTCGAAAGTGGCTGCCGCGACTCCATCCGTATCCGTTGGAGAGATCGCGGGTGGCATTAAAGCTTCGCCCTGGTCATACCGCACCGGTTGACAAATTACAGGTACCTCCTCCTGTACCGGCTCTTCGATGGCACTGTCAAGGCGAAGGCACCGTCAATTTGATAAAGTTGCTATCGTTACATGCTGAGAGTACCTACGAATAATTAAAGTAATAGTAATTATTGGACGCTTCATCGATGCCGCTTCTATCTTCCACCGCCTGCTCAGGCCACAACGCCTCGTCATAGGACCCACAGGTACTAGAAACTGCATCGGAATATGGCATGGCCATGATGTCTCCATGCTGAGGGGTGCTCCGGTCTGGAGGCTGGTCATCGACAGTGTTTTGGTCGGACGGCTGTCCATGATCGGCGGTGACTTGATATCTTCGTGGACGGTTGCGAGATCCGCGAACATGCTGTGGATCCTGTATATTGGAGTGGATCCGCCTGGAGGGATACGCGTTAGGATGAGACATCCTCGAAAGTAGAATTTAGGTTCGTGGAAGAGATGGGAAGCGACCGAATCGTCTCTGTTGCTGTTGTTGTTGACGTTGTCGAGCCAGAGCATTTGCAAGAAGGCAGTGGGGGAAAACGAAAGGGGCCGTCCCTCTTTTTTTTTTATTTTTGGAATAGGGTAACGACCTACAGACGTTGCGGTTATACTCTTTGTGCACCTTCGATAGACGCCAGGATTGTTTCGTTTAATGGACCAAGGATCGGCCGCGGCCAACCATTCAACAGATTATGTTATTCATCTCTCTATCGACACTCCTCGAGGTCCTAGGTGGGGGACGGTGTATCGCAATTATAGAAGAGACCTCTCGGTTTGCGCCGCTCCTCTAGTCTCTTTGCCTAAACTAAAACGTATAGTCAGGCAACCCCTATACTGTATTATACATGCTTGGTAACAAGTTTCGCAGGATGAGAGCGGCTTGAATGAGTGTTGGAGGGCCCACAGGTGTTGCCTTGTTGCGAACCATACCCTCTACAGCGAGCGGGTTGGAGGGTCAGGCTGAAAATAGGCGGTCTCCCAGGTGGTTTCTTCAAAGTGACCCCCGCCTTATGCACAAGAGAATCAACAATGACACCATCTCGGGGTTTCTCAAGAGAGTCATCATTGTTGCCTGCAATCTGTTAAGTGGTACAGAGAAGGGACGTCATACCGCTTCTTATGTCTTGAAGTTTGTATCCCAGCTGATGACTCTGACATTCCCTAGTCGAACTGGTACCACGAGACGGGACGACTCTAACTAGGAAAGATAAGAGAAGTAGGTACGTTAGTAACGCTATATGGGTGACTGGTATCAAACTTCCAGGCTTATGGGACTTCAGTTGGCTTTAACAGAGCACTTGTCCAGATGTGGGCTTCGCAATGTGTCTATGGGACCGTTATCGAGGAAAATAAGGACACGGATAGATCTCATGCTGACGGCAAGCATTGTTTTGGTCGCGGGGGGAGGGAAGCCAAAGATTCAAAAATAAGATAGACTGAAACACGAATCTTGCGGAAAGTTTTTTCCAAATCATCAAACAAAGATGTTTGCAAGCAGTTGGACAAGAATAAAGCACCCCTCTGGAAAAATCTACTGTTACAGCCGCCAGCGCATGGGTTGATAGCATAGCTGTCAGGTAAGATTTCATCATCTTTCTGCAATGCAACTTGTACACCTACGGTAATCCGATCTAGAGCAGCTCACCAATTGGCCGTATGCAACATTGATCCCTTAGTAGAGAGATGACCTTTATGAGTTCTCAACTAGGCAAGAGTGGCATGGTGGCCGCCGCATCCATCACCAGCCCAGCCTGCATGCGCCTAGAATCGGCAACAAAAGAAAATTATCTAACCAGCGTTATGTCGCATTATCTGCAGCCTGGGATGTACTGCTATGGAATTTGGAGAGACGTGCGACAAGATTAGTGGCCAAGCACCTCATGCGAAAAGGGTCTGTTATCACGATAATCCGTCATGCTATCTGTTGGCGGATTTATTTTCCAGTGGTCAATCTTTTTCGTGGGTTCGATTATAAATGGATGGGGAAGTATTAAAAAAGGAGACAGAAACGAAGTAGTATATACACTTACGCTCCACATAGATGCTACTCAATTTAATCTATTTGTTTAGATTCCGCATAGATAACTAACTCCTTCGTTCAGCAAAGGCCAAGCTTTCGAGTGGTTGCAAAGATTACATCTCGGTGTCTTTAGTGGCGCAAGCGAGTGTCACGCTGATGGATTTCGAGATATCACTGTCTGAGATATTCATATGGAGCTAATCCCTCCGTTTTGTCCCACACGATCACAAGTTATCGTTCAAGCTCACAAAAATCCCGCCGCGTTCGATCTCGAAGACGTCCCCCATATTCCCCAATCACATCTAATGCTAGGTGGTACGTTGATCTCGTGACCTATATGTGTATGCTGGCGATCTTGGTATGCATTAGATTCGCAAAGATTCCTGCATCAAGTTTTCATAACGAGCCATGCTGGCATAAATCTTACTGTATGTGTACCGGATGTGCACCGGTCACGGGCGATGAGGGCCGCGGCCGCAGAACTAAAGATCTTTTATTGAGATGTCAAGTCTAATTGACGCGCGTAGCAGATCTCTACAAATGCGACGTATTGCGCTGCAACTACGGTCAGTTTTGCATGAGTATTAGACACAGAAGTGCGGACAAATGCAATCGACCACATTTTCTTCGCATCTTCTACCATCTCTAGCTCCCAGCAACTATTTCAGGCCAACCACTTGCCTGTTTTATTAATTTAGAGCATCTCTACTGCATACGTAGTATGTATAGTTGCGTGATCAACCCACAAATGCGCCCTTTTAAGCGACGCCACCATGCATAGAAAGCACGCTAAAAGCGGAATCTGCTATTGCAAGAACCCGGTTGATGGAAGGAGATGTATAGCACCACGATTTAATAGTATGCGGGTTGTGGCTTATGCTGATTGGAACGTACGGAATTTGCGCCGGCGTTGTGTCGTGTTATTGACTGATCCGCAGTGTCCGCGAGACGATATTGAGCTCCTTGAAGTCCGATCTATAGATAATGAATGTAACCTTGCATACCGTGTGGCTTGCATGATAGTCTTATGCAATGAATATCCACAGACTACTTGGCGTTAAGGTCGGTAGAAATCTAGAGGGCCGCGGGAGATCGCTGTCAACTATACGCGAGTTTGTTTAGCCGATGATATTAAGGTGCGGATTACAATGTAACATCAGCTACCTTAGAGGCAGCTGGTTACACCCTCGTTCCTATATCCCCAAATACAGAGATGGCACTTTGTAGAAACAATTATTTAAGTAACCACAATGAGTCGCAATACCACACGGAAAGATCAATAAACGCAAATGTGACAGAAGAGCACTTCGATTGATCACTCATTACACCAGTTAATTTCTAGCGTAATGATGGACATACCACCAGAAAAATACCATTATCGTAGAAGTTAATATTACTCTAGCCTGTCCCATGCGAGGCCATAAGTACATAGCTAGGTGAGAAATAAGTCAATTCTGCGAGTTGGAAAGCATTGCAGGAGAAACCTGTACGATTCGATGACATACTTTTAGGTGCAGCACCGTCGACCATCAAGAGCCTCAAAATACCAAATGCCGAGATAGGTGTTCTAAATAGTACTAGCTATGCTTTGAGATCATCCCATCCTCCATCTCTGTTGTGTAACCCCTAAGCTTACCTGCATCAACCGTGTCAGCGAGTCAGCAGCCGCATAGTGTCTATATTTGTTGGCATAGGTGTAATGCAAGGCTAGCTACCCTGCCATTGCAGCAAGATCCATCTGGAATGCAATGCAAAATTTGCCGCCCTTGATTTTTACCCCCATGTTCATGATTAATCTGGTACGGCCTCTAATCCTAGGCTGTTGCGAACATACACTGCTGACTTTAGAGTGGAACAGTGCAGTATTGGTGATGAACGTTTCGGGAGTATTGTAGCTGTCTTGCATTCTCGTGATGTTATTAATATTTAGCTAGGAGCATGAGATGTCTCTTTGCTATTAACAAGATCCCGTAGCTCTTTGTAGAACTCTCGTTCATTTATCCTTGACATATATGAACCTTACCTGGATTAAAAGTCACATTTGCTACTGCAACCGAATAGAACTCAATACGAAACCATACAGCGTGCAACAAAATTGTCCATTTACAACTATCCCCAATAGCCTCTCGCAATTATAACGGATTGTATTAACGAAAGCGATATTCGTAGTCTAACCCATCAGCTCTTTCACCCTGTTACGGTACGTATATAACAGCTGTAGAGACGGTCAGGTCGCTCGACTTGGCAACGTTCTATGTCGTGATTTAATGCTGCAGTTCTGTTCCGTGACATATCCCTACCGCAAGCCAGGTGAATACGGTAGCCTTCGACCCTCTTACCTACCAGTTTCTTGAAAGGGTGACAAATAGGACCATATAAGCGTAATTTTATCACTGGATTGAGCCAATTAAATAGCCTACTGAGAAACAGGAACACAACGAGGAATGACAAAGAAGGGCAAAATACCTAGGACTCTATGTTATTGTACCCCTCTATCTTTAATTCATATCACTCGGCTCGAATTAGATCGTTATGTCGTACATCTACTGAACAGGCAAACGTAGAGTTTCGGCCGAGGAGAATGGCGACTAAGGTTATCTAGGATAAAGAACCAACCCATTTTCTGAATTATAAACGTGTTACAGCTTTCTCTCAGCACCAGCAATCTTTATCTAAAGATTCAAAGAGCGGCTCGCCATAGAGTGAGTTTATAGGCTCGAACATAGCTAGGTGGCAGTTGGGGTTCAATGGATTGGTCAATGGATCCTAGGAGCACCTAAAGATCTAGTCTAGAGGCGTAAAAGAACGCCTACAGATACTCAAAAGCACCACCTTCGCATAGAGCAGCCAGTTATTGGCATTCTGGCAAGTTGGCATGGTACGCTAATCTACATATACCGACATGGGTAAAAACAAATGTAGCATGCTATCCAGATTTTGAGCGTATTCAACAGTGCTTTCATTTTGCGATTTCAATCGTAAGCATGTGAGTGACTGTGACAAGGCACTTAACCTTGGTACGATCTACTCTCAGCAGGCTACCGGATTAGTGCTCCAGTCCCGTTACACACCACTTTGGCTAGGCCTATGGACAGCAAATACCGTAGGGGGGGCCCGGACATCCATGGACTTGGGAGATTTGGAAGTCAACTAGCACCTGTAATGAGTTCTAGACTGAGAACTAGCTAAGTAAATGGAGCTAGATTTTCGCTCAATTCGTGGGCCCAGTCCCTTCTGCCCCTTAACACTATGCATGCATTCTCACCGCAACTAGCTAGATGCGTCGGATTGTCCATCATTCGGTTACACTATAAGCATGTCATATACCGCTTCGGTGACTACGTTCGTCATTTGAAGCATTGAGATAGCCTAATCAGCTGCTGGATGGGGCGGATATGAGGCGGTCTTCCGTGGAGATACACCTAACTAATGCATTCGCCGAGAATGACTCAAGTCCAACATAGTCTTATTTAACAATTGAAATAACAAACTATGCACAAAGAGATTCCGTTTTATATTGTACTTCCAACTAGAAATTTCAGATTTATCATTCGTATCGTATAAAGAAGGGTAATGTTAGGCAATGCTTTTTTTTTCTATTTTAAATATCTACAACAAGCCTATCTTTCCAATTTTAAACAAGCAGTTCGTGCTCTATGCCACATTTGCGTAAATTTTCTTCATATTCAATTCAATCGATAGGGATTAGATCTTAGTACTTCTCCGTGGGCAAGTTCAATCCCCAGAACCCGCTCATTTTGCTCCCTCGGATTCTCTGGAACCTGACACACTATACTTGCCTGCAAACGAAATCTTGGGTTAATTATCGTATTAAGGCCGACGGAGAATATATTAAAAATAATGAACACGTCGTGTAACAAGTCGAAGCAAGGCAAGGAACAAGCTCGCAGACGTGGAGAAAGAAACTCCCTATATCTGGTCAGATGGGTCTCACGAAGATAGTTTCAGAGACCTTCGTGCAGCACAAATTATCTATTACCCAGCTCAAGTACTGGGTTCCTAACTCAGAAATATGGTAGTAAAATCAGATGAAGAGACAAGAGGTCAAATGGAAAGCAAAAGAGAGTTCTTGTATTCGAGAAGTTAGGGGAATAAGATGGATAATACAACGCTCAAATAGGGATAAGTCACGACTTGTAACAAGGCTTTGTGATCAAGAGTAATAATAGCCTTCTAAGGGATCAATGAGACCCTGAAAGCCGTAGCCCCTTTTTGGTCCAAGGGCTTGGGGGGAGTAGTAGCTTACATTCCCGGATAGCCTCGTTTTGCCTTGTCCGCCTCACTTTTGTGTAGCTGTCTCGAGAACCTATATGGAATTAAGAGACTAGAGCAGAGCTACAAGGCCTCATATGACTAAATTCATATCCCCATTTCAAGACCGTATAATAGCAGTTATGAATAGAAGGTTAATCCATAACCGGGTATTATATGCAGCGGTTATAGCAGCGGTCATGTGTTTATCTAGATGTTAGGATCATAAGGTTTAGGGAGGTTTGAATATTAATTTATATGTCTATTCAACTTCAATCACCGCTTCCCTAGCTGCATTCTAGTCTATCTACCCTCATCGATTAACCTCTCTTCACCAGAAGCTGGGCAGCACAGGAAGACTCTTCTGTAGAAATAGCTTATTACATTCTGGTCAAAGACCAAGACTTGAGCAAAAGACATTGCCTCTTTGGATGTAGGGTTATGCCACAATATAGCAACACAAATCAACGTTTGTGTGGCTGAAAGTGATCAATCTATCAATTTGGCTGAATCCTTGGCGATATGTTTAGTGCTATCCGATAACAAAACAACAAGGCTGGGGCACTATCTGTTCGAATGTCCTTCAAGGCAGGAATCAAAACAAAAATATATTATGAACACTTATCGGACGCAAAAATGCTCGGCTATACTTTCATCACCTAACACAGTCTATTCTATGCGTAGATGAGATAGCTCTTCGACTAGCCCATATTGTCTGAACATTATGACTCCAGTACAATTCTTCTGTGCCTCTAGCAGTGAACGAGGTCCATTTGATCAGGATAGAAGACCATTCTCATGTATGGATTCCGATTGTATTATGTATGGTCTTCTGGCATCCACTCCTGTATCTAGACATGGGCAAGTGTCATCCTAAAAGCTCGTACCACTTTAGACATAACTGCTCCGCCCAAGCTCGCCATGGTGCCAAAAGGGAAATCTAAGATGGTGATTTCTGTATACGATTGCGCCAACAGTCCTCACCACTGCCCTCCAACCTATCCCGAGGCACAGACTCATAGTAAAGAGACATCCTGTATACAGCAAGATAGCGCCTATGAAGGCGTTTAGAGTCTGTCGCGCAACAAAAAATGTCCATCGCCTAACCCAGGTACGTAGTTTTGACACAGTTGCTCCAGTATTCTTCTAGAGGGGACATCTTCGAACCCGGCCGCACAAGGCAGACTATTATTCGAACCCATCTGAGCTATGTTTGTAGTTCCTTACGAGTACAAAAGCGAACCGGCACGATCGTTATCACCGGATGCAAGGAATTTCCACTCTCAGAGTATCGACGTGGGCAGATCTTATGTTGGGCTTCGCAAGTATCGTTGCCTTCCGCCAGAAGCCCTGAAATCCGTGTCTGACTTCTAGCGGATTATCGGTCCGACGTCGCTCCTTGTCGAGGTTCGTGATCGATAGTAGGGCTGCTGTAAAGCGTCAGTTAGGATTAAACAAGCCATCCACAAAGGGTGTGGGTATCCTTTCTCAACTTCCAAGGAATAGTCGTGAGGGGCCAGCTCGGTTTATTTGACTCGTTGACGCGCACGAGATGAACTATTAGATATTATCTTCCAAATAAAAGAGGCAGGGTGATCTTTTCGAGTCGGGAAAGATAAAGTTTGGGGTCATGTTACGACTTGCCATGAATTTCTAGGATTATATACATCAGGGTAATCCGTAGCCAGAGTATGAAAAGTTTGCGGCGGTATCTTCCGCTCCGTATCAAGGCTTAGGGGAGATTTGCTTGGATTCTCTTGCCTCTTAGAAGGGGCCTAATGTCAACATGTTCAGGAACTCGTAGGGCCGTAAAGAAACTTGGCTGTTTTGTGATGCAAAGGACCTCAACGTGTTTCGGAGTTGTTGCCGATGGAAGATTGCGCAGAACCACAGGGAAGCGTTCTAATAGGGGCAACTAATCGCTCACCTGACAAGGCTCATGTCTACGTCTTAGCTACCATAACTCGAACAGGCAGTAAGGAGAAAAACTCGTAAGCAGAAACGTTACATTATGCAATATATCGTAGCTGTGGAGAGACCGAAAACTCTGCGATCCTCGTGATCTGTTTACAACATCATTTGGGGGCTAAATTCATATTTTCCACTATTTCCAAATAGAGCGGAGCATCTCCAAGAGACCGAGTGTGTTTTAGTAATACGACGCTTCCAGTGGTTCAACTGTGCGTACGCCTTGTCTAGACTAGCCTATGGTGAGCGAAAGAAATATTTTATTTTCCGGGGGATCGTATCCAGAAACGGCAACCAACTTGCTATGGCTTCCCGAATACATCTTATCAAAACATGCCTAGTTTAGTACCCACACTGTTGAATTCTATAAACACGTGGAAAAGAGTAGGTGCTATCGATAGGGCTGTTAGTTTCACGATCACCCGAGGGTGTTGATTGAAGAGGCTGAGATGCCACGAACCATCCTGCAAGAAATACAGTGAGATCACCAATCTCAAGTCTCGGCATGGCCATGATGGGTGTAGGCCTAGCATGGTTGCCTTGTTGGCTTGACGGTCTAGTGGTGGAAACCAACAAGTTTTGCTGGAGTAGTTCGCGAGCCCTTAGTCCCGTGAGCATGGTAACGAATGATAACCCATACATAGTCCGACAGGGTCCTGGGATGAAGTATGTACCTAGTTAGGTACCCGAAGTATCCTCAATGTATCTTTCGTTGCTCCTATGGTGTCCACATGGAAGATATCAAACAACCACCAACACCGCCGTTTTCCCGCATATCTTTGTTCTCACCAACAGCCTACCCAGTCAGGGGCATCTTGAGTGAAACCAAAGACAAACGAGCAAAATACAGAAGCAAACAAAGGTGTGTACAGCTCATTTTCGATGCAAGGCAAAGGTGCGGCGTTCAATATGCGCCTTCAGAAGGTTATAACGGTTAATGAATGCGCATGCTTGCTGCAAGGCCTGTCATTAATGAATATTATTGGCTCCCCATATCACAGCAACACGATAGCCTACTGCCACATAGAAGCAGAACGTAACTTATTAAGGGTTCTCACATCATCTTGATGCAACCATCTCATCTCAGATGATGTGACGTTGAGGCTCAAGCGGGGAGTAGGAGCCATTTTTTCGCATCGGACCAAAGCCCGCTAGATAGTATTCTCGGTGATATACCCCCCCGCGTTTGATATGCTTCTGCATAGTCAACCAAATACAGCGTAGCCCCTGAAAAACGCGAGGTCACACCACTCAAGAGAAATGGGAGAACGAGTCTGGCCGTCCCCTGTTGGCTGCCAAGGCGGCATGGGGTGTGTTGTTCGCGCCAACAGACAGCATGGTAGCGAGGAGAAGCGGATGATCGCCATCTATCTACAATGTTCATCTACCCACCTGAGAGACACAACAGACTTCACACTCCGATGATTAGCCAGGGTAGTCGGTTCAGGCTAGTAATATCATACAACTCACAGTATCTAAGACAACGGAGCTCGCCTTTACTGCTTTGCTTCTTCTTGTCGACGGACAAGATAAGTCGCAAGAGGGACCCGATGTGGTTAACAACTCGCAGGGTTCTGCACGAGACCGTTTCCTGCACTACGCTGGACCGCACTCGGGTAGATGCAGTACGATGAGATAGATGGATAAATTGTCCCCTTGCATACCTACTGGTGGTTTGCGGTTTGTTGTCAGGTGGTGAGCCAATCATCTTGCACGCATCTTGCCACTATCGAGTGTTACTCCGCTATGTTTCCCGCTGTTGCCGCTGCGGGCTAGCTGGGGTCGTTTATGTTTAGCGTATGGGGTGCCGTAGCGCCTAGACTTTTAGTGGCTCCTAAGGCCACGACTTGTGGTGGCCTGTGCTCCACCCGTACGGAATTGAGCCGCATGGGAAAGGGGGAAGAAAATGTTGCAACGACAGTACGTACAGTTGATTTCCGGTCCCGGGTCGCCGAGAACTGCGTCATCTCCTGAGGCGTCGGTATATGAAAGCGGCCAGGTCTCGGAGTGGATTCCTGAACCGACGTGAAGACAATATCCCGTCCTCTCGGCATCATAGCTCATCACTACTCGTTGATCGCTACCAAGCTGATCTGTCTCGGAAAAGACAATTATCTACAAACATTGTGTTCATTATCTTATAAGAGACCATGTATTTGGGTCAGAGTACTTCCCCACCAAACATGTGCTACGTTTTCTTTGTTTTGATCACGCGTCCTCGAACATCAAACACTTACAACTTTCCAACTACTTGAGCGTGTGTCACCGAAGATGTGTCAAAGGATACCGTAGTCGTTATAGTTACAGTCTCCCGTGGCTTCTTCTGTTTATCTTGGAGACTGCGTAAGCGACAAAACTATGCTGACTTCAAACTCTCCAAGTATCGACCGCTGGTGACCCATAGCATAAAGGGTAAGACCCTGTACACAATGTGTCTTCGTCTAACTAAGAACCAGGATGCAAGGTCGCACTTCAGAAGTTAGATCGCCTTAAGTTAAATTGTTGGAGGTTGACTAGACACCTTTATTTTCACTACAGACCTCATGGCGCCCTGTCCCGCTGCTACAGACCTTTTAATACTACATCAACCACTAATATACGAAGAAAACAAGAGCTTTATCTAGAGTGAGGAAGGAAATTCTTGCCTGTTAATTCGCTGCTAAGCTGATATTTCTTTACGTCCAATACTACAAGTTGGCCCTCCAGAATTATAAATAGAAGTCGTTTAGTAAAGCATGACTTCAACGATACCAGGACAAAGTGTGAACCTAGCCCCTACCGTCATGGTGTCGGATTTAATACGTCTGCCAGACACACCTACTCGAGGCACTTGATTTTGCGAGGTGAATGAAGAATATGGCCCGCCGTCTTTACGTCGAAGATCGGACAAATAGTTTGCGACCGAGATCGTACATCGTGATGCAATTACAGTTTATTCGACTACTAGAAACACCCGACATAGTGCAGTTATGTATGTTAACTCGTTCTCTATATGGTATTTGTCTCCACCGCCTCCGAGTACACTAACCTTGGGAGTAATGCTGGTCGGGCGTGCTACAGACGTGTTGTGGTACCCCTGAACCCGTACGAAACCTGACCTGGGCCCCTAGTACATATCTAGCTACCTCATAAACCAGAACAAAAAGCCCTATTATGAGTTATTTCATTCATAGAAGATCTTATCGCACATACTAGATGAACATCTTTCTCTTGTCTTGAGTTGTTGGGCCATCATTTCCTTTCACTACCTTATTCTTATCAGTTCATAAAAGTGAGGAAGTGCATCCGCCTCATATCTTGTACTACCCCTATTAGGCACCGATGTTGATTGTATTGCCGCCCAAAAACGATATGGGTTGTCTCCGTTCCTTCATATACCCAGTTGAAGAACCATATGGACGGTAAGCATTGTCTTCAGAGCCCCCCAAAAGAGGACAGCAATCTCCACGATCCTAATGTCAATAACAGGGACGGCTTCTAGCATTTGCTTGTTGATACTATGATTGTCTAGTGAATGTTGAAAGCATCATAAGGTATGTTCAATTTAGCATTCGGAAATCTAACGTCTCGCGATCCTAACTAAACCACTATCGCCAGCACATCATTACGATATCAAAGCAGACTCAAATATCATCGCAAATACCAACCTATAATTCATCATCTAGGTAACAGCTTATAGTCTCTGGACCAAACGTCTCTTAGAGCCGGTATCTCGCCAGGCACATATTTGGTCCATCTGAGGCAATGGGGGCGTAGATGCAGAATGAGTCTCTGTCGGCTACTCAAATTCCAGATATGCACGAATCCCAAATAGACCCGTCAAGAATAAGATAGAGCAATTTCCTTTAATCGTTTTGTGATCGCGGGCTATAACGCTGACCTCGATCCGTTCAGTAGGCTCAACCCTGGCACGCTGCCTCCTTGGTCTAGACGGCCTATTCACAGCATAGAGGAACATTAAATATGATTCTAATTTTCTTTAATTTTACTCGGATGCACTACATCATTTCATATTACATCAATTCTCACGGAGGAGTGCGTGCAACGATGAGCGCGTTCGCTGTCGACTTTCGCATATGGTCTTGTACTGTGTGCGTACCACCGCTATTCGACCGATGACCCTGGCAGGGAACCTGAAGAGAGATGTCGCAGTATACAGCAAGAGAAGAGCAATTGCCCTACGTTCACCGACTCCTTACCGAAACATACGTCTGTCGCACAGGAAACTCCCTGCAATGTTAATGAAGGCAACCTGACCTACACGGAAAATTTGCATCGAGCTTTCATCTCGCAGCGGATGACGTTTACTCCTAGAGCTACCCTAAAATCCTATCTAGAACCTCGAGGCTTCTAGCTGTTTCGGGTTCTCTCAGGTACTTGGAGTTACAAAATCGTTCACCGCTCGGCTTTTACAGCAACACCTCCTGAAGGCCTGCAGACCAGATTGTACGAAAATTTGCAATCTACAACGCAGAGTAACGCTAATCTACTGCGCCGTAGGATTTTGAGGTGATCTCAGGAGTCGGAATCCTATAGCCTGATCAGGACAATCAATGTCTTGCTGACAGGATTCGATCTGATTGCGATGTTAGCACGAACTTACTTAAGCGCAACACCGTCATCCTTCATAGTCTACTGCTAGTCTTACGAAGTTTCACTGTTGCTGATATTCTCGAGGCTACTCTACGACGCAATATTGCCCCGAGTCGGAGGGAATTGTCATAAGCCGAAGGAACACCGTTGTTGAAAGTCTTGGTTGCCTGTTAGGCGACTGACCGAAAGTTTCAAGCCCAACAACGTCACCAAATAGTGTCTCATCTCGGATGGTGTATTATAAGCATGGATAGGTAACCTCAGCTGGCGAGTCCTGGAAGTGGAAGCCTTGTGGGATGCTGGGCAGCCTGCTTCCTCGGAGTAAGGCAACAAGGCGTCGCGAATCAACTTGTTCACCTAACCTATCTCGAGACAGAATGTACCACTGCTTACTGCAACAATTATACCCCGCATTCACTGCGAACAGCGTCAATGATCGCCATGACCGGCAGGACTCCGAGACATTGCTGTTAGGCGTTAGGTCAGTTTATCTCATCAGATGAACGAACCATTGTGCTTATTGCTTATTTCTTTTTTTCCCTGCTGCTCACGCGCTCAGCTCAGTTCTCGTCTTATTCGGATAGGTCAATTGACTTCAACTCAGCTTGAATGCGATTTCGGAAGAGAGATAGCAATATCATGCACGAGTTCAATATTAAGGCCAGGGGCAGGTAGCCACCTACCTAATGGGCTATTCTCACAGCGTGCAGTTACACGGCTTCAGCGCCTCCAAAATACAGCAAGGACGCCTGCAGCGACCAACACATACCTACATAAATATGTATGTATGTACATACATACATTCTAGCCTGCATACGAGTGCATTTACCAGGCCCACATACGAACTATCGCCATCAGTGCTAACATAAATACCTATCTCGGAATTTCCAGTTCTATCCCCCAATCGGGCGGAAGATTTGAACGGACCTCTTCGTTGCAGGCGGCGTTCGCGCCCTGTATTCCGCCGCTGTTGCCGCTACTGCCGTTCTAATGTGCCTCCACGAATTCAGCGATCATTGACGGCGCGCGTGATACTGTCTCGGGTGGACGTTTGGGGGAGACCGAATGATATCGTCATTTCCCGATTTATTCTAAGACAAGATTTAAATGTAACCTTCTATTGGGCACCAAATTATGGCCACGATTGTGCTGGTGGCTGCTACTACGGTATAGTGGCTTCTAGTCTAGCCGATTCACGCAACCTCCAATCTCGGTGAGTGTGATAAAATGCGCTATAGGCGTACCGGGGTGGTATTATGCCCTCGAGTAATACAACACATAGTATTATATGGTGTAGCATGGAAGCCTTACACTATGCACCTGTGAACGGAATTGGAAGAAGGGCATATAAACCTCGCACCTGCTAGCCCATAACCCCTCACCACCATCTTGGAAAGTAGGTGGGGGCCAGATGCTTAACGATCCTTCATGTATCACTGAAGTATTGCTATTGTGGCCGGCAATCCGCGACATAGATAGAGAGCCTCGTTCGGTAATCTCGATCAGAACGGATGAGTAACATCCAGTTTCGAGTCGTGGTGTTGGCATTCATCAACGTTCTTTTTCAGTTATTTAAAATGTCTCCCTTGAATTTACTAAGCGCTGAGGAAGAAAAGAAAAGGACGCTAGTGGCAGAGTGCGCGAAACGGCGGGAACTATCGGCGTACCATTGCTGCATCAATCAGATGTAATATCAAGTAGGGTCGCAATCCTGCGGGATACCAACCTCGTTCTCCCGTAGTTCGTTCAGCTTAAGCGCCACTGACAATGCGAAGAGAATAAGAAAAGTCTTAAATGCAATTTTATTAGGCAATTTGCAGTTTAGTAGAACCAATATCAAAAGAACTGAAAACGAATGACATATGTCTCAAGGATTCCTCTCCATCTCCACCACTTGTCTGACGTGATGTTGCCCCCATGCCATTGGTAGTGTAGGGAATATGAGACACACCTTGGTTGCCTTGTGACGATAGTTTCCGGTTACCCATCAATGTATCCTCCAAGTTCCATGCGTCCGTCTATCGCGGACTTATACCTCGGTTGACGTTGACGATGATGCTTGCAACATACGTGTTCTCCTTTTGTGTTCGTCACTCATGTGGCTGAGTCGTTTCAAATTTCCGGCAATCCGAAACCGAAGTTAGAAAGCATGACAGACTTAATTGCCGAAGGCGTCCGGTAAATTGGAGAGCTTCGGCTAGGCAGCAGCCTCTCGTGTTGCCTCCTCGCGGCTGAACGGGCAACTATGAGCAGACAAAACTTCTTACCCTGTCCCCTAGTCAGCCGAAATTGGTGTGTAAGTTCTTGAAGTAGTATTAGATTTTCTTGTGCACATCCCTGAGCTACGGTGACGGGAAGGGGGGGTTTGGTGTAGAAGATATGAGTCTGTCCATACCAGGTTCCAAATATATCACACAACTGAGCCATGTTGAAAGCCCAGTTAGTTATGTGGTCACCCGCACAATGAGCTGTTGACTATGTGTGCGACGGATGTTGTAACAATGATAAGGATTTCGGAATACGCTGTCTCCTATCATGACATTTTGATGATTGGTGTAGTTGCTGGGGCCTCATCAATATCCATTGCGTCCTCGGCCCCTCTCTGAAGTGACACAGGGATCGGCATACTTGATCCTACTTCGTCCGAAATATTCATCATGTCAGCATCCCGCGAGATTTCTTCTATCTCCTTCTCATACTCGGGGAATACTCCGAACCGATTCGAACCATGATCGTATGTTAGCCCTCTCCCAGATTGAGCAATCTTGTAGCCGAGCCAGAGTATCCTCTCCTTTCTGACATCCGTCATGGATGCCATCTCGAAATATTTCTCATCATCATCGATTTTGTCATTGGAAAACCAATCCGAAGGGTAATATTGGTCCACAAAGAGAAGCCCCTTCAAGGCGAAATCTTCTGGCACAGGACGAGGCGGATCATTACTTTCTCTGGGGAAATCATCGCTGTGGATCCGGTTGTAATCTTCGCAAGCATCGAGAAGTTTGTTCAGCATTAACGATAGAAGCTTCCATGGAAATCGATGCTCGAGTTGATGCAAAGCATCAGGAACCCGTGTCAGATAGAACATAAAAACCATAACAACGTGTGTGTAAGGCAATACGTTCGGGTCATCCCGTCGACGGAAGACCACCTCGTGAGTCCCCATAGCGAGACGAAGAGAATCTTCAAAGTCTTTGGACAGTCTCAGGGTGTCGGCCCCTACACCTATGGCTTGGTCTTGTTTCTCATCGCTTTGATTATGAATCTGAATCGCCTTCATAATTACGTTCTCTTCCTTTCCGTACGATAACAGGGCACAACAGTTAGCAATAGCGATGTAGTACCCCGCCTCCATCCATCGCTTCGTAATTCGACTGATGTGGTTGTCCAATGACCCGAGGAATTCGCCCACGACTGGTCCGAAGTTATCTAACTGCTTATGACTGAATAGAATACCATGTGTCCTAACAAATGCAACGTCAATAGGAAGCATACGACCATGCAGATGACCACCGAGAATCGGATCAAATAGCGTCATGATAGACTCTTTAGCTGAACCGAAGGGGATTGGGACGCAGAGGGACTTCGAATAATAGAATAGCTGTTGAAGCGCGTTAGGCCGGGCTAGGATGGCCAGATGATGGTAGAGACGCCCCGTTGTCGGTGCCTTGTCAGAAGCTTTGGAATACCAATGTCGAGAAACTGACGTCCAAACTTCTCTGTCTCTAATATCTTCGTCTTCGATCGCCATTCTGTTCGATGAAAGTTAGAAGAGAAACTAGACGAGCCTGTAAACATTACCTGTATCTTCCAAGATCTCCGAGACATTCGATCCATGTGTCTTCAAAAGCCGGCACGGTCTCATATAGTAAAGCCATCATAGAGTATGCCAGATAAATAAAGGTTAACATATGCTCTAGAGACCCTGGCAGACGATGCCGTAATAGCTCGAGGAAACTATGTATGCCATGTCTCCACATCCGAGCTGGCATAGCATACTTTGAGGCTAATCGTTTCAAAGCTTGACTGGCTGAGGGGTGTTGAGATGCTAGAAAGAAGTCGTGGTGCTCATGCAACAAGGTGCGGTGTAGAGCGATCAATGCTTGCCATTGCTCATTATTAAGTTTAGTATCGCTTTGAGACGATTGGGCATTGTCGACCTCGATGCACTTTGATTCGACCATCATAAGTCCAGCATAAATACCCTTAACTTCAGCTACTAACTGCTCCTGGCTGATAGGGCGAGTTTCAGGTTGTTTAATAAGCCGCAGCGCTTCACTATCTTCTTCCGGTGGTTCACTTCTTCTAGGTGTAACCTGGCTCTTAGGTGGCCTAGAGGAGGATGGTTTAATCCTATGAGCCGACGGCGAAGAGTCATCCTCTGGGTTCCAGAGCTTGCCGCTCTGAGGGCCCCTTCGAAGAAAATCAGGATCATGAGGTGCATTTTGCTGAGGACGAGCTCGAGATCGCCTTGGCGGACTAGTTGACCGAGCTCTAGGTTGTTTTATAGGCGAGGTCACAGGGGATTTACGTCTCTTACTTGCACTTGAGCTACCCTCGTCCGCAACACCCTGAACGCCGGAAAGACCGCCTCCCGGATCTCTTGTGGACGGAGGTACTTGAGTGGGAGGCTCAATGACTTGCGTACCAGATATCCTTCACGAGCAAAGATGTCAGTTGCAACATACAAGTACTTTTAGATGAAATACATACCGGCCTCTTTTTACATCACGTATGAGCGCATTGAGATCTTTTCCTTCTATAAAATCGCGATGTTTTAACTTTAAATGGTCGCGTATCCTGTCATCAATAGCAGCGAACTGCTCACCACAGACGGGGCAGGAAACACGTGATGCCTGTCGAAGGTGGGAAATAAATGACGCCGCAATAGTTGGTTCTTTGGGGTCCGGCATTCTCCCCTTAAAAGTAAATATTGCTAATCTGCTGGTGGGTGAGGAAAGTGACTAGTGCGCACACAAGCTGAAGTATACCCTGTCAAAAAGTAGATATGTCTAGTTGATCAGATATTTAACCTTCAAATCGTGTGAAGTTGGATAAAACGGGCTAGCGGGCAGCATATATGTGCTTGCGTCAAAGCTAGGCAACGATGCAACGTATAAAGTTTTTTTCCTTGGTGGCAAGGGAGAATTTCCCCAACGTTTCGGTCGACAAAAACCCAGCGACCAGAGAAAACCAAACTCTGCTTCTTCAGGCGTCGAGCTTTCCGCGGCGATCTCGCGAGTTAGCAAAGAACAAGTCGATATAATTAAAATAGATATATGGAGATAAGACACACCCGAGGTAATAATGAATCTGTACGTAGGTAGGGTAGCTAACTTTGCACGTGTCCGCTACATTACAGTGAAGATCGAGAATTCCCAATTATGGTGAAGAAGGAGATAGACATTTGTGAGCGACGAAGTAAAGGGCTTGAGGTCCATATACTCTCTCAGAATGCAAGTGAGGTCGCGGTCCAACCAAGGCAACAACAACTGCCTTTCAAGGGAGGAGAAGATTGATTTTACAAAGAGTACATGTCAGTGACTTTGAACATTCCCCCACCTGGTTTAGTGCACCTCCACTGTAATCCCTGCGCACAGGGGTGGGTCTATTAGGTACTAGAAGCTATGAGGCTCAATGGTTGCCTTAAAAAGCGGTTTGCGAACCATCCATCATCCACCTGTGCAGCCCGCCCTTGGATCCCATCTGTCCCCCCTTCTTCGACGCCCCAAGAACAATCACGAATATCGCCGGTCTACAACACAAACAAGCAAGGAAGGGATAACGACCCAGTATCTCAGTCAGCGGTATTGTTTGTGCTCAACAAAAGAGATTGAATGGATGGCAGCTGAGCCCCTCGCTCGCCGGTACCCGTCCGGTAATCCCCGAACACGATCAACCTACGACGACGACGACGACGACGTCGCCCTTTCCTTCGGTGCAATGTTGCATACCGATTTCACGTGCAACTCGAATCTCCTCGTCCTGCAGACGACAAGAACAATGCCACTACACCCAATGTCAGACTGTATATAGAGCCGACAGCTTGCGAGCAACACATGATTGTTGAGGCAGACGGCATAACATCACCAGCAGGCTCCAGTTAGTGATCTTCAGAACACATGAGTTAACGGGGCATCAGGTTGCCGTATAAGAGTCCTAGGTAGGTAGCAGAGGTTTCACTTGGTTTCCCTTGCACTTTGGGCAAAGCCAAAACGCAGATGAAAGGAAGGCGACCGCAAGAGGCTGGCTCCTCACCGAACCGATGGGCTCATGCCCTGTAGTTTCTCTCCATGCAGTGGAATTTGCAGTTGTAGAGGATGAGGAAGCTGGTCGGCTAGTGGAACATTTATGTAACTATTGCATCGACACAAATTGGTGAGGCTCGAACAGAAATGGCTTGCTAATTGGGGGCCAAAGCAAGGACCCAGGCAGGCCAGTTGAGTGTCAGCCATGTGCAAAGCCATGTGCAAAGCCATGTGCAAAACACGCGCTCGTAATGACCAATCAAAACTAGTATACTCCGTAGTAGCACCTATACTCGATACTGAACTATAGCTCATACCTATACCTATCTATCTACACTGACTTGACATTATCAAGGATTACCAATGAATTCTACCTTATCATCATGTGGGCAATCAAACAGGTACTGTATGTAAACCACTCCAACTACGCATATGTGTATCTCCGCTTTCACTCTACATATATGTAATCTACATATTGCTGTATCAGCGCCCGGAACCTATTCCCATCTCACTTCTCCGCGCATGGGCATCACACCCCGACTTCATGCCGCTACTCCAGACCAGATGTGTACCAGCACGCCTAGCCCATATGATTTATAATGCCACTGGTCGGTTTTTGGTTGAAAGCGTGACGGCGTGATCAATTTAGGTACTCTCTTACATCTTCTTCGGGTCTTGCGGGTTCCTTCGTCTGAAACTTTTCACGCCTCGTGACTATAAGCGTTGCTGTCATCTTTGTGCATCTTGAGTTCTCGGTGAATTTCTTAGCTCCCACTGCCCACCTGAGGCTTACTGTTTCCGCAAAGTACGAGCACAGAATGTTAGAGGTGTTAGCTGTTGTTCTCACGGGTCGACCTCTATGTAGCTATCTATTGACTGTGCTTATAGTGGCGTGACAGACACGTTTCGAGACCTATGTCTCTCGGAGTCAGGCGGCCGTCTATGAGGCAACCTCTAGCTGATCCCGATATACAGATGTATCGACGCCATCGATAGCCACTTGCCACAATGACCGAGCATCGTTCCACGATCGATCCATCTTCACCATGGCCTAACCTAGAAGGTTGAAGCGAATTTGTCCAAAAACATCTTTCACGTTAAAAACAAAATGGTCTTCGGAAAATTGATTATACGGGTCACGCTATCCACCACGTACGATCGATCTACGTCGGATGTTGCCGCCGATGCAGGGAAATATGTTGTACGATACAAGAACCAATAAGACGTGCAGCACAGCCACACACAAACTACGGCTTCGCCGAAATACCTAGCATAAATTTTTCTACAGGCAGAGCTGTGGACTTCAGTGTTGCCACTGTCAACCCAGTCCTATAGCAGAATGAAAAAGACAGGAAGAGTCGAGAACTGCATTCAGCTTTCCCTGAGCTCAAGTTATAAAAAGGGGGGCCCCAGCAAGTCCAGCTTATTAGTGGGTCCAGGGGTACGGTGTCTATTCCAGGAGATGCTCGCCACGATCAAGGTCGCGTTCAGTGGCAAGCCAACAAATCAAGATTTTTTCCTACTACACTATGCTACTTGCGATTGGCAAGTAGCAATACTATGTCGATATCGAGCATAACCCGGTTCTTCTCAGGGGCGCAAATCAAGGCTAACTTTCAACCTCTTACAAGAAAAGAAGACTCGCTTGCTATCAGCAGGTAATAGTCCTCGCTTCACGCCATCAGCGATTGACAGCATCATCTTACTCGACGTGTTATACAGAAGTAAGCTGAGAAGATTGACTAGGTGCGAGTCATGACTGGCTCATCAGTACACAGGCAGTGAAAAAGGACATCCATGTACTGGCGCTGCCGATGTCGCTCCCTGAGGATTCTAAAATTCACCGCCTCGTTGGACAACGACTCTTAGCTTTTGCCACGACACTCCCGGCCATAAGAGACCCCGTCTCGGGGGTATTTCCCGCCTCATCTGCCGAGTTCGCCATGCAATGTCGATCAGATTGAACATCAATGTAGGATAATAGTCATCCAATTACCGACATGAAGGACTTTGCGATGTCAGGACACGAGATTCGACTTGCTTCCACGAGAATGCGAGCCCTTGTCTAATGAACGCGACTCATCAGCTACCATGCTATAAAGCCGTCCGCCACGTTCATTCATCATCGAATCAACTGATTCAACGTCTTGATTGCCTTATCATCCCCAACTGCTGTGGTAACCTCATGATGAGCGGTGAGAGGACGGCTGAAAAGTAATTATGGCAAGGCAACAGGATTATGGTGATAGGCTATGCGTGGGCCAATGCTGGACTCTGTTGACATCTTGCTATAAAATGGCTTGCATATCACGTTTCTGTAATATTCTTGACTAATCCAAGAAGTACAAGATATCTCTCCCTTCGTTTCATAATTTCTTTGTTGAGCGAGTGCCAAGATAAGCAATTTTGCTCGCCCTCCTTTCACATCCAATGTCGATCTTTGTTAATGTCTAGCCCGATGAAACGCAGAGTGGGAGGCCAAGTGTAACTATGTCTAGTAAACGTACACGTACAATGTCACTGTCTAAAATGAATTGATCATGTGCCATCTGAATGGCCAATTTCTCAAAACGCCGTTCCCTTCTATTCTAGTAAGCAAGGCAAGGGACGTCTTGATACCAGTCTACACGGGGTGTTCCCCATCACACTGCACTGCGATTAAAGTAGCCTTAGGATTTATCCTGGTAGCCTCAAAGCTATGCACATCTTACTCTGCCGATACGATAGTAATGCGAGCAAGCAATAAACCGGAGACACGTTTTGTGTTGGTAATATCTAGTCTGTATTCGCCAGCCATTTCCATTGCGGTGATACCCAAGGTCTTTTCGGAGTGTTCATTCCATTCCTTGGCATAATTAGTCATCAGATTAGTCTCTATCATGTTGATTTTAATTTGAATGCCTATTACTTAGTGACTCTCTCGACGGTGATCTATATGTATGAGCCTTAGCGCAATTGCAATATCGGTTAGCCCATAGCATGACAAGATAGCTCGTCTACCTTCATAAGCCTACATACTTGTACAAATGCCAGTGATATTATGCCTTCTAGATGGCTATATCATCCTCACACCCAGGGGTAGAAATTGTACTATAACACAATAATGTGAGGATACAAAAAATAGAAAATGTACATGGTAAAATTCTAATTAGTCACGACTGACCCCAGCCTTCTCAACAAACGACCATTCCCGGTGTTCCATATGCAGCCAGCCAGCCATTAAGACCTATAGATTCAAATAGGGCTGTCGAGCCTTGCTTCAAAAATTATACCTCCCGGTACAACCTAGCCTAGCTTTGTATGCATAGTTACCCAAGGCAGACTCGCATGCTTTTGATCTCAAAGAGATGTGGAACATATGCACACTTGGATGCCTTATGTTTGTAGCCCCCTATTGTAATTGCATCATACATAGAAGTGAAGTGCTCTGTACCATGCAATTCGTTGGCCCGTAGGTTATTGACGTGAAATATCCAGACAGGGAGAGCAACGTGTTTTATTAATGGGGGCTAGACTGGTCATTGGAGCTATCTAAGCTTAGATGTAGCATACGACAACGTGAGGACGTGTTACAATATCCCTTGCTTGGTCATAGTAAGACGCGTTGATAACGCACGTTTAGGTATGAAATAAGACCCCGGGTGCCAGACTATCGAGGTAAGCTATGGGTAATCCATTGCCTGAAATCTGTGAATGAATTCATCGCTCCCTGTTTTACCGGTGTTGATGTTTGCCAAACTACTGCTGTGTCTAGCCGGTGTGACATTGCACATTAATGCCCAAGAGTGTCAACAAACTCGAAACCCGGATACCTATCTTGAACCCGTGCGCAGCCCTTCTCGCTACCGTTTCGCGGGGCTTGAATAGAAGAAGCCCCTATTAACTGGGTGTCTGTCTATACGCATAAGGTTTTGATATGCTGTTCAAGCTCCCCATAGGAGTATGTGCGTATGCCCGATATAGCTCAAGCTGAGATGCAAGCCAGTGGCTAAGCGTGTAGGATCGTGGGTACTTAGATCGGACTACTGCCTTAGTAGGAACTAATACGGAAAATGAGGCAGAAATAGTGATGCGAGTTGGGCTATTCGGCTTGAGCTTGGATTCTATATGACAACCCCTCAGAATATCATGTCAGACAAGTTAACTACAACCACAAGACGAGCTGGGTAGGAATGAAGCAACCAACCAGTGTGATTGCCCATATAGTAGGTATATGGATTCATCTATGGACCGTGGTACTTTTGAGTTTGGGCAAGCCCTGAAAACTAGTGGGCGGCATAGTTATACAGTTTAGTCAGTGCTACGCGCGCGTCTCTCCACAAAGTTGATAAGTCGATACTACTGGCCACAATTCTAAGTGATGGTGTGAACACTAGGCTAGACTAGATTAGCGGCACAGAGCTGATATCCTCAACAATCGCCTTTCGGTCCATTGAATTCCAATCTGTTGGTTGGTATGACCGCAGTAAGGTAAATGGAACGATTTATTCCAAGAGCCTGAATAGGACATATGCAGTTCCTCCATCTCGTATTCGAAGACTACCAAGCTATATTTTCGACCGCAGCCGAGGCCTGTACCATCCAACTCTTACCATCGGATAAATTTCCAATCGCAGCCTAGGTGCGAATGCTCTACTGAAACCTGATGAATGAATTACCTCGTTCATTTGATATCAACACCGGAAATCGTGTTATACTTAACAATCATTGAATATCACGCTATGCGAGCACCCGAGCAGATGCGACAGTGCACCAAAATATTTACCCTGGTTGCCTAATGCCGTGCGCCCCTACAAACGGAAACGGCCGTAATAAAGAACCGCATGCGGCAGCGTTTGAACGAAACCAATGGATAACTTCGCTGCAAAAATAGATTCCAAGACAGTTTGCTCGATATGCGTCACGGATGAGAGTAACACCTACCGGCTCCCGTTGCTCACCGGTCAGACTGGTGAAAGGGGACGTAACCTTTCATTTCCAACCGGCCATAACATGATATGTTTGTGCGAGACCCAGCGTCTCGGCCGCAGCCTGCCGGCCGAATCCCCGGCAAACCAACTTCGAAGCGGACGAGATATCAGAACGGAAAGCGATACGAACAAGATGAAGCGTTGTACGGCAGCTACTAGTCCCGGAATTTGCCGCACGAGGAGGTGAAAACGAAGACCGGGTCCTCCCTCGTGTGAGCTATCGCTTTGGTTTCAGAATATGAGCTTCATGAGCGAGTTCGGATGAAGCTTTTGGGGGCTTCCATGACAGGGTATAGGGTCGGTATGGTAGGCAATCTGATGTGGGAAGAGGAAGGAAGCAGGATCACGGCTCGCGAACTAACTGCCGACTGATCAGATTATATGCGCAGTACAGACATGTCAAAGATGTCGCATACAAATTGTGACAAGTTGCTTCTGATACGGATATGTGTGGTGGCAGAGCCGAACAGCCCATCGGAACCGTCCCGGATGGATGCACGGTCTCCAATTAGCCTAGGTAGCATCGCTACGCTAACCTTCATTGTTAGCCAGCTAATCTTTAATAGTTCGAAGGGCTCACCGATCATGACCGATGAAGTGCAAGGCATACAAATATCCAACCTTCGATCTTCCTCGGTGTATACTAGCTAAGGTCACCCGCATCTTTCATGTTTGCTTACACAAAGTGGATGCAGACAGGACATACCGGAATAGCGTGGAAAGGAAAGTTAAACCAGCGGTCAAGAAACGGTTCATGGCTATTGTTGGCCGACACATGGCGATGCTTACATATACACCGAGAGGGGCTACATTAAATAAAAAATAATGTCTCTGATGCGATTCGCCATTGATGCCCGTTCTCGAAGCTCCCTTTGCCTAACGCATTTGCTATTCTGGGACACTGGAACACAACGAAGGAAATGCATGCAAAGCTCAGCACAGCCGGCTGCCTGCCTGCCCTGGCGAGCTGGTCGTGCGTGTCCAATCGAAGCTTCTAGTAGAGGTGAGCGGAAGATTCTCAGTGCCATGACCAGGCAGCAGCTGATGCCAATGCTATAGAGCGGCTTGTCTGAAGTCTTGACCGGTTTCTAGATGAGTTGCCTGAAATCTAGCGTACTTAGCATGTCATTAAGTATAACCACCCAAATGGAGATTCGGTAACAAGGATTAGTGCTGTGCTAAAATATACCGTTAGATCGTCGTCAGTTAACCCTGTTTCATATCGCGTGGGCGCCATGCTATGATTAGGGATTATCCATGTACGAATCCTGTTTAGAATATGCACAGTGCCATGGGTGTTGTTGGTAATCCGTGCTCTATCAATTTATTATTAATAGTGCACAGCATTGCATTACATTTGCAGGTTAGGCAAACATTCAGAGGAGGCCTTATCTGTTTGCATTTCCCCTGTTAGGGAAGGATAAGTACTTCTATGTAGTTCAATGAAATTTACGTGCAAACGATTCGCTTGTTTTGGACTTTGGTCCGGCTAGCTAGAATCTTTGAAGCTGTTGTTTTTCCGGTTTGATTGTTATTATTCGTGCCCAAATCCACATAGGTGTAGCAGGTATGAAATCTGCCTCGCGATGGCAATGATACTTTAGATTAATAATGTCTCGGCACCCTTAGAATAGAGGTTTTCGGGATTTTAATCTAGCAAGATCCCTTGGCTCTCCTGTTCATAGAAATGCGCTGTGAGAAACCCCTCTGTGCCTGCCTATTACCTGACACAGACGCCTCGGAATAGAACATGCTGTTGATAGGATGATTGTGGGCAAATATGTAGCTAGCTCACGAGGCATATTATTGATTCCTCAAGTAAGGTAGTGCTGAAAGTGGAAGAGTAATACCCTCGTATTTCTTATCATTGATCGGCAAATATCTCTGGTGGATGACGATGTGAGGGGCCCGAATATTCAGAATAAAGGGAGGGGTGGCAATCTTTAGACCTAATCTTCCATGTGTTGATCAAGGCGTTGGGCCGCATGTGCCGAGCGGCCATGCACTTACCGCCGTGTTGGGCCATCATGCTGGGATGAGTATCTTACTCGGTGTCACGAGGCGTAGGCACAGAACAAAGAGATTGCTGTATATAGCGAGATAGCGTCTACGAAGGTGTTTAGAGCCCTTCGCGCAACAACAAGTGTCTATTGCCTACCTTAGGTTTGGAGTCCTGACACTCGGCTGGCAATCTGAACAGATTCCTCGAAATTCCTTGCGAGTTGATATTCATCAACACAAGGACGAAGGCGCATAGCTTAATAGGCCATAATTTGTTCCCATTATACGATGGATACTTTGGATGATGCAGTAGTTGTAGAAGAAAATTCGAGCAGCAAAGTCATTAGAATTTCATAGTACTGTGACACATAGGGAAAGAAACTTGAGTTGGATTGCCATGAGTATGCTGTGCTAGAGCAAGTCAAAGTATTTCAAGCGCTGCAACCTCGTTATCCATATTGTATACGATTCTCGTAAATTCTTGACATTTTTCCTAAAAGAGAACCCTTTCTGGCGTCCGTCTTTGCATCGGGTTTCACATCGTATCTCTCATCGCCTTCATATATCAGCAATATAAGCAACGTGCCAGAGACTAGTGTTTATAAATTGCCGAGTGTCTCTAACACATAACGAGCGATCGATGTCCAACCAAATTGAAGCCGTTATATTATTGATTAGTTCTTTCTGATAGTAAGCCATGCATCAAAAATTCATCATGCTCGTGACGGCTGCCAAATCACTTATCGGAATTGTATAATAAGCTTCCAGTGACTCTCTTAACCTCATCCCCTCTCCGACACCATCTTTCACATCCACTCATTCAAATTAAGCTCGGAATATTTCTTTTGGGTAAGGAGACATTGCTCATGCGTTGGCAGCTTAAATCAAACCATTATTGGAGAGCATACGATGTCAGGGAGGTCGTTTAATTCTCATGTTTCAACATCGTTCAGATTTGTAGCCATAATGAGAATCGCGTAAAGAGTGAAATTTGAACTTCACAATAGACGTTACCTATAACCACAATTTGAGAAATTTGCATGTGTTGGATTGCTTTGGGATTCTTTAGTGTCTTGACTAGACTGATCTGTGAAGCTGTTCAGTGGAGGAGCATAGTGTGGTTCCAAGGATCTCGCACGCTATGGTTATTGTCTAGTACCAATTTAATCATCCATCATTCATTTTCATGATCGATGTTATTAACAAATCAGATATGTTGGGATTGAGACGACTGACTACCAAATGGGTTTCAAAATGCGCCATGGCCTATGCCATCATTGTTCAACCCCGGTTGAAGCAAGCACCTGGTCCTACATCAGAGTCGGCGGCGGCGTGACTCATTGTTTCAAGCCCAACACATAACCTCCTTCACATTATAAAGTCATTCGTGTGCAGCGCAATTGAACAGATAGCACAAAACCATTTACAAGTTCTCATTGGCGCGAGAGAAAATTGAATCATGAAGCCCCGTCAATCGTTATTGTTGATAGATGGTTGTACCGGCGAGGGTGGAGGACAGCTCGTTAGACTGGCCTGTGCACTTGCTGCCGTGACATCTTCGCCGATACGGATCACCAACGTCAGAGGTAATCGAGATCGGGGTGGAGGTGAGCATATGTGATCGGACAGATGAGAAAATACTGCTAAAGATGATCATCACAGGCTTGAAATCACAACATGTTTCGGCAATAGAATGGCTTGCCAAAGCTACCCAAGCCGAGGTGAAGGGACTTGTGGTAGGAAGCCACACGCTTGAATTCAGGCCTACGGCACCTCCAACAATAGTGAAAGATCGGAAGATCGTCATCACGGCTGAAAGTCGCGGCGCAAGCGCCTTGCTTATTCTCCAGGCTGTCTTCCCCTATCTTCTTTTTTCGGGGAACGAGAACGGTGACCCTATCGAGCTCGAGATCCACGGAAGCACAAACGCCTCCTTCTCACCATCTTACGAGTATCTCGATCAGGTCTTATTGCCCACATTAGAGGAAAGATTTAGCATTCTGGTTGAGCGACAGCTGAGGAGGCGGGCTTGGACGATCGGGCCCATAGATCAGGGCATTATTTGGCTCAAATTTCAGCCAATATCTCCCGGTCAAGCTTTAAAATTGGTGAAACCTTGGAATCCAGAAAGGCAACCGGGCGACCTCGACAAGATGAAGCGCATTGACGTCAGCATCCTTGTCCCATATGCTATGCTTGAGCCAATGGAGAATGCAATAGTTGAATACCTCGGTGCCGAGTTCCCAGAGGCAGAGATCAAATTTGTCGTTAATGAGGAGAGTGGCCATGATGCGCGAATGTACGTGCTTACAGTCGCCCATTCCGAGTCTGGCTTACGATGGGGGCGGGATTTCCTCTACGACCGAAGTTGGAAGAGAAAGCAAGTAACGACAATCGCAAAAGAGATAGCAAAGACGGTCACGAAACGCTTATGGGAGCAGGTTAGTCACCGGAGTCCTTTAAACCCCCTTTCAGCATGTATCAGAGCCACGAACTGCATATGCAGATTATCCTCTTCTCGCTACTCCCAGAAGCCCCCAAACTAAAGAATTCTCAACATGAACTAATACCAATCCTTGAAAGACTACTGTACATACCGCAGCTGTAGATGAGTATCTCCAAGACCAGCTGGTGGTATTTCAAGTGCTGGCGAAGGGTAGGACGACTTATTGGAGCAGAGCAACTGAGAGACGGGACGACGAAGCACGTCCAGATCAAGCGAGAGATGCTGACGAAATAAATCAAGACCTTGAGAAATTGAGCCTTGGTAAAACTGAGAGGAAGGACAAAACTCATAGACCGTTCGGGTTTGGTTCAACACACGCTACAACGGCGAGATGGGTCGCGAGCGAACTCATCCCCACGGTTCAGTGGTTCAACAATGGCACCATTTGTGAAGGAGCCGGCATCTCGTTCTAACACCATATGCCGACTGTTCATAACCGAAGATCAATGCTATGATGAACGCCTTGCCCAAATAATAAGTCGTCATAGTCCAAGACACCGGCTCCAGATTTGCAACGACTACTCGATCTGATAAGCACTTGTTTAGATTAGTCTTGTCCCGACTCACAATTCCAATTCGATAAATTTCCTCGTGTGACCTCTGCGCCTCTGGGCATCCCGCTTCCAGCCCGCATTTGCTTTGCTCACAACAGCAGGATCGCCGGTTTCCATCGTGACGAAAAGCCTAAAAGCATACATTGAGGGGTCATCCGTGTCCGTCTTCAGCGCCTCCAGCACATCTCTAGGAGCTTTCCTCAACCCATGCGTTCGGGTCTCGATGCGCTTGATCAGCTTAGTGTTTTTGCTTATGCTAGACAGATTTCAATTTGAAAGTCGCTGACCGTGAACGTTTCCAGGGGCTTTATTTACTAAGCGGACCTCTGATCGTTGATGTTGAGGACGTACTCTCCATTTAATAATGTACGCCTCCGGATCTACAATGAGAGGATCATGGACGGCGGAGCTCCCTTTCGTCAACCCATAACCCAGTCCGGTACCACGTTCCAATCTGGGTATATGTCCTGATTCTTCTTCCCTAGTCCTTGGATGCTCACCAGAACACTTCCAGAACCCCATGTCGCTACCCTGGAGCTGTCAGAAAAAGGGTGCTAACTCCGTATGCCCCGGACGGCACAGTCCCTACCTTGACCTTGGGGCATAGTCCAACTGGCACCCGGAGGTCCTAGGTTAGCTTCGGAACCGGGAGAGATAAGGCCGGATGCGGGAGCTGAGAATGCGGGATCCCTGCTCTGTCATTTTCCATTGGTCTGGAATCTGGGCGTCATCGGTTCAACATTACCGTGGCTGCTTTATTGACGTAGCCATTGTTGACTTAGCGAGTTATATTCTACATCCGTTTCAGGCAGCACATTTATCCCAGTTCTGTCTACCATGTTCTCCTACCTTACACCTCGTGACCAAGCGGGGTATCTGTGCACATCTGTGCACAGAACCAAGTGAAACGAACCTCGGCCGCCGTGTGGGTTCGTTAAGACGATACCTTGTCATGCCTTACCCGCGACGTGGTAGTTGAGGGATTAGATTCGGAACTATGGAGTATCTACGTACTTACCTGCCGGTGTTCTCTGCTCACAGCACACTGCTCTATTATTCAATGATAAATTATCCACGTAGACTACAAACACCTCAAGATGATATCTTTGATTACTCACGTGTAAGAACGCGCGTCCTAACCGTGTTAGGAGAGCAGTATATCGGATCTTACGGACGCACATACACCACGTTTTGAACCTTAGAATTATCGCCTATCTTGGCTTGTTTGGGCATTTTGGCGCTAAGAAAGCCTGGTAATTTTCCCATTGTTCCACGGTGTGCCTCTCAGCAGTAAAATTTCATCCAGTCTATTACAACACAACCCAAAATCTTTTCTTTTTAAATTTTAGCCAAATATCAGGTGCCGCGAGGGTCAATATTGTACATGCAGCCTCCATGAGCAACAAGACTTAGTGCTAAAACGAAAGAGGTCTGTAATGGGATGAGATACTAATATTAATCAATAGTTGTGGGTAATTTAGTCAAAATTGATCAGTTGGGACCTGAATATCATGCGTATCCGAGGCAAGGGACTAAGTAAGCGAGACATAATCAACAGATTATATATTCAATTCCTCGCGCCAATCAGGCCAAAATCCCTAGGCTTCGGAAGAATGTAGTCAGCTGATAGGAGTATATCAGCCAGTAATATGCGGGGAACAGAGAAGGGTTACAGGTAAAGAAGAAAATATCGAAAATTATCGAAAATTTTATTATCGAGGTAACATCTCACTCAGGTCATTCGTCTCATTGCAGTTGGTTGCCAACGTGTTTCAAACCCGAGATGATCCCCGAGAGAATGTTCTTGCGGACCCTGTCACGCTTGCTTAGTTGTCAGGTGATGCAGGGTCCAGGGCTCAACCGCAAAACGTTGTCTACCATCTCTGAATACCGGGTCATCTATTGGCTGAAGTAACTACAGCGGTCAACTGTGTATCGAATCAAGATTGCTTTACCCCAAAATCCTGGTAGGACAGGCAACTGCTACCTATATTATATCGGATAACAGTAATGCCGCTGTTTTTGGACCCAGAGAACGCTTCGTCTGGTTCCTCACCCAGATGACGGGAAGGTGGTAGATTAACTCTTATAGCAACGCAATTTGACATCCCGGTATAAACTAGCGAGCTTCGAAAGTTCACGACGTCATTAAATTGTAAAAGATAAAGTCTATTTGGATTAAAGGTTGGATGATGCAATAGACGGGGCTGCTCACCAACTGACAGGATTACACGAGGTGGTGGAATATCCGCAACTTATGAGTCAAGGTTGCCATGTGTTGTTTGAACTATGCGAGCTGAAATAAAGTTCAAGATATATCATTGTATTGGTTTATATGAACAAAAGGGCATGGATATTCTCGAGTTAACACTAGATTCAAACTCGGTAGGTAGACATAGATTTTCTGAACAGGTCTTGAATATCACACTAATGGAACTTAGAATGTCGTGCCCTGGTATTTTTTTTTCTGCCGAGTGGCTCGTATCTGTCTCGTCGACTCAGCTGGCGAAACGGAAACAAGACGGATTGAATTCATGTACTAAGTGACTATGCGTCGATCTAATATGCAGCTTCATTCGTTCTCGCTGCACCCCTCAGGAAGGCTTCTTCGTGTGCTCTGGCCTAGATGCCATTGCAACTTCCCGATACGTACGCCACATCATGTTGCGTCAATGAAAATCACACCCAGCTGATTTCTTATATTTCTGGTCAGCTACTCTAATGGCCTCCTTTTACGCCTTATTTGGTGTAAATGAACCAAGCGGTGACCACATGTATAACCCCAACCAGGGAGGAGCTGTGCTAGGTACGCATCGGCACGGAGATATTGGTTGGCCGGCAAATCGAACCTGCTCTATTTGGCAGCAATCCGGATAGTCAAAAGGCCTCCCTCCTTTGTTGTCATCGAGCCGCAAAGCAGAGAAGTTAGAAGCGTCTACCTGACGTTATGGGGATATATGCCGGCCATGCTATCAGCGGTGTAAGGTGCACTATCGGAAACTAATCCTATATACGATCTTAGGACTGCTAGTACGTTGAACGTGGAGACTGGGAGGATTTCTCTGTAACCCTGCGCTATCGTGACTTGCCTGACATGTAGGGTTTCTATGACTGTACAGCCTAGGCAGGGAAAGTAACGGCGAAAATTGCTCGTCTTGTTGTACTTGGGTAGACTTAAAGGGCTAAAATCTGACTCCAAGATGTTGAATATGTGACGCAGTGTGTGATGGTACAAAACTCGCGACTTTCCGAGTGATCTGGATTGGACCTTGCCCAGCTGTGAGTCGTGTCGGTGGTGAGCTGCTATTCCTTCACCGGGAAACACACACGCTTACGCACGCTGTAAGCGAAAGGACGGTAGCAAATAAGCCAGAAACCCGAGTCGATGGCTGAGAGATCTGACATCCTTTTGACCAAGTAACCAATCGTAAGCGGAATAACTACCGCCGAGCTCACTGGGGTGACAGTATTCATAGTCATTGCTGACAACTTTTGGGGTTGTGTTCCTGATTGTTGAGTGAGACGATGGAACGTACTGTAGTGGATCTTGTGAACTTGCTGGGAAGTCGGCTGCTTAAGGACTGGGCGATGAGGAATACCTATGCTACAGTCTTACTTGGTATTGTAACCCTACTGCAGAGCCAGCTTACGGACCAGCTTCAGTGTCGTATCCAACGTCCCTGCAAGCGTCGGTCAGCCTTGCCGGCCCCCAACATTGTCGCAAGGCTATTCACGCCTCAAAATTGTCATAAATGTAATAGCTCATTCGCATGCGCCACTGACATCAGCAGCCGCATCAATACTTCTTTTGGAATCCATCAAAGCACGTAACAGGTACATCAACAAAGGGGTCGGCCCGCAGCGTAGATCCGAAAGCGGAAGCGGATCATCATGAAGGACAAATGAGAACTCTTGATCAGTTCGGCGACTCTTGAAGGCGTATTAATCATAGGGGTGTAGATGTGCGTTGACATTATTGGATTTACCTGCTGCGTAGCGCAGAACATCTGTTCCTGCAGGCGCTGCTCGGCGAAAAAGGAGAAAAGCAAACTCTTTTGATGATCGCGAAAAGAATCCGTCACGTCGCGGGAATAAAGTGAGTCTAGTATTCTGTGAGACCAGTGGCTCACAACTCTGGAGAATGACAAGTGGAAAAAAATCTGTCATGCTTATACCGAGATGCGCGAAAGTTGTATACAACGGCGAAGCAATGATTCTAGCCTGCAAGACAACAGTATTGGTATTAATTTTAAGGCTGAGATGACGAATATTGCCTGCCCGGTATCTAAAGCGCAACCACCTGTCGGATTCATCTAGGTTTTGTTTTTCTTTCGTCGTGTCATACTGATTGCCGTGTGGATAGCAGTACCATGCTGCCCCATGCTCAAAATCCTTTCAGGAAGCCTGTTTCAAGGTAATTTTAACTTCAACCGCACTGCGGAGTTTTAGCAGAGACCGAAGGGGTTTCAGTTACTGATAAATGAATCATGGATATAGTGAATTTTGTGCGCCTTAATAAATATGCAAATAAGCTTTCCGGTGTGACACGATTAGACACGGGCGACTATACGATACCATGACATTTTCGAGATTCTTTGTAATTTGGGGGCTTCTTTACTACGTTTACGGTGTGGATGATGGCCGCATCCAAACTCAAAGTACCCCGACTAAGGGGTCACACGACCTCAGTGCCCCGCAAGGGGCAGGCAGATCAAAATCAGATGTGAATGAGAATGAGGATATAGATGAAATTGGAGTAACGTGGCATCGTTTGAGCGGCCGTTGCTGGTAGGTGGATAGGAGGCCCATGTGAAAAGTTAAACTTGTGAAGCTGGACTTGAGGACAACCGGTTCGATAACGCCAGGGTGTTGTACGTCTCATCCATGTGTATGCTTATCTACGGTTAAGTGCAAGACGATGGTGGCGAGTATGCTCTGAAAGTCCCTCAGGAGATAAGTGGTTTAGTTGAATGGCGGTGTACTGGAAGAAAAAGCCGAAGCTGAACTTGATGCCTGTGCGCGAACTGACGCACAAATCCTGTTGTTCTGGCCCACTGGGGCTCTATGCGAAGAGGAGCTGGAAAGGCGGCGCCGAGGAAGAACTGCAACAGTCCATAGTATTTGCGAAACGTGGGTAGGAAATGAACAGCCGGACTGTGGCCGAGGTATCGTACAACGCTAGGATCAAGTGATGTTAGATAGCTTTGCAGACTGGGTAAAGGTGAGCCATGTGACAGCGTCAATCTTCCGTACAAGTGAAACAATATAGCCGCATCATTGCTTGTCTCTCGATCCGGCGGCTGGGAGAGGATCCCAGAAGAGGGGGAAACGGCCCCAAACGGCACGAACAATTCTAGAACATTTAACCCCAGCACAGGATCCGCTGAAAAAACGTGGGGAACAAACAACGATTCGACGCAAGCGGGATGCCTGCACACCGGTCTTCCTTCTCAAGTCGGCGGTTTTCAAATGCGGCAGAGATGCCTGGACTAGGGGGACGTCACACGTGGGCAGCTGACGGCCGTAGCAGATAGCGGACTGACTGCCGGCGGCGCTGTGTGCCTTGCTAGGCAGGTCGATGATAAGGAGACCAACCCTAGGGTTTTGGCGAGGTGGGTGGACGGTGATCACGACGACTGCTGCGTTATCTTGTCCGAAACATGCCCAACTGTTGTGACCTGCAGAGCTGCTTGGCCTGCGTTGTGTGCCATGGGGATGGAGCGTAGACTGCGTAAGTAGCTCGCACGCCGAGATGCACGCCGAGACGTGTGGAACTATGCTGCTCTTTCTAGATTCCAGGGAGCACCGGCAGTATACTGAGCCGAAATATGTTGGGTACGCAGTGAGTTGGGTACGTAGGTAGGTAGTAGGGAGGGGCCCAGCTGAAAGGCAAGTGAGGCGGGCGACGGGATGAGGAGGAGACCATACGTACATACGTATAGTATAGATAGATAGACTCGAGTGTTGGGGGAGAGGAACCCGCTAGCTGGACTTCCTAATCCCAGTAAAGCGGTCTCCACGGATTTACAAGCACAGCGGTGAATCCTTCTTGGGCAGACATGGTTAAGGAATGGCCGGTTTAGGTACGTGGAATTATATATGTGTTAGGTATATATATAACTACTAGGTATACAAATAACCCTTAATGAGGGTAAGACCTGGGGTAGGGGGGAGGGTAAGAAATGAAGACATCATGATGGTCACACCTGGGAGTATGGTATAATTAAGTAGGTGCCTTAGGTAAGTATGTGCCTAGACCAACATCACTTCTTACGGAACAAATGGGGGTTCTCTGACAGGTACGGGTCGCGATGCCTCCGTCACTACACCCGGGCCCTTGCAATGGGCCTGATGGCCAGGTACCTAGAACCCTAAAATCAAGACATGATCAGTGGGTCAGTCTGCATGTTGTTGACAGGCACGACCGGTTCAGCGGTGCCGTAAGAGGTACCTACCTTAGCCGTCCTATTTTGCGAGTGTCCCGCCTTCTGCCGCTAGTAAAGACCTGTCATGGCCTACCTCCTACTTGGCTTGGTTTCTTAGGTAGGTTAGTTCCAGGTTGTAGGCTAGGTAGGTAGGCTAGGCAATTCCTCACAGCCGGAGACCTACTAAGGTTACTACTGTAGTCCACCTACACTCCGTAGTGTACTCCGTCCCTACCCACCGCAAGGAAATTTTTCAGACAGGACCCGTGAGACGATGACAGAATAATAGACTTGGCCTTTCTGGGTCGTGACTGAGGGACTACCTACGCTTGCGTGCGCACATATCCCTGGTGCTGTTGCTGCCGCTGCTGTGTTTTTGTGCTGGGCTGTACTTACTTACCTAGTACCTGCTTACCACCTGCTGCAACCTACCAATATCCTACACTACACGCAACCTGGGAGCCTTTATACCTTGCGCCAACAACGGCTCTTTCAACGTTATTCCCCTTCTTTCGCTCTGAGCATCACCTGGGTTCTCTTCGTATGCTTGGAAATCAGAGGCAACGCTCGCTCTCTTCCCCGGGCCTGCATGCGTTGGATTTCTCACGCTTACACACGTCATATCACCATACCATACATACATACTACCACCTTACCTTACCCTTACCTTACCTTGCCTACCTCTGATCCCATCTGACGGCGTCGAGGCAATACTCAACTGGTTCTCATTGTCTATCTGTACCTATTGTCCTTGGTACTGCCATACATACATCAACTATCTACTTGTAATACTAATACATGGCATTTGTCGACCACCACAGCCCTTCCCCCTCCCGCCTATCAGACCGCCCACTTACAGACGCTTGTCCGTTTGTCCATAATTTGGGTTTGAACCAGCTTAAGCCCGAACATTCTTCTTCAGGCTTCTTTAGTCCCGCAAGACGATCTATCTGCCGCGCGGACGCCGGCGCACCCTGATACTTTATTTAGCCTTTGCCATCTCCTCTACTTATAAGTCCGCTGTGACTTGACTTGCTGGAGTTCTCTTCCCCCACAGTTCGCTTCTTGCGTGATCATATTGATCACTGGCCCGTCGAGCTAGCTTGTCTGCCTTATTTTCCTGAAGAGCCCGGGTTGTTATCCCCACTTGCTTTACCCAAGGACGATTTGGCTTGGCTTGGATTCAAAACTAGCCGCATACATGCGCATTTAACGCGGAATGCCCTTCCTTTTTGCGGTTCCGCACTTTGCCAAGCGTTGTTGAAATTCTATATTGCTTACGGCCCACGCCCTCGAGCTATGAATCAGATACACACGCCAATCGGACTCCAGGTAATCGTGAATAACGGGAGATATTGGAAGATAGAACGGAACGAAGTCTCTGAGGCTATCGAACGCGGTCGCCGCGAGCATCGTACAAGATGGCACAGGAGCAGACGATTTTGCCCAAGGGGATCGTGCTGAATAGGAACACTGTATACGAGGAGATAGCCAAGTACGATGTCGTACCGGTGGAGCGGATTCTAAGGGCTTGTCATGGTAGATGATCCCTCTCATCCTCTTTGATCTGGCCGTCTAATCCGTAGTATAGTCTTCTCTACAACCTCTCGGGAACTATACGATCCTACCGCCAGGCGACTAGAGAACTTCTGGACACGAGTGCTTGGTGGGGACCGTCGCTACCTCTCTGGTAAGATCATTGCACGACTATTCAAGGACATTTCCGAGGAGACATCTTTTGTCAAACTACGAGGGCCACAAAATCGATATGAGCCTGTAAGTTTCTATCAAACTCGTAGTAAAACTCGCTAATAAGCCAACTGTAGCCTTCCCCTAAATCTTCGGCTTCTAAATCACAGGGTATCCAAGCTACTGCTTCGACACCTACAATGAAGCTAGAAAGCAAACCTACGACATCTGCCAAAACCCCACATCCCATTCTCAAAAAGCCTAGGGGACCTTCAGCTTCGGGACCACGGCCAACAGCTCGATTCGTATCACCGCCAGAGTCTGGAATTGATGAGGATAATACTAAGCAGAGCGGGACAACGACCCCTACGACAGCTGCCACATACGGTGTTGGTTCTAGAGGTTCCGGGGGGTCAAATACTAATGAAGAAAGGAGAAAAGGAAACTCTCATAAACCAAAGAAAAAGACAACGGCGTTCGTGGCATCAACATCATCCAAACGAAGGCCTGGAATGCCTCGAAGGTCCAGCTCGCAATCCTCTGCCGGGAATTCTGAATCTAAAGATGGGGACTCATCACTTGGATCAAAGTATGACGGTTCACAGAGTTCGGTACCAACGATACTGGAGAAACCAGAACGACAACAAGTTATTGCAAAAAGGGGGGACGGAAATACAGGTTTGAGTGCGAAGGCTGCTGGGAAACGCCCAATGACACAGTCACGAGTTGAAACCACGACATCAAAAGCTGGAACGGCGCGTAATAGCCAACTCCAAAACGAAGATTCTTCAGCTAGGCAGGGAAACGTCAAAGTCAGGGGGCAGAATCCAGGGAAAACTGGGGGCACTGCTGAAAAACGCTCAAAAACGTCTTCGTCAGCCGCTGTTCAAGAAGCGGACATACATCAACAGCCACAATCCGAATCCATGCCATCCTTAAATAGGTCCGCCTCGGATACTGGTTCGATGCGCCCAATCTCACGAGAGACAAGCCGGACCTTTGTCGCGCCTTCTAGCTTAATGTCGTCATCCCAAGCCAAACTTGATACCTCGGTCGTCGGCCAGGGCACAATTTCAAAGTTTGCGGAGAGTACTCCCTCTCAGGGCCCTTTCGTGGGTCAATATAGAGAGAGTTGCAGCAACGAGGCTCCCGAAGCATCGCAGAGCTATGGCGGCTCTGGAATTGGCCGGCAAATGACTCCCACTCAGCCGAGTAGCACACCTACAATACCTCTAGGACGTTCCAAAAGTCAGTTGGCGATACTTCTTGACCGAAAGGCCGAAAAAAAACCTACACGCTGATCGCCATTACCACAAAAAAAGGAGCTGCTAACGATTATGATATGGTGCTACCAGCATCAGCTTTATTTAACTCGATTTACACCAGGCGCAAGGAAATGTTTTAGTGGCGTCACGTCGATACAGGTCCACGAAAGAAGGCAAATGTAGAAAAAATTGTACTTTTTCGGGTCTAAATTCATGGATAGGCAGCATCTTTCTGAACTACGGCGACCCAAGTAGTCCTAAAATGGGTATTGTATTTGCGTGTCAATGGCTTTCACATATAGCATCGGCGTTTAGACGGCTTCACGGGACAATAATACTTTGATTCCATCTGGGAGATGCTGAATGAGGGCAACAGCGCAAGGAAATGTACAATTGGCCTGCTTCAATATAGACACAACCGTGGACGTATCAAGGTCATTTCTTCAAAAAAAAAAAAAAAAAAAAAAACAAAGTCGATTCTACGTATCACCATGGCTCATCGTTGGTTAATCTACACCTTAGCTGTGTCGGCGTTTTTCGGGGGTTCAGAAGTCAACGAGAAAAGAAACTCCTTATGTCACAGCCCTGGTTGTTCCAATCTCAGTACCCCTGTTAGTCTGGGGTTACCTTGATACCCATTACCCTTCAGGTTCGAGTCGGGCAGATTCGGAAAGAGCAGAGCCTAGAAATAACCATAGCAGCCCAATGTTATTCACCGCAAGGTGACGTCTAGTACACGATCAAAATTATTTTCCTCTAGTATCTGTCAGTCGCCCACGCATGAGCAAGCCTGAACTCTTTTTGTTACTTGCATTTCGCTTGCATGAGTCACCCACAGCTCCATGATGTAGACGCGTCAGACGACGCTTGTACACTCATCATAATTTCGGGAAGTGATACGTCAATTGTTTATAAGAGAACTTTTTGGCGCATCGGGCGCTCAACCTCGTTCGCGCAACGTTGCTGGAGCGGATGGGGAATAGCACCACCTATTCAAGTAATTTAGACAGAGGCTGATTAATAACGTGTTTCATGCTACTACGTAGCATTATAAGAATTGGGAATAGCACAAAACAGCCAGCACAACCTAGTCTCCAGAGTATGTACCTATTCACTCTTTTCTGCGGTCTGCGGAAATCCGGCGGTCAAACCTACGATACCTACTTATAATAATACAACTCGATATCTACTAGCCAAATCGGAGTCAAGTGTTTGTTTGAAGTTATCAAGCAAAGACCGCCTTTTCTTCTCCAGTAGGAATTTCGAGGGAGAGGGCAAACCCAGTGCCTGCTCATCGCCGAGCAAGGACGGAATAGAGTCAAGTTCTACCACTTTAGGTATGTAGTAAAAATAAACGTGATCAGGTTTAACCATTCGGTCACACCGAACGACTGGTTTCCCCCACGCCATTGGTAAAATGCCGGCAGACAAGCGTTACGTCAACTACCGAGTCTCTTTCCTACTAACTCCGATATATGGCTAGAGGCCTTCTCATATTGAATTTGTAGTTGGCTAGCGACAATCTTATGAATTTCGCCTAACACTTCTCTACACTTTTCTTATTTAGTCACTCGATAAAATATTTTCACTCAATATAGTTAGTCGTCAGTCTTGGTCCCTGCATCTTATATCATGCTAACAGAGCAAGCACTATAACATAGTTATTCACCGCTAATCGACTCAGTTCATTCCGCTCACCGTCTCGGCTGCCGAATTCCTAACAAAAGCACTGGGAATAGACCGCCCACGTCCCTGGCCTGTCTTAGACCAGGAGAACGTGGGGATTTGATATGGATCCTAACGAAGCTAGGATCCACGATGCTCAGTTACTCTGTGATTCCTCACCTATCGACGGGAAGGAAAAGGACTAGTGATGACGTTGATAGTGGTTCTACGAGACATCCGTTTTACCACCGCGCCATTGCATGACGATCGTTTGGAGCTAGCCACTTAACAAAACTTATAAGCCTCAAACCTGCGGTCTACTGGGCGGGTGGCGTACATGCAAGACAAACTGTTCTAGGATAGAATGGATAACTAATCAGATAAACTGACACGGAGTGTTTAAGCTAGTGTTGGCTTCTTTGATGCATCGTGGGAACATGGGGACGTGCGTGACGTGACGGGTCATTTTTCTTTGCTCACCCCTTCCCAGAAAAAGACAGGAGAAACTGAAATGAGGCAATCTGATAATGAAATCGTTACTTTGCCGTTTTTAGGTAATCGCTTAATCAAACACCCCTCATCGACCCTTGCGGCTGAGATCATCAAAGCTGGGGCGATCTGAAGACGTCATACCTATAACAGAGAAGACATTTTAAGCTTATCGACATAGCTCCAATATTTATCTCACTTAATTATGTTGATCTTGTTTATGTGTACCCACGTAGGTACTTGGAATGCACAATTGAGTCAGTTTCAACTCCAATTTAAAATAAAAAAGGGTGAGTAATGAAAACTCTGGAAAGTGGGATACAAAGCACGTTATTAGATACTTCTACGTAATTGGTAGTGGGAATAATGCAGCACCACACCAAAATTCATGATATCAACGATTACAAAATGCGTTTTTTTACTCTTGCCAAGCTCTCCGAAGGGCTCGAGGGTTTTTGCTGCGCCCTCAGGGGCTAATTCGGCGACCCCACGGCAAACAGGTGAATCAAGTTAGTAGCTCTGTCTCGCGATGTGGGGGGTTTCTGACGCCGGACGGGATGAGCCGCGGCTTTGCGCTCACTCATGTGACCGCACCGCCGTTTTTTGATGCCTTGCGATCGTCAGCCGCTGCGTGCCGAGTAAGTGTACTTACTCGGTCCTAGTTGATCAGACAATTTTATAAACGAACTGCAGCGCGTGATGCGAATTCCAAGAACTTGCCAATGCATGTGATGACCTGCATATGTGCCCCTGAATTGCGTCGAACTTGGTTGAAAATAGAATCATGTCAGGGAAAGGGTCTTAGCAACTGTAGAGATAAGGGGACCACTCCGTGCTGTGTTTCTAAATTACGAAATAATTAATTGATATCCTGTATATACACAATTTTAGTTTCTTTTTCTTTAACGACAACGAATTCACATAAGGTGATGAAAAGATAACATTTAAACTGACTCGTTTGGTGGATAAGAACACGAAATCTCAGTGAGCTGGGATATGTCTGCTAAGGGAATAATATCAAGTTTCTTATAATAGGCACCCAAGACAAAACCAAGAAAAGCATACCTGCAAAACCATATACTAGCCGAGCCACGCCCTCAACGCCCAGTCTATATAGCTTCAGACCAATGAACGATCGAGTAATTCAGCAGATTTGCACATTTTTGAGGAATAATGCTGACAAGGAGACAAATGCAAGAAGTAATAAAATCTTCTCATTCATTACTCAAGAAGGATCACAAACCACTTATATAATTGTATGTATATGTGTGAGTTCACCTTAATGCATAGAAGTTAAGCGACAAAATTACGATATATGATTATATACCATCTATCATCCAATATCAAACAAGGATTCAACTAAAGTATGTATATTACCTCTCTACATAGGGTATAGGAACGACACATGCAAGGTCAACTAATCGTATAATCCATTGGGGGCGCACAGCATAGACCTACCTTACACAAGCAAGCCCAACACTACGGACCTTCGTCTCCTTCCTACCTCAATAAGACTCCCATTAACCATCCACTACTACCACCACCACCAACACACTTACACCATGTGGTTACCATCGGGCGTTCGAATCTCATCTCATCAAGTCAGCCATAGCGCAGTGTAACGACTCAAATGCCGGCCGGTAGAGGTAGAGGCATAGGGAGGAGAACCACTGGGCCTCTCTCCGTCCGCCAAGTGGCAGCACAGCATGAAAGGTCGTGTGAACCACAAGACCCAAGAACCAAGAAAACAATAACGTGGCTTTTCTCATGCAAGCCGGACGTGTGCACGGGAGGTTCCGAATCAAGCAAAACACCTCAGAGCGATAAATTACTCGCAGGAACGTTGCGTCGTGCCGAAGCGAGGAGGTCATTCATGGTTGGTCGGTGGGCAAGTCAGACGAACCCAGGACGAAAAGCGAGCGAATCATCTCTCGCCGTCGGACATGGCCCGGGATTTGACGTCGTTCCTTCGTCGGCGAACGCTACTGTAAAAAACCGCATCTTAGCGATAAACTCGCTTGGCCGAATTCCGCCTTGCAGGAGGAATCGCGGCGCGGGACTTTTCTTATCCCGGGCTCTGCGTTGGCATCGTGACGACAGCGGTACCGATCCGTCCGGTATTGGTGTATTTTGTTATCAGAGAACAAGGTTTGGGCGCAGCTTCATGTAGACAGATGCAAGCCTAGGCCAACAGCACAACACAGGAAGCATCAAGGGCGGTCATACGTCAGGGAAGTTCGCTGCTTCGCACCTCAATTATATGATGTGTTGTTTAGCTCTCCCATTTTGGATGAATCACTACAACTATAGACGCACCAAGTCCGCTATATACCGACCATGCCGTGAGATTATCGGCCCCGAAGATGCTTTACATTCTAAAAACGCCAAACTTAGTATTACCAGGTTTGATCTCGTTTCTGCCACCCATAGCGGCGCAGAGCCCAAGACCAAGATACCGCCGTGTGTGCTGGGGCGGAATTACGCCATCGTCCTGCACGCATTGTATTAGCTAGGAACAACCAGGAACTGGAAGGTCTGCTGACGAGAGACGCAAGGGGAACGATAGGGAAAGACCATGAGGCGGAATTAACTTACCCATAACCTCGCAGAAGAGAATACTGCGTCACTCTCACGCTCGATCCGATCACGGAGTTCAGGGTCAGCCTTCTGACCTACAGTCTGCATGACGTTCGCAAGTTGCTCGCTGCCCATAACACCAATGCGTGCATTGGGCCACATCCACAAGAACCGTGGAGAGTATGCTCGTCCGCACATACCATAGTTGCCAGCGCCATACGAGCCGCCTACCACAACCGTAAATTTGGGCACGTCGGCACATGCAACGGCCGTCACAAGCTTGGCGCCATGTTTGGCAATGCCTTCACGCTCGGCCTGAGCACCGACCATGAAGCCGCTTATGTTCTGCAGGAAAACCAGGGGTACACCGCGCTGTGCGCACAGCTCGATGAAGTGAGCTCCTTTTTGTGCAGACGAACCGAACAAAATTCCGTTGTTCGCTACGATACCTACCTTGTGTCCGTAAATTTGAGCGAACCCTGTTACGAGAGTGGTACCGAAGTCTCGTTTGAACTCAGCAAAGTGTGATCCGTCGACAATACGCGCAATCACCTCATGAATTGCCAAGGGCTTCCGCAGATTTGTCGAGGCTATGCCTAGAAGCTCAGACTCAGGGTAAAGGGGGGAGGCGTACGTTTTAGCCGGTGGCGTCGCCTTATGATGCCAGTTTAGATTGCTGATGCACCGCCGTGCGAGGACGATGGCGTGTGCATCGTCGACGGCGAGGTAGTCCGATACACCTGATACAGAGGTGTGCAACGCGCCGCCACCTAACTCTTCAGCCGATACCTCTTCTCCGGTGGCTGCCTTAACTAGCGGAGGACCTGCCAAGAAGATATGCCCCTGTTTCTCTACGATGATATTCTCATCGCTCATGGCCGGCACGTAAGCGCCGCCCGCGGTACATAAACCCATGACTACGGAGACCTGGGGGATACCCTGTGAGCTCATCCTTGCCTGGTTGTAGAAGATGCGACCGAAGTGTTCGCGGTCAGGGAAGACGTCGGACTGGTGAGGAAGATTGGCGCCTCCGGAATCCACCAAATATATGCATCTGCCGACGATGCGCGGGTTAGTGTAAGCCCTGCGCAAGAGCACCCAAACCGGCTGGAATAGCGGACCTACGGGAGATTGTTCTCTTTGGCCACTTCCTGCGCTCTCAAGTGCTTCTTAACTGTAATTGGATAGTATGTGCCGCCCTTGACGGTGCTGTCGTTGGCGACGATCACACAGGTCACACCCTCAACCACACCAACACCCGTAATAATACCACCAGCGGGGACGTCGGCTTCGGGGTACAGCTCGTGGCCGGCTAGGGGCGAGAGCTCCATGAAGGTAGTGCCAGGATCTATCAATGCTGTGACGCGGTCCCGCGGGAGCATCTTCTTCCTCGCAATGTGCTTCTCCCTGGCCTTGGCCGACCCGCCCTGCTGAGCTGCCCGTGTCAGCTTGTCCAGCCGGGCCATGGCCTCACCCATGAGCCGCTCATTCTCACGAAACTCATCAGAGCTCGTGTCTACATTGCTCTGTAACACGGATATGGCGTTCGCCTGGTGCGGCGCCGTATACGAGGCAACGGTTCGAGCGGGCGTCGCCGAGGGACGTGAAGGCGCTCGGCGGGGGACGACGGTCTGTCTGGGGCATTGTCTGCTCAATTGGCGGGGGAGGCCCAGGAGGTCACGCGAGGATCTTGATACCGACATTTGCGATTGTATAGGAGACCACCCTTTTTGAAGGAAACGGATTATCTAGAGGAAGAAACACAAGAATTGGGAAGGGAAAGGTCTTTGGGTAGGTAGGTAGTAGGTAGAGGTAGAGTAGGTGCTACGTGATGGTGGGAATGACGGGCGATCGCCTATCCGGCCCGCTTGTAGCCGACGGGAGCCGGCGTTACCAGCACCATTCCTGGCCGAGGCGTTCACCAACGTCCAGACCTTCCCATTCTCATTCTCATGGTCATTGCCATTGCCATTGCCATTTCTACTCTACCTTCGCTTCTGCCGCTTTCTTCTCCTCCATCTCTGATGAACTTCTAGTTTCCAATTGATATCTGAAAATGGCGAGTTTTAAGGCGGCTAGAGCGCTGGGCCGTTTACGTCCCGTCGTAGCCTCTACCCGGGTAGCACCAATAATTGCCCCTCCCGCATTTACGCCCGCAGTTATCCAGCAGAGACGAGCGTACGCCTCGAAGAAGCACCCGAAAGGCTTTGAGGCTCCTTCGACCGCTGACCTCGCCGAACTGCGTGAGCGCGTGCAGGATTTCGTCCGGCGCGAGATCACCGAGGAGGTTGCGTCGCACACGGACAAGAGCAATGCTTTTCCCAACGAGATGTGGCCGAAGCTGGGTGAGGCGGGGTTCCTGGGTATGACAGCTGACGAGGAGGTTGGTGGAATGGCCATGGGATACCAGGCGCACTGCGTCGTCATGGAGGAGTTGTCGCGAGCCAGTGGCAGCATCGCGCTGAGCTATGCCGCCCACTCCCAGTTATGTGTTAACCAGCTGCAACTCAACGGCTCACCCGCGCAGAAGGAAAAGTTCCTCCCCGGTTTGATAGGAGGTACAAAGATTGGAGCGCTTGCCATGTCTGAGTCTGGGGCCGGGAGTGACGTCGTCAGCATGCGCACGAGCGCGAAGAAGGTCGATGGTGGCTACGTACTCAATGGCACCAAGATGTGGATCACCAACGGTCCCGATGCTGACGTTATCGTCGTTTACGCTAAGACACGGCCTGACGCTGGGTCTAAAGGCATCACTGCCTTCATTGTCGACACAAAGACTGAGGGCTTCAGCTGCGCACGTAAGCTCGACAAAATGGGTATGCGCGGCAGCAACACTGGCGAGCTCGTCTTTGAGTCCGTCTTCGTACCTGACGAGCATGTCCTTGGTGCCGTTGATGGTGGCGTCCGCGTGCTAATGGAGGGGCTAGACCTCGAGCGTCTCGTTCTTAGCGCGGGGCCCCTGGGTCTCATGCAAGCCTCCCTAGACGTCGCGCTACCCTTCACTCACCAGCGGAAGCAGTTCGGAAGCCCCATTTCACATAATCAGTTTGTTCAGGGCAAGCTCGCCGATATGTACACCAAATTACAGGCAGCACGGGCGTATACGTATGCTACGGCCAAGGCGGTCGATGAGGAGGGCACCATCCGGACGCAGGACTGCGCAGGCGCGATTCTATACGCCGCCGAGCGAGCAACCGAGTGCGCCCTCGACTGCATTCAGCTCCTTGGTGGTATGGGTTACGTTGAGGAGATGCCTGCTTCTAGGATCTTGAGAGAGTGAGTATCGCCCTTCAAGCACAGCTTGTTTACTGCGGCGTAGCCGAGAACTGACACCCCGAACAGTGCCAAGCTATACGAGATAGGTGCGGGAACTTCAGAAATTCGTCGCATGGTTATCGGGCGGGCATTTAATAAGGAGTATGCCCACTTAGGAGCATAGAATAAGGGTAGCCTCGGGCACCACAAGTGATATCACTGCATTCAGCCGGCGTCCGGCGTTAATTCGCATATCTAAGATAAGTTTTGGTCAGTCGCATGCATTGATGTGACTTATGGAATCACTCTTGCCACGTCCTTTATCCCACATCTCGTAATCACGTACCTGATGTCTCTGAAGTTTGGTGCTAGTAGAGATTGGTCGAGTAACGATAATGCGACCGGAGGTTCCAACGGTCTTTTTTAAAGCCTGCCTGACACATGAAGATGGCAGACTGATCATACAGAATATAGGCGACAATATTTTCTATTTCCAATGGCTTATCAAGCACGATTATCCATATCAGCTCACAGTCCGATGCTAATAGCCGTGATCATGAGTATAATGCCCGAGGAAATCGTACGATCGTGGTGTTATAGATTGGTTGCACACTTCTAATCACCGCTACTCTACTGACGTACAGAAGCCCAAGCAACCGCGGTCTATCTTGCATGTTCACGCGGGGAGGGAGGTTTCTCTTGAAAAGATTGTCCGACAGTTCGGCCCCGGTGAGGATGCGACGCCTCTCGAAATTGATGCGGGGTGAGTTCAACGTGATGGCCAATCCCGCTGCTTGCGGTTCTCACTTGTGATGTATCATGTATCCCCATGTGATCCTAGATCGTGACTCGGTAATCCCTAGATGCGGGCCCAGAGTATATCCGTTATCAATGGTTCTCTTGCGGCGTTCTTGCAACACAAACAACACGCCGACTCATAGACCAAAAGTGCTATTACTGACTGCATTGCACGCTTTCACCGGTGAGGTCGTAGAGCATGTTCTGGTCGGTTCTAAGGTTGGACACGCCCCCAAAAGGCCGAGAATGCAGTTTCTATTTGTCATTGAGGCATGAGAAGCGGTCATTGAAACTGCAGCCGTGTTGTAAGACAGCGTTCGCGAATTGTGTTATCGGCCAAGACATTATCACCATTCATTGACGTCGAGATATCTAGCCCAAAGCCGAAATCTTTTAGAAGGCAAGAGTATCTGCATGGTAGATAAACTTAAACAGGGCAAGATGATAGGGTGCTTAGAGTGTTGGATTTCTCACAAAGCCATAATAAGCATCTCACATTGGTGAATTCAATCGAAACCGAGTTTAGGGTTATAGAAGCACTACTTGCGAATTTCAGAAGGTGATCTACCTGCAGCAGATGATTCCATTTACAGATAACACTTGGTTAGGGAAGCTGCAAAAGAGAGCTGGATATAACAGCGATCTTGCATGCGTGAAAAGTCGCATATTCATCACGCCGAAGATCCACAGGTCGGGCACCAAGCTAACAAAATAGGTCAGTTGGTGCGAGGATAATAGGACGCCGGATTATTGGTCTCAAATGATGATTCAAGACAACCGTTGGGCTTTTCGCATACGTCTTCATCATACACATAAAGGAAATAACTTTCTCGAATGATTGGTGCGTAGATGGTGTACTCGATTGCCTACGTAGGGCATGGAGCAAGTGAATTACTCGCCGCTCGCAGTTGATTGTCGTCGGCAGTAAGTCGCGAACAAGATTCCGACCTTTCACAAAAGGCAGTGCCGGTAGGGAATAACGATATGGAATCTGCATACTATTGGCAGAGCCTGGTGCGCCAGCTTACTATAATTTGAACCGTGCGAGTATCAGTTAGTCTGGGAAACATGTGTTAATGCTGATAGAGAAAGAACCCAATTTTCGACTCACTATCATATCAGTGCTCATATTTGCACAAAAAAAAAAAAACGTCTTGAACCAAGTTTTGTAGTGAAGTTCCACATTCGAGAATGACATTGAGACAACATATACCGTTTCAAAATCCAGCTCCTCTTGTGCGGATTTGGTCCGATTCGCGAATTGCACAGACACAAAATATCTTCAATCAAACTGGGTGGAGCTGAGAGCGTGGAGGCATCGGCAGAATGCATCCTCGTTTCCATGTTCTGTCATATCTTTTACTTGAAGTATGTAGTACCAATAAGACTCGTAGCGTATTGGCACCCTTGGCATTGTGTCGAGCATATATCTTTGAATATCGGTCAAACAATGTACCGAAAGAATCTCTATAGTGGAGTTAAGTAGGAGATGGCGAGGCCAGTCGACAGTGCAGGATCTGTTTCGGGTTGAGCGCCATTAGCCTTGGATACATTCGGTGTGCTGGTTTGATATCAGCACATAGGCCACAGCCGAGAAATACTACTTCCCGGCCTGTGCCGTACCCGAAGTTCCCACAATGGGTGTCAAGACATGTGACTGGTCTGGATGTCATCCGTCTGCCATTCGCTCACAATGTTTCAGTCTAAAGCTTATGCACTGAACTCGGGAATAGCTTTGCGAATGTGCAAAGAAGGCGGCTAAATTGTACATCTTTGAGTAGTACGAGCCACCTAATAGACCGCGTGACGTGACGTAGCCTCGAGGGCAATACGAAGCGGCTCTCTCTTCCCTTTCTTAGGTGCTGCCGGTCCGGAGCAACTTCGGTGGGCGCTTTGAGAGTTGGGGAAGTGGTGGGTCAGCCAGACTGTCGGTACCGTCTTTGGTCAAATGTGTAATACAGGTCCGTTGCTAAATAGTAGATAACATCTATACCTCCACCAATAGATACTCTGTATTCGTCCAGAAACTACCCGTACCCTTAGCTCCTGGAAGGATGTTAGGCGAAGAAAGCATTCGCAGAAGTGGCATGTTTGAGAGCGACCGGTAAGCAGGGTTATTGCAAGGTATATCCCTGCTCACTTGAGCCGCGCAACCAAACCCCTGCGAGCAAAGAGCAACGAAATACAGAAGAAAGGAAATTGATGATAGTGTCTAGTCCCTGATCGTGATTCGGCATCCCATGGGTCCAGCTTACGGTCCTGACCGGCGCAAATATTTGACTGCAGCCTGACCGGTGAGACATTTTTCTAAAGTCGGTCAACTGCACGTCGAAAATAGCTATCACAACATGAATAAAAAGATACGCTTCTTCTCGACTGAAATGACCATGCTTCCTCCTTGTCCATTCGTATCACAAAAAATGGCGCGCGGCTTGTGTGAAAAAAGCCCCGTTGCGGCTGGGCAGAGAAGGCCAGTGCGTCGTATAGTAGAGTACGAAACTCAACCGCTCTCAAAATTTGCTAAAGAGTACAAAGAACTGAGCAGAAGAGACATACGGGTTCGCGACAATGCCGTTAACTGGAATGACGAAAGGGTATGGGAAAAGATTAGGAACCAAGGATGTTACCACAAATCCGACGAGATCATCGTTAGCTGCGGCACAGTCACCATCAACAAAGCAGAAGACCCCTGCCCTGAGGTACTAGTCGTTTATAATAACAGGATCGGTATATACCAGCTTCCAAAGGGCCGCAAAGATATTGGAGAAGGACACCTCGATGCGGCAATTCGCGAGACAACTGAAGAAACTGGGATTGCCGTTCGTCCTCTACGCCTTCGATTCGGTTCAAGATCAACACCGTCGAGATTGGCTACCGCGACGGGGGCCATGATATGTAGCTCTGAAGACCAGAGTACCGGAATCACGAGAAGCCTTAGCAACGAAATGATCGGGGTTAGCGAATGGTAAGTGTTGGCAGTCCAGAAAGGGTCGGCTGCCCTAGCTATCTTGCGCTCGGCTACTCTCGTCTTTGTTTTACCGCACTAACATGTTTCTAGTATGTCAGACACATACATACCTCCTGCACATTCTAGGTTGACATTGCTTGTGTAACTGATGTATTCATTGCAGATCCGGACCCTGCGACTGGCGCGTGGCGGAATATTCATTGGTATGCGGCCAAGCCGTGTGCCGGTATTAAGCGGAATGAAGCCTGCATGCCTATACAAGATGATCGTGAGAAGTTTTCAACGCATTGGTTTAGCGAGGCAGAAGCCCTTTCTAAGCTCAAGCTGGATGACGAGAAGTTCAGTAAGTCATGCCGCAAAACGCCTCGGTTTGCGAGTCCAGAGGTTACATTGGTAGAAACGTTTGTGTATCGATATTGGAAGGCTACACCACATAAAGACTTATTGTTCTAGCCCACAGGATGGTCATGCTAACCTTGAGATTGTTATAGTGGTCCGCGTAGCGTTCGAATACACGCGCAACATGTCGACGGATGATTGGTTGAGCAACAAGGAGCTTGAGAAGAAGGAGGAGCCAGCATGAGGACGGCTAGGGTACAATAGGTGACCACGCTGCTAAGTGAGCATATCGGTATCGTGGTGAGGGGGTAAAAGTAGTCTTGGTGGCAGCAGGCGGACAGACCGGCCTAAAGGCAAAGTGCAGTACAGCATGGGAAGATTTCCTTCTGTTCTCATTGGCATAGGCTGACGGCGTGTGAGCCCTCGAATGTAACGTCGGTGTCAAGGTATCTTGTTCAAAACACGCCCATTTCATCAATCTCTCGTAATCCGGAGCACCCAACACCAGTGGTGAGATGAGACACTATTAACAAGATAAGCGACATTGCTAAGAGCAGCTGAGTAATCGCCACATTTATCGTGATTGGATGGATGGTGACTGAACAACGTTCTACAGCATGTCGAAAAACGGCATTCGGGTTGGCCCAGAGTGGCAATGGAGTTGTTGTTGTTGTTGTTGTCGAGGAGATCAGATGACTTATCCAGCTGTCACAGCTGAGTTTCAAGACTTACCTCGCCCAGTCCAATTCTAATTATAAGTCGAGCTTCCCGCAAACCCTAGCCACACCAAGCCACTTCAAGCTACCTTAGGCAAGCTAGGCAGTAGCTACCTAGACCAATGACATCACAATTCTTATCACAGCTCAAATACCCCACGCTTAACCCCTCACTTCTAATACAACATTTCGCTACCTGGTAGCAATTGATTGACAATAGTGCTCACAATGATTAAACAAATAGTAGAATGAGGAGTCCAACTATAAGGAATATCCATATAGTAGTGCGCATCATGATTACTTAATATTAGTCTAATACACCACCTTACTGTACACCACCATGAACAAGTGCCTCAGATACACTCATAAGAGCTCCTTCACGACCCTCATATCAAAACCACCCCTACCTATATCTCCATCCCACCCAAGGCACCTGCCGAAACCGCGAACTGCCGTTATTGCTAGTGCCGCATCTCCTATCGGCGCCAACCAACATAAACTACAGCCTGCCCCTTCCACGCGTTTATCCAACACCAAACCTTATTTCCACACATCTCCAAGCCCTCGGAGCATCGAATCGAAGACAAACCGCGTTTTTCGCAGAGAACTAGTCCTCATAAGCACCGCCAAGATGTCGACCATGCCAGCTCAACACGGCCACAGCGAGGCCTGCTGTAACGTCCCACCCATTGTGTCTAAAGGCTATGATGCGAAGGGCAGGTATGAGGAGCTAGGCGGCTACAAAACTTGTAAGTATATAATCGTCTGCTTTTCAGTAGAGTCGTTCCCAGTATTTCAGTTAGGCTGGACGGAGATAGCTACTAAACGTTTCTTTTTAACTTGCGTAGATGTCACCGGCCCCTCAGACACAACCAAGGGCATCGTCGCGATTTACGACATCTTTGGATACTACCCACAGACACTACAGGGCGCCGACATCATGGCTACATCGGGGGAAACGAAATACAGCGTCTTCATCCCGGATTGGTTCAAGGGCGACCCTGCTTCTCTAGAATGGTTCCCTCCCGACAACGAAGAAAAGCAGAAGAAACTCGGCGCATTCTTCCAGAAGCACCCGCCTCCGGGAGTTGCGTCGGAAACCCCTGGGTACGTCAAGGCCTTGTCGGAGAAGTACCCGGAGATCAAGGAGTGGGCAATTCTAGGCGTAAGTAAACAATGGCGAAACCATATCCCGCAACTAAGATTATCTTTTGATTTATGGTTTCCAACGCTATAATGCTCACTTATATATCCCGTCTTACAGTTCTGCTGGGGCGGCAAAGTCGTCTCTCTCGCGACGGCCTCGTTAGAAAACCCCTTCAAAGCCGGCGTCGAAGTACACCCGGCAATGGTCGACCCCGAGGACGCAAAGAAGATCAAGGTCCCCTTGGCGCTCCTCGCCTCTAAGGACGAGAATCCCGAGGATGTGAAGAAGTTCGATGCCAACCTGACCGGTCCCAAGTACGTCGAGACGTTCCCCGATCAGATCCACGGCTGGATGGCGGCGCGATCACAACTTGAAGATGAGCGGGTGAAGAGCGAATACAAGCGTGGTTACGAAACTGTCGTTAAGTTTCTTCAAAAGCACCTATGATTCCGTAAGTAGGTAAAAGGTATTGCCAGCAAGCTTTGTGGCTGAATACCACGGTAATGGCTGAATCTCCTTCAACAAGAAGGGAATCAGTACAAATACAAAATAAGTAGCAGTCCAAAGCAATGGAAGTCGTAATGATACAATTCCTTTTCATTTGTTTCATCGTGAGAAAGTCCATCTATGTTACATGCATCGTTTTAATAAGCCCAAACGATTGGCCCCCAAAAGTAGGTGATGATTTTGTGATAAGGGGGGGAAACTCTCAATAGCTTAGCAGACTGGAGCCCCCGACCTCATTGTTTGGCCCATTCACATAATTTAAGAACAGACAATTTTTTCGAGTTAGATACAGCAAGTAGAACTCTCCATCTATCGCCTTTGTTTTTCAGACCCCAAATCCAAAACCCCCGAAATCAGATATGAATTCCTGGATACTCTCATCCGTTTTCTGGGGCCGGAGAAGATTTGCTCATGCTAGACTCAGGGGTGACTTTGTCTTCATCTAGCTTCACCATTGCATGATGCCCGTTCTTCTCTGTACCTCCGCTATCTTCATTCAATCTCATATCTGACAGCATCTCATTCACACTCTTCGTGATAGGCCTCTCGGGCTCGGGCAGCTTCTCAATCTTCGGGGCTGGCGGCGCATCCTCTCCTTCTAAAAGCTGGAACGCGATTACAGCCCATTCCACAGCAAGCGAGGCACTCCAAGCGGACGCATCGCGAGGTTTGCTAGGTAACGGGTTACCGTGGCGGTCCTTGCGCGCCCATTTCTGCTGCAGCATGCGTACGAGTTCAGCAGAATGCGGAGCCAGAAGGTTAATCCGCGAAATCCTGAACCAACCCTTGAATGCGAATCGAGCGTTATGACCACCTGTGCGGAGACCTAGAGTGCGTTTTTCTTCAAAAATAGCAACGGGAAGCGGGTTTTTGGGCACATAATCAATCGGAGTGATGACGGGGAGCACGGGTTCGGGATGCTCGTGTTCATGCTCGCTGTAGAAATCTTTCGCTGGAATAGTGCGGATATCGGTATATTTCATGCGAATTTCTGATGCAGTAGATTGTTTGGGTGCTAGAGAGGCTTCTGCCTCCTCCTTGCGGATATCCGGGTACTTCATACGAGTTGTTGTGACGGTAGGTGAAGGAGTGGAAATAAGGATATCATGGGGCACATCTCTTCCAGCCGAACAAGTAGGAAAGTTGAAAACAATTCCGTCGCTGGGTTCATCTGTCAAGTTATTCTGCGGTGGTGAAAGGCCTTGAGCCTCTGCAGGTTTGGATCCGTCGGCTTGAGCCACGGTCTCGCTTCTATGCTCATTGTGAGCCACTGCAGCATCCTGGCCCTTGGGTGCATCGTCATTCGATCCGTTCTTAGCCACCCTGGCGTTCCCATGCGTCTTATGCTCAGTCTCCCATCCTCCATTCTCGGCTTTCTTCACTGTATATTCGGGAAGCAGCGATAGTTTAGACTTGGCAAAGACGATATGGTCATTAACCCAGCGCGGGTTTGCGCCGAAGAATAGCAGCAGATATGAGAGCTGCCCGGGGTGGTCCTTGGAATCATGGAAAGTAGAGCTACGTGAGTCTCCAGCATCATCTACACTGGCCCAGAAATAGTTTTGGATATCGCGTAAGTGGTAGAGGTCTACTTGGTCGACCTGGGACTTTTGTTTCTGGAAGAAGTCTCTCTTGTAGCCCCCTCTGCCGCCGCGGCCGTATGCTCGGGAACCTTGTCTGTTGCCGTTGTGGCTGTTGCTTTGATGGTTATTGGGGGTGTTCTGAGCTTGAGGCGCATCGCCCAAGTCACCAGCGGCTGCTTGGTGTCGACGAAAAGGTGGCACATAATTGTCACCCATCGTCAAATTTCGTGCGCAACGGCCCAGCTCACGTTGTCTTCTAGAATTAGATTTCAGGTAATACTGGCCAGGGAAGGGCAGGACTTACATGAGGTAGAAGCTGAGTTGGGTGGTGTAGTATTTTGTCTTTTACGTGGGGTGCATTGCTTAAATACAAACGCGAGTTTCCGCAGGCAAGCGCAACAATGTGCACCAATCTGTGACGATAGATAAAGAAAGATACGGACAGTCAGCTGGAGAGACTGCATTACTACATGTATGGCAATAGGTACTGGGGTACTGGAACACAAACACTGTGTAGTACCAACAGGAGGTAGGTCATGTATGTATTCATATCCCTCGATTAACTCATCTGTGGCACTAGATATAGGATGCTGAGCACGCCATCGTGAATAAATATCTTTCATGCAGAAGATATTTCTGTACGAACATACGTTTTTATATTCTGTTGAATTTCAGTCATTGCCAGTACCATGTTGCTTCGTTACTCTCTGTTTTTGCTTTCGTATTGTTCAACGCCTGAACTCCCGTAGGTACTATACACACACGATCAGACGCTGGTGTGTTTAGTTGATATTAGCTTTGTACAGTAGTTGACAACTTTTAGAACATATACAATAATAGTGTACAGCCATCATCAATACACACCAATCACCGCTTTCCCGTACCACTAACAAGCAGCACCACGCTCCCCAGCTGGCGTCGAAGATCCTCCTTCTCAACATCGTGCGTATCCTCCACCTCACCCCAGTTCCCAATCTGCCAATCGACCTCGATGCTCGCCATCTTCGCCGCCTCCTCGACACCAAACTTTCGCTTCTCTCCCTCGCCACTCGACTCCCGCACGCCGACGAAGCCCTCACTCCACTCGACAAGCAACCTCACTGCACCTAGTAATCCCTTCCCAGCAAGCACGGCTCTCTCCAAGCCAGCCAGCTCCCACGGACTAAGCCCCGTAATCCACCCCTCGATGATCTGGCGAGTCTCAGGCTTCTGGCCGCGGGGCACAATACTCTCGCCATCGAGGACGGGCTCGATCTCGACACCCGGCCAGACATACGTGCTGAGGTACGTCACAACCTCCTCGGCGGCCTGTTTCTGGAGTTCCCTAAGTGTATTCCCCTCTGCGTCCGGAGCGTCGTGACCACGGCGCGGCGGCGGGGCCCAACAGAGGAGAGAGTCCGTGTCGAGATAGCGCATCAGCATGCGTGCAATACCAGTACGCAGACTCTCATTTACAGCGCTCTCCTCCCCTTTCGTCCCCGCACCTATGTCCCTGCCCGCATCGTCGTCGGCGATGTCGAGCGCACGACATACGAGACTAGTCAGGGGGATGAGATGCTGTCTTGTAGCCTGCTGCGCCGAGACGAGCAGATCCCACTCGAGCGCCAGCGCACCAGCGAGCAGCGATTTCGTCGGCGGCAAGCGCACGATCTCCTTATTTGTCGGCCGTCGCAGTGGGCGTGTGTCGAGATGCACCTCTAATGCCCCGTCCACCTCGCGCACATGCACGTGTTTCCAGAATCGTCGGCGTGCAAGCGGGTTGGCTGCTTGCGATTGTTTGTCTTTGACATCCCCCGCCGTTGTACCTGAAGCGTACCGGTCTCGCACCTCCTGTGCCGTTTCTAGTATTGCGGCGTACTTCTTCCGCCGCTCGAAGCGCGCGCTAGCGCTGTCGACGGCCGGGCGTGGAGGCTGTGGTGGTGGTCCTGTACCATGGATCGGGGAGACTGTAGCGGGTGAGGTGGACGTGGAGTGGATGTGACGGCAGGCGAGGAGCGGGTAGCGGTGTGCAGGCGAGGAGGGCACTTGACGAGCTGCAACCCGCAGCGCGGCTTGTGAAGGTGGCTTCATGGCGGCAATATAATAAGATGTGTCTGTTGTTATACCTTCAAGACAAGAACATGATCAGAGCCAGTCTGATGCTGGAAGTCAAGCTCTTCGTTATCGATAACCCTGTAGAGCCTAGAGAAGCACGTTTAGAGGCATAAATCGGAGCGGTGCGATTGTGATTACGATTGATTGTCATTGTCTACATGATCAAACCTAAGGAAGGTATGTCGTCTTTTTCTCAGGGACAAAAACAGGGAACGAAATTGTATAGACACTAATTGAGATTGTCATTCAGTTTTGGAGCGTTCCGTTCTAATTCCTTTCTAAATAGTCGCCAACAAATCTAAACTCGGAGTATTTGTTCATAATTATACTATAATCGCAATAAAAGTGCTCCTCAGACTTCGTACACCCATCGTTTATTTACATGCTTCGTAGCACCTTGCATGAACTGATTTCGTATAATAACCCGTTAGAGTGCCACAAAAACGCCTATCATAGGCAGACCATAGGCTCCTCTATCAGTAAGGGGGTCTGGTAAGATTACCAATCGTGTTTTGTTGAGACTTGCTGTCAATGCCCATGAGTAACGACTGAAGATCCATGGCGCCCGTGACATCAGAATTGCCAAAGCTGCTGGAGATGGTGCTTTCACCCTCTCGGCTCTTGATGCTTCGCTTTGAAGCTTTGACAGCATGATCTTGAATCGCGATTCTAGGCGCCTGCTCTAGTCCCATGCCTGTTTCTGTAGATTTTCCAATATAGGAGGCAGGAAGTGGAGGTACCGGAGGCACGTCGTCTTCATCATGGTCACTCACATCCATGGGATGCGAAGTTAATGGGCCACCAGAGTTGCCGAGGGCTTTGTGCTCACGAGATTTCGGTCGTGCTTGGGCTTGGCCAATTTCACTGCTCTCATTACCTTCAGATGCTTGCGGATTGAAGGAGAGCTCCGAAGGTGAGAGTTCATAGCTGACCATACTGTCACTGCTATCGTCATCCTCCCGGACAGTTTGAAAGGTTTGCGGCCTCGGCAGGTCACCGGTAAGTGCGGACTTGAGTTGTTCAACAGACGCCACGAGGCCCCGGCTAGAGCCGCTTTTCCCAGAACCCCGGCTCTGCACGCTTGATTTGCGTCCTCCGTGTGTGCCAGCATTCGATGATGGGCGCAAATTATTATGCGCTGCGTAAGCTGAGCCGGGCCTGCTTGAGCTATGACCATTTGCCATCGGCCCGTTGACAGCAAGGCGATTCTTCTTTGTAGCTGTTGTTCCGGTTTTAGATCCACTGAGAGACGCAGACTTGCTGCCTTCCTGTATGGTCGCGATGGCAGCCTCCCGTGTCCATTCCATCAACATCTCTTCTCTGAATTTAGCTGGTAATTCATCCTGCTCATCCACAGGAGGTATTGTGCTGAGCGTCGAGCTTAGGATAGGATTTGCAAACCCTCGACCTGGTGACGCGGAAGGGCTCGCAGGCGGAGAGATAGCCCAATCTCGATAGTTGGTGCAGATGCAATCAACCATAGTCGATCGCTCATCGAAAGGTAAAAGCGCTTCCGACTCTACTTCGTGAATGGATATCTTCTGCTGTAGACTTGGTACTCCCGGGGTACCAATAGACTCCAATAGTGGTGTGGGCACGTTCACCCCTTCAACCCAAAAACTCTTACTCTGCCGTCGGGCAATTTCGGTTTGGATAGCTCTTCCTATGACCGAAGTATCGAAATCAAACTGTTCGCTCACAGCCCAAAAATAGCCATGGCAGAGGCACCCCAAACGGACTTTCGACAGCGGTGTATCCACTTCTTGTATATCTTCTTGCAGTCTGAAAACCATAGGAAGACCGAATCTAGCAGCGTTCACTCCCAGCCTAGTAACAAGTTTTGTTAACAAAACATGAAGCAAGGCTACGTCTGCATCGAATTCGATATACTGCAGTGCTGTGTCATAAATAGCAAGATGGAGGAGGAGAAGAAAGTAAGACCGAGGTAGCTTAGCAGGCTTCTCCCTGTTCGAAGTATTGGAGACAGCCCTGCGTCCAGAACTGGTGGGAAGAACCTCACGGTTGTTCATTCGAGAGGAATCTTGGCCAAACTCATCTCTAGCCCTGAGGTCAGCTCTAGTAGTTTCCCTGTCAAGCCAGGTAATTACAGCATCTGCATATGCCTTGCGAACTTGACCATCAGGGTCGCGCAACAGCCAATGAGTGCCTTCCCACACGTGGACAGGAACTCTATTCCTTCTTAAACTAATATTCCCGCTCAGTTTCGTTTTGGGGTTGGCGATCAATAAAATCGACCTGATGGCCCTGAGAGCCGTTGTCTTAGCCAGATCCTTGGCAAAATAATTGTCTAGCTGAATTTGTTCTTCCGAAACATTGCTTATCGAGGCAGCTGGACCAGCTGGATTGCCGAATTTGTCCGTTGCTGTTATATTTTCAAGGGCGCTGGGGTGTGGCTTCAATTGCGACAGCATTGCCGAAATCATATCTGAGATCTGATCTGCATAATACACGTGAGTTGCAAGGTCGCCCATGCATTGCTGGATACGGCTTAGCAGGTTATGCTGCTGAGAGGTTTGCTCGAGACCATTTGATACCGGCTCGTCCCCATGACTTGTGCTAGACAAAGTACCATCTCGCGAGGCAGCGCAATATCGCAGGGTTCGCTTCATGTGTTGTATCAGTCCAAGGAGAACGTCGATAACGCTCAAGCCTATTAAATTGATGTCTGAGCTCAGCAAAGAACCGACAATCGCTGCTAGCACAATCTGCTCATCAATGTTTTCCTTAGACGGGGGTGTTCGCAACAGCGCATCCGTAGCCGTAATCATAATGATATAACGGTCTTGTACCGGCGCCCACCTCGTAATTAGGTCAAAGATCTTGATAGCCCATCCACTGTCACGGCGGCCATCAGAGGATTTAACGACTGTTTCTTTCTGTTGTATGCGCTCATGAGTAAATTTCAGCAGCGCCGTGGTAGCTCCTTGAAGTTGGGCTCTGTTCGGGATTATGAAGATTTGCTTCAAGCATTGGATTGCAGCCACGCCAGTATCTTCCTCGGCCAGCTTGTCGATGTCCCCGGATGTGCCGGAGATGGCAATAGGGTTAGTGTCGCCCCCGGTCTCGGCAGTTCTCACAGTTGATACACTCGTCCTACGTCGTAACAACGCGTTTGAATCGACCTTCTGCTCCATCTCGGCGCGTTGGAGTAAGACATCCAGGAAGTCTTCTTCGTCAGTCCACAGGTTCTCGAGGATCATGGGCACCAAGATATCAAGCTGACGACCGGATACCGAAGATAGAGCATCCGAGGCGGCAATACTCTTAATGGCTCCCAGACCGGCGTTCCGCCAGCGAAGGGCAACTGATTTACTTGGCGTCCCCTTTCCATGGGTCACGCGAGTTGAAGCACATGCCGCATACGCGCGCACCACCTCTTCGTATTGATGCAGGTAGGCCTGGTCGGCGAAGAGCGACGACACGTCGTGGTGTTCACAGAAAGTTTCAAAAGTGGGCAGCGAAGCCTCGACCATGGTGATGTCGTTGGAGCGGAGTATAAGTCCGAGGATCTTTAGGATATTTGGTGCGAAGAGGGGCAAGTCTTTGGGAGACTTCTCGATCAAGGCAGCCAAGATTTGCAGCGTGACCTGGACATTGCTAAGGAGCAGAGCGTAAGCAAACACGCAGTTTACGCAACACGATACTAGACGGCACAGTGGACACAAGACTCACCCAATACGCAGCCTCCAGACATCGCTCGCCGTCTTTTTCTCGAGAAACTGGCCAATCTTTTGGATCTTAGAGCGTCGCGACGTGGCATAGAAGAGGAGATAGCTGAGCTCGCTCGAGTTGGGTTTGATGTCGACGGCGCCCTTTGTGGTCCGCGGATAACACTTGAGGACAAGGACTTGGTGTTTGGGGCGGCATTTCTGCTGGATGGCGTTCATTGCAACCGACGTCGAGGGCTCGCAAAGCACCCACCAGCAAGAACAGGACTGTTGGCCGGCCGGATCAGGCCAGACGGTGATACAGAGAGAACGAGAGGAGGGAGCGGAGTAGGGGGCGTGACCGTTCGTATTATGTCGATGTTAATGTTGGTAGTGGCGTGGCAATGGCGAGGAGGATGAGGATGTTGTAGTGGTCGCGTTGCGTATGCGGTTGTTGGACATTTGGAATTCGAGCGGAAGGGATCATGACGGGTGCTGTGCCCCAAAAGGAGAGGAAAATTACACTATCTTAATAAATTAGTCCCAGGAAATGACAACATTAGAGCTGGCACCTCAACCCAGTTGGGTGGCTTCGGTGGATCACAGCCCTTCGGCTAGGTAGCACTCAGATTAGGCTGCCTGAAGGCCTGAGGCTGTTGCGCTACAGAGTAAAAGTACCTAATTAGGTGCCTAGCTCAGAGATCGGCTCCACTTCAATCCGCCTAAACGTGGATCTATAACATCTTAAAAGGTAATTGGAACAGTAGAACGGAGAATAGTACAGCTTGACGTTGATGAAAAAAAGTGCTGTACTTGAGAGAATAGCACTTCAAAAGGCCAAATTATTTGGAAGATTGATGGCAGCATCGGAAACAGGTGTCCTTTTGAGTATAACTGCAGCCCGCTTTGATGCAGTCTCGGCATTCCCCAAAAGGGGTATAGGTAGGGCACAGGTAGGCAACGCACATGTACCAGTTCCCAATAGAGATGGCCAGATCTACCCATCATGCGTCATTTGGCATCAAGGAATTATGTTGATGGAGCCTAGTCCCGAGGCCAACACTGCATTGCCAGCTGACGCGACGTAACATAAAATCCAATAATCCGTAACCTTACTGAATCTCCCCGCAGAGATATTATATACCTCCTGAGAAGTCCTGAGAAGACCCTACTGTTAGGAAGTAGTATCGCTATATCACGCGACATTGTTCGCATGAAGAGTTGTCACGGCAACTGACCTGGAGGGCTCATGCCCACGAAATCGATCTAACAGCAGATATTGTAGACGACATTTACATGAGTCCTGTAAAGAATGGTGATTACTGTCCCTAAAGTTGAGTGCTTTGATGCCGGTCGCTCTTTGCTTACGGATACGAAAACGCACACGCATAGAGCTGCATATTGGCTATGTCCGCGTTAGCGAGGCGATTTCAACAAAACTCCCATCTCAGCTACTTCCTGAATCTCGAGTCAAGCACAAGACCTTCCATTCGGCTCATGCGCAATATATTAATACTGCAGTGAAAGTCAGCGAGACAGCAATTATCACTCCAGCACAAGATACTCACCCAATAAATCTGCAGCATTCGCGTCGGTGAACCTCTGCGTCAACCAGTAGATGAGCGAGGAAATCTTTAACGCCGCAAAACTAGAATGATGGGTAAAGTTAAGGCACACAAGAGTGAGATTGAGAGAAAGTCGGGGAAAGGAGGAAACAGAGAGATCTATCGGCAGGTATGAGCCATCTAGCCTCAGTATATTCCGTAGTAACGGACTGTGCGACAAGGGGAAGTGAAACTTGTTCAAACTAGGTAGGTTAGATAAGTAACCGTAAGAGTAACCTACTCTCAATGGCTCGCTTGTACTTTCCTAGAGGAGATATCAATACTAAAAACTAGTTCGCCTTACGGATTTTCATACAACCATGCATGAGGTGAAACCTGTTGTACTTAGAGGCTACTGTAAAAGAAGACCTAGTCATAGACGTAGTTCGAACATCGACTTGCACTAACATATCTACATGGGCATTTTACTTCACGAGAAAAGCATAAACAAAGCCATTAGACAGTCTTTGCAGTTACAACTCCGCACTCAAGGGAGACTATTAGTTTCACGATACCACCTATATTGCGGTACTAGATTTCGATTACATATATATCAGAGACTTCTGTGCTACCAGGGTACCCAGTATGGATGTATGAATGCGTGAGGGTCTCTAAGTCTCCTTCATGGGCGAGTCCCTGGCTACATATATACCCTTTGTCCTAGAGATCGTAGCAATGGGTGATCGTAACAACCGCTTCTGGAAATACCGAACTGTCTAAGCTGTTATAAAACATCAACCAATCAGATTTCACATTAACTCTTTATAAGCAGCCATAAATCTCAGGTTTCTCAATAGTCAGTAGTATTGTAATGCACTAGTCGCCCGAAGGAATAGCCCTACACAGAGGTGCCTATCAATCCGGCTGATCGGCTGACGCGGCGTGCTACTTGAGGGCTGAGGGCTGGTATGGTGTGCAGTTTGCCGATGGCCGAGGGGTATGAGGGTACAATATCAATACTAAAGAAGATAAAAGGCATTGGTTGCTGTTGTAGTACGTAAAAGGAAAACCACAGGGTATCGCTGGAGCGGAGTCGGTAGCTTCTGATAACGTAGGCACGCCAGACGCTAGGCTCGTTGGTGTCGTGTGAGCAAGGACATCGTCATGAATGAGAACAAGGATATATAATATACCTAAATACCTCATAACCTCCCTGGGAATTATCGAGCTCAAATTCGAGAACTTATCTAGTCTAGCAGATGCAATAGGTACACGGCCCGCATTAGGTCACTATGATATCACCCTTCGGCTCCGCATGTCGTGTGTACACAAGAATTACATACGATCAGATTCTATTATGTAGATGATAGGTTTGAATTCGGCAGGTAAGTAGTCTAATTACCTTATGAGAAGCTACTTTATACGTAGTACAGAGAGTGCTGTATTACTGTATTCCAGATGACTAGCATCTACTTACTTCGTAGAAAGTCCAAAATGCGGGGATAAATCGAACAGTCTCATTGGTGGTTCCAAAAACTACAAGATAACCTAGTTACAGATTCCTTGACCCTGTTGTAATAGGCCACCTGGGAATTGCAATCTACAATCTGCAACTGCAATTGCAATTGCAAGTCATAAGTACCAGGTTTATCATTTTGTGAAGGATGTTAAGCAGGTCTTCTTTTCTCCACCCCGTTGATAATATCCCAGCACGGCGAGATCTGGAACAACGGAGAACAAGAGGTGTGACATGACATAAACTCTGTTGAGGAAAGCGGCTAATCAATGATAATTAAAATACATGCTTGCCGTATCTTAGACTTGATGCAGATCGCCAAGCTTGGGCAAGTGCCCCACGACAAAAAGTCGGGGAATAGATAAGAACATGGGAAGACGACAACCTAACATCCTGGTCCGGGTCAGATGAGCTCAAGATCAACTCAGGGTACATACATACACACTGGGTACACAGCATACTGCGCTGCTGTGTTACGCTCTCACAGTCACATCACAAGAGATAAAACCCTTGTCAGATATAACGCCCGATCTGCAGGAATCTTGCACTATAGACTTTCGAGCAGCCCAATACAGTCGCAACATGGGACTCGCTACTGTAGATACAAGTAGTTAGATAGGTAGTTTATATGATGGTGGTGGCGCCCCCTCGCTACTCGTCGCAATGTTGCTTTATCTTCAATCCCTCTTGAGCGACAATATTAGACTCCAGTGAGAATCTATCAGACGATATCCTCCAATTCGAATGACCGTGCCTCGAGTATATTCCAACACTCTTTAATACCGTGCTGGACTAGCACCACGACACACCCGTTTACCAGACGGCCACGGGTTGTCGCATTCGAGAACTCCATATGTCTACCAGTAAAGATGGAGGCGGCAACCGTCCGAGCGGTGACAATGCGCAGCAGCATGTCACAACAGTATTCGCGGATGGTGACGTACCGGACCACCTCGCAGATATGTCGGGCGATGAAGCGGCCCTTGCTGCTCTAGGTTACAAACAAGAGTTCAAGCGCGAGTTCTCGGCGTGGACCTCGTTCGCTGTTAGTTTCGCTGTCATGGGTCTCTTGCCTAGTATCGCCACTACTATGTGGTATGGCATTGGCTACGGTAAGTAGTGAAAGCGATGCGATTGGATGAATAATCAGGGCTGATTCAAGTAATAAACACACAGCGGGGCCTGCTGCCAATACATGGGGATGGTTGGTGTCGGTGGTTTTTATCTTATGTGTAAGTCGTGGTCCAGACTGTAGCACTTGGCATGCAAAACTGTGTCTAACATTCCGCAGATCGCAGCATCGATGGCCGAGTTAGCGAGCAGTATGCCTACCTCTGGTGGGCTCTACTACTCGGCCGCTGTTCTCGCAGGTCCGAAATATGGCCCCTTCGCCGCTTGGGTAACGGGATGGTCAAACTGGTTCGTCCAAGTCACTGGCGCGCCCAGTGTCAACTGGGGAGGTGGTAAGCGAAGGTCCCTTTAACCCCTATTATGACAAGAACAGCCCGATTAACAGCTTTTGAAAAGCCTCGATGATACTAGCGGCAGCGAGCATCGTCAACCCCAGTTACATACCAACTTCGTACCAGACCTTCCTCCTCACCTCCTTTATTATGATCGTTCATGCCTGCATCAGCAGTATGCCAACATTATGGATCGCACGTTTCAACTCTGTTGGCACGACCATTAACATCCTGGCACTCGTTGCCACAATCATCATCATTCCGACTACGACAAACAACGTACCCAAGTTTCAACCCAGCAGCGTAGCTTGGAGTATTGAAAACTTCACAGACTGGCCGGATGGAGTTGCGGTTCTGATGTCGTTTTTATCCATCTGTTGGACGATGAGTGGGTACGATGCACCATTCCACCTTGCTGAAGAGTGTTCCAATGCCGCAATTGCTTCTCCCCGTGCCATCATTATGACAGCCGCTTCGGGGTCTGTCTTGGGTTTCATTTTGAACACTTTAATCGCATATACTATTACCGATATCGAGGCTGTAATCAATACGGATCTTGGGCAGCCATGGGCCGCTTATCTTGTCCAAGTGTTACCCCAGAAAGCTGCGCTCACTGTACTCGCCCTTACGATTGTCTGCGCCTTCTCCATGGGACAAGGGTGCATGGTGGCAGCATCGCGAGTTTGTTTTGCATACGCCAGAGATGATTGCTTTGGGGTACTCAGTGTACCCCTGAAACGTGTCAACAAGTACACAAAGACACCCGTCAACGCAGTATGGTTCAACACGTTTATTGGAATACTGCTACTGCTGTTGATTTTCGGGGGAACTGCGATCAGCGCTATCTTTAGCATTGGAGCGATCGCTGCCTTTGTTGCTTTCGCGATTCCTATCTTCATCAAGATCGCTTTTGTGCGAAACAAGTTTCGGAGGGGTCCCTGGCATCTCGGACCATTTAGCTTGCCTATTGGTGCTCTTGGTGTTGCTTTCGTCCTCGTTATCCTACCATTCTTCAACTTTCCTCAGGCCAATGGCGCAAATCTCACCCCTCAAAATATGAATTGGACAAGTTTAGTATACGTAAGTTTTACTAGCAAACTCATAGGGGCAGTGACCCTATTCAACTAGAGTTTTCATATACTAATTGTAACATGCTGGGACTAGGGAGCACCGATGCTGTTCGTTATAATTTGGTTCTTCGTCGACGCACACAAATGGTTCAAAGGTCCCAAGATTAATGTCGCAGTGAGTAACCTTCAGGCGTTTCGAGTGATAAGGAAGCGACTAACTCATTGCACTAGCATCACATGCATGGCATTAGCATTGAAGGCATCGATGTGTCCCCAAAGAAACAAGTCGATGTGGAGACCGGCTCGTCAAGCAAAGGTTCAGCTACGTGAGTGAAGATCTTTAGATAAAACTCTCAAACCGACCAGTCACGAGCAAAAATGGTCGGATAAATATATTTCTTAGATGCATAGTTAGAAGGTGGGCTATTGTAGCATAATATTGTATAGATCTCGATAGATCCTACTATCAAGGGTATTAGGACTAAGTCTTCATTACCATTAGAAGAGGAAACGAACACGAAAGGCCGTCGTTCTAGTCTATTTCTGCTAAAATATCGGGTTCTAGCGATATACTGTCGTCAGCCAGACCGCTCCTCGCCAGCGATATAGACTCAGAAGACGATGAAATAGAAAATATACCATACTCGGAATCTCACACGAATTGAGAAAAAAAAATGACACTCGAGGGGATAAGAGATGGAGCTTCGAGCGGCTAAATCCACAGGTCGCGCAGCTACCAAATCACAACCGCATCCAACGACCTTTTGACATACTGAATGAGTGTACTTAGCTACTAGGTACACAGTGATCCAAGTATAGCTTATCTATTTTAGTTTCTACTTGGCAAAGATTTACAACCTCGCCAAGGGCCTAAAAGCTTATTGGCATTTATATAGTTATTCTAATAAAGTGAGAGGCATTCTGACCTATGAGCGAGCTAACGTGGACTGTATTAACAATCATCTAAGCTGCCATGACGCTAATTCTTATGTGATGAATATAAGGATACTCCTCAAGTGACCAGTTCACAAGGTAGCATTCTAGACTTCAACGCCCGCATACTCTCTTTTCTAAGGCCCTGAGTGGTAAATATAGAACTGCAGTCGTCACAAACGCCAGCTCAAACCCGATGTCGCCCGTCTTTTTTGCGATAGGCCCCATAAACCATACCTGAGCTATACTCGGTATAACCAAAGCAAAGCTGAGTACAGATGCAGTCAAGGCAGCGGCTCCCCAGGGTAGCCGTAACGCTGTATTCCATGCGTCATGGCTATATGTGTCGTAGCGTCCCCTTCTGAAAATAACATGTTCGGTGATCAAGACAGCAACGAAAGCCGCCGACCAATACGCGATCAGGGCGATGAAATTTTGGAGACTCTGGAAGAATTCTGCGGCGGCCTTGATCGAAACGGGAATCAAAATGGCCGTTATGACGATTGAGAAGATATACCGCGGAATACGCACTAGTTGTGGCACCAAGATTTGAAAGTTGAGCGTAATGGAGTACATCGTAGCCGCGTTGTTCCCTAATAGCGAGAGGGATAGAAGAACAACCACGAATTTACCGAAGCCGCCGGTCGGTAATAGCATCGCCGCCAGGACTCCGCCGACAGAATTCGTCTCATAGCCCTGCTTCCAGACAGGGACGTTCAGTAGTGCGCCTTGAATAGCTGCTCCCAATACCATGAGAGGAATATTTGGGAGAACGAGGCCAGCGAAGCCGATTAGAAAAAGCTTCCAACTAGTATCGAATTAGTATTGAAGGATATATATGCCGGCGGAGTTACTTACCTCGGGAATTGGGGGTTCAGATATGTCGTGAAATCAGACGCCAGTGTCGCAAAGGGAATCATGTAGGAAGCAATGCTCATGCCAAATGAGAAAACGCCTGCTGCTGTCGCTACTTCCGTCGGGACTTGCTGGTGAAGATGCGAACCGCCACTTCCTGTCGTGATGATAATGGCGATCAAGGCCGGTATCCAGGCGAAACGTTCGTAGATATGAAGGACATTATACCCCCAGAACGATACGAAGAGGGACAACACCCCGATAATGACAATTCCCACAACTGGGTTGACTGACCCATCGGATACGGCTGAGAGGCATTGTCCTCCAATAACACAGGTAATAACGCAGAAGCCGGTGAGAGTAGCCAGGTTCAGGATAACCGGTACCGAAACGATATATCTCCCGAAGCTAAATCGTGCCTGGATCATCTGTCGCAGACCAGTTTTCGGACCCAAGGTACCCAGATATGCAGGTATCGCCGCCGTCAACAAACAGAAGAAGATGATGACCAGGGTACAGTCTCGGAGGCCTAAACCGTAGGTAGGCCCTAACATGCCGAATGTAATAGCAAGAACATTCACATTCATACAGAACCAGATTGAGAACTTCAAGTATCAAACGTCAGCATGTCTCTTTTCGGGTGGTGTTCATATCCGTTCCTAAGATATTATATGGCTCTCGAGAAAAAGCGTTAAGTAGAGCAACGGCCATTCTCCTGCCGGCAATAATCTAGGAAGAAGAAAACGATATCTCATATTACTCACGTAAGTAGAATATCGGGTCGACGTTCGTTCTTCAAGCGGTACAGGTAGAACACCACGAAGCTCCACGGAGCCAGCTGATAGGTAACCAAGAACCGTGCCCTTCAATGCCCGCGAAGCAACTGGACTATCCTCGATGTCATTGCCAATATCGCCCTTCTCCGGGTCCTGGATGTCGCCCACTACTGCATCATTTGACTCGCCATTCTGCGTTGATACTAGGACTGCCATGGTGGAATTGGATATCATCCGCGCAGATCAAGATCTGTCTGGATAATGTGACACAGATTAGTAGAAGCTCCTACGAGCTTATAATGCGCCGACATTTTCAGTAGGCAAGATAATCCCGCGAAGCAAAGGCTTACCGGCAGATCAATTTCTGTAAATCGAACTAAGTCGATGCGCGGGGTCGAATGAAACAGGAACTCCACATGGTTGCAAGGCTAAACCGTTGACTATGAACGAGAAAGTCAAGTGATTGGTCGTCTATGAGTTAACTTGGCGACAGTATCTTTTGAATACGCCTTTGGATGCACGTTTATCATCTAGTACAGATACCTTCAGGGGTGGTGATAATAGGGTGATGTCGTGGCCCACTTTGATAGAAACATTGAACTGGAAACAGGTATAGTCGTATGTCTTAAGATCAGCTAGTTTATTGGCTAGTTTACCTGGTGTATGTCGATGTCCTCGGCAAGTAATACGTTGTGCCATACCGGCATTGGCAATAGCCATACAGGAGTCGATATCACGGACGCTAATTGCTGATTACAGCGAATATTGCTTTCGCTTGCTTGGTGAACAAAGATACTCAAGTGCTCGAGTATTCGAGCCTATGACGGTGGTTACAAGTACCAAAAAAAGGATTTATCTCTTCTAATCTGTCTTCATATCACGTAACCCGATGTTTCAATGCAAGGCGCCCGATATCAACTTCTCTCTCAGTTTTTAATCCGTTCTCTCGTGAAATACTCTCTCAACTAGGTGCGCCTTGACAGCTTTAAGGAATGAATTATACCTGAATAAGTAGCTCAATGTAGCATGCATCTAGACGAGAATTAGAAATGAGCACGTAAGGAAGATATGACAAGGTCTTAGAACTTAGGAGAGGAATTCAAATTTCAATTATTATCTGGGACTTCAAGGGGCCATGAAGGTCCAGTACTCCCCTTCAGCCAGGCGGCAACCCAGAATCTATATACGAGAAAGCCTTGCCTCGCTCGCTCCTGCTCGCTGTTATATAGTCTATCTCTTCCGATCTGGCATATACGGGCAGCTAATTGGCAGGTACCGCCGATCATATAACCGTAAACATGACGATGGAGTCCTGAGCCGAAGGGTGGTGTGGTTCCAGCCCCTTAGGTCTGTGTGACAGAAGTTGATTTATCGACTTAATGTGAAGCGATGTTACTTATAACTGAATCATGAAGATGCAACATTCAATGATCTAAAGAATGTACTCTGACTACCTTATCCGAGGTGCATGTTCAGAATCTTGTTAATCAGGCGATCAACTAGACTGTGCTCGACAGGCACCTCGTATTTTTGAGCTACATTAATCACATAGTGTATAGATCTCCATGTCAGAGGGGTTGCATCATGGGCAGATTTGAGCCAGCTGTGTGTGTCCGGCATAGTCAATATTGCCAAGGAGTTCCAAGTCGCATTCCAAACCACCTTCTCCCATCTCTGAACCTAATTATTTGGAGCCCAGAAGACTGTGCTTCCTTGTGTTAATAAATGCCGATTTTCATACTGAGAAGTATTCAGCAGCGACCACGAAGTTATGATAGCGAATACATCATTCGAAGTTTGAAACTGCGCCTAGGGCGGTAAAGGGAGACCTTAACAAGACACGCAAAGACGCAGTATAACTGACACAAATCCAGTTTGTACCAATGAATCAGAAGGGCGCATGTATCACCAGGCTAGAAACGATATAAAGGTAGCAGAACAACATATTTGAAAGGAGCTGAAGGCATAAGGAGCATGGTCTGTTCATTCATAGTGCTGCCTTAGTAGATTGTAGTCGTCCTATTCCTCTAAATATGAGACTTAGACTAAGGAATCTTCTTAGCATCTTAAGAATAATGGAATTTTATATTTACTTCTATGGTATAAGCAAGGCTATCGCTATCACGGTTGCTGGATTCTCCCTGTTGGTGTCTGATTGTTCTACACCACCTCCTACGATAAGGCGTTCTACATCTGATAGCAGATCATACATTAACGCAAGGCACAAGGAAGGGCATAGTCGCACAGACGTGAATAAAGAAACACCCTTTGGTGACCAAATCCCCCTTGACCTGGGTGGTTTAGGAATCGATTGATCAATCTATTGAGCCCTAACTACCATCCTGGCTGCAAGAATGTCTATCCATTTACTCCGTGACGCCACATCATCTGGTCGCTTCATATTGCCGCCTTGTCAGATGTCGGGAGAACACGGGTAAAGCCCTCGCACGGAATCTCACACTCGTGTAACCGTGTACGTAATATGTAGACCCCCAGTCTCATATCGGGATCCAGTCTATTGGTACGTGTGACATTCTGCGTGCATAGAAATCCTCTATAGTCACTTCACATAGCATGTGAAAACTCGTACATCCATTTGGACATACCTGCCCTGGAAAGTATATCTATGGCGTGCTTGCGTCAGTGAGACTAATAGCGCGGGTAACTATAGGGGACGCTGGCAAGCGAGTCGCTCTAGAACGTGCAAGGCTCGCAGTCAGTTATTAATATTTCTGAATAATGTGGATGTTTTGAAGGAGTGAAAAGCTCTAACGACATAATTCCAAGCCAAAACAAAGTTTTCGATGCTTACAAAGCGCCTGAACAACAAGGAACTCCAACCAAAGTCATTTGAAATTCTGTATTGTAAGGACGTTTATTAAGACCTTGGTCAGGCCCATGGAGATCGCACTATGTCCGCGGGAAATAGTCACATGTAGAGGCGAGAAACCGATGTTTCAATTTACGAAAAGGCAGGTTAAGAGGCCTTTTAAAGTTGCCGTTTGCGCCCATATCCTGTCGACACAGCACACAAGAAAGACTAGCATTATAACCTGATAGCATATAAGCTATCTAATATTGCTATACGCATACCAATAACATAGTAATGAACAGTCTCACAAGGTGAGTGATTACCAACAATATTGACGTCGGCTGCGAACACCAGCGCCTTTTTACCGTCCCAAGACAATTTTCTCGACAATGAGCAAAGGATCGACGGTGAGAGACATCTTAATGACAGAAGAATGTTGTCGCAGTATTACATACAACATGGTGTGTACATCTCTGTATGACAATCCATAAGTGAACCGGCCGCCTCAACGAACAATGCTAAAAAACGACCACAGCATCCTTAGTCCAACCAGTTCTCCATAAAATCCAATCACGCATATACTCTCACAACATACTGAGAACTGGCTTTCAAATTTACTTGATTTGGTGACCCCTTTCTTCTTGAAACCTCATCACAAGCCGAACAGCCAGGACCATACCCGAGTCCCTTCGGCCTATAACCCCAACATCATGTATATAATCATATAAGCGACAAAACTGCAAGAGATGGCTACTTATCTCCCCGTATGTGCCTGATTGAACGAAACAGGCTATACGAGAGCGAGAGCGAGCGATGGAGCGAAAGCGAGCCTTGGATCACCACCCCTTTGAAGCTATAGAAGATGACTGCGACTTACACATTCTTCTAAGCCCTTCACTGAAGCCCTTGTTACATCAAAAAGCCAACTTTGACAGACGTTCTAAACCAGACCACCAGTTTTATCTGTTTCAACGTCTTTCTGTCGATCATGAGGCATCCACAATGGCCTAGGCCGTTGGGAGTGGGACCTCGCTAATCTATCTGTCCGTGCAACGCAGATCATCATATAGCTCCACAAGAATCGTTCAACACCATATCACATGATCGGAGCATCAGTGGTTTAGTGGTAAAATCCATCGTTGCCATCGATGGGCCCCGTGTTCGATTCACGGCTGATGCACAGCCTCACTTTTTGATTTGTTTTTAGTTTTCTTTGTAGAATCGGTTTGTCGTGCCAGGGTCTCCTTTTCCCTCGTTGATACGGTGAATAACTATGGTCCATCAAAAAGCTGACGTGAGATATGCCCCTAAATAGCTTATTCCAAGGGTTAGGGGTGGAGGTCGACATCAGACTAGCTTACTTACAAGTGTTTTTTTATATTCACGTCTCTGTCAACGGGGTATCGAAATGTCATTGAAATTCAGCCAGTCTAAGAATCGACGATCATCCCGGGACTTGGCATAGTTCCTGGAAATCTTCCATCCTCAGTGTTCAATAATCAATCGGACGCGTCACAGAAGTGCTTTGTCGTGCGTGTCTTTCTATTAGCTCACATCCTTCACTCATGCGATATGCAGAGAAAGAAGCTCTAGCTTGGGTCCCCTGTGTGAGAAGAGGCAGTGGCAGATCATTTATTCCAGTCCTGGGAAGCAAGCTCGGCAAGTTTGAATCCTGGAAAGCTCTAGTGGCGAACGACAGCAGTAATATGCATGGCGTGGCCAAGATTGCCTTGTTGTAGACGTAAGCAACTCAGACATGCTGTAGGGCACTGGTGATAAGGCTAACGAGTGAAGTTTAGTAGATTCGGGTGTCTATGCCGAACCCCCCAGAGCCTGAACAGAGTGCTTGTGAGCAAGGATGAAGGATTGACATTCAAGTACTAAATATTAGAGGATGTTAGTTGACGAGGATAGCTACCCGATTGGTTGGGAATGTCACTCTTGCATCTCACCTCGTCAAGGTATTTCGTCCTAATTAGGGGCAAGGGAGCCGTTACGTTCAAAGCTGAGAAAACGGTGTATAGCCTCACAGCCGAGGCGGCAGTATAATCAGGACTTTGACAACTGATGAGCACAGGTACCCCTATTACTGAATTGCCGGATAGGATTATCAGATATATTAGACAGATCTCATGACGCACGGGCGGCCAAGATCCGCATCACACTTATCCGTATTGGCATCTGAGGCGCGAACGCTGCCTCAACTGAGTCAGACCGAAGAACGTGCAGATCGCCGGGTTTTATTAACTAAACCCCGACACCGCAGCCCCGAAGGACGTCGTATGCCGATGGTCCTACATAGTACGGTGGTATACTCGCGACCCTGGACCAGGAAATACGCTCCGCCCCCGAAGTCTTATAAGTCCTTGTCCGGCAACGTTTGTGCCGTATCCATGTTCAAGTCCGTGCCATGATACGTTCACAATACCGCTGTCACATTATCCCCCTTGTCAGTTGTTCGTGACAAGAATGCGACTTAGCAGTACTTTTTCGCCAAGATTATGAATCATATATACTCTATGGACCATGTCAGACCAAGATGAGAATAGCACAGGTCGGGAGATAGGTGGGCGAGCCAGACCATTGGTCCAAGCGGGAGATCGTCATTGGTTGGGCTTTGGGTTGTAACCTACTAAGTAATGGCTCTGTTTGGATAATACTGGTCTATCAGATATGTGGGCGAGTCGGCCGTGCTGAATAAGCAGCAGTATCAAAGAGTGTTAAGATTAGTCGAATTACCTATGCCAGGGCTTGGATTTCTCTCGGCGTTGCTGAGGATAACGTACACCTCCAAAGCCGAGCGAGGCTGGTGGGCTTGGACCTTTCTTGGAAGAGTCTTAGAGTCTATGCATGATAAGCACAAGCTTAACACTGAGAGACGCCCACTCTCAAAGGTATTGAAACGCTGCGGAGACTAGAATTGACAGTGGGCTTCCGCCGGAGGCTCCTACTACGTACCTTCGCGGCCTGAAAGGTTGAATTACCTAACGAGAGCCTAATTCTATTGTAGGAGATTGATATCCCAAATGAGTAAGGCTGCCAATAACGCCGATAGCTGCTTACAATTCGTCGTGTAATCTACATATGCCTGCCGTTTCGTCATGATCCTCATCACACGGCACTGCCACGTGGTGATATACATAACTAATATGGCTTTAGATATAGGCACCTACGGCAAACTGGTTGTGCTATAGAACAAGTTTAGCGCAAATAACTATGTAGAGTATCTGCTCTCGGCTCGGTGCTGTGTAAGGGCTCCGTGTCGTAGGATCGCGGAATTCCGTGGACAAAACAACCCGGTGTCGTATACCCACAAAGAGATGACATGCTCTGCTCGGGGTCATCGAAATTTCCAGATCGCTTTTGATGAAGAATAAACATGAGGCATCTCAGTAATTGCCAAGAATGATCGGGTTTCTCGCATTCGGCTTTCGACTTTGGTGTGTGTGCTCGTGGGACGCCGACGAAAAAGGCACTTTAACGAGACGGCGAGTCGGATGATCGCTAATCCCCGTATGGGCATCATTCGTCCGTCGGCGGATCGTCCGCGCCTTAGCTTGGCTTGTGCATTCAATCAATTTCCACCATTGTTCCTGGGCGTTGCTGAGGAAGAGCCTGGCTTACCTGGGTGTCCCTTGCAAGGTTTCTGTGAATGGTTGTGGGGTAATACAAGCAGTGAAAGATACCTGGTGTTCATCCTTCGGCGATCGGATTTAGAATGCAGTAAGGGTGGTACCAATCGATAGTTGTGAAACTAACTCACGATGAGATCGAGTAAGTTATGCGAATAGACCCCTGTGATGTATGATTAGGTTATCACAAGTACTGAATTGGGTTGGCAGGTATCGTGGACTTGGCGTGTCGCATAACAAAGGGCTGTGTGTTGATACTTGTTTGGGTTGACTTTATTACCATGCGTATCATCAACATACTCGCGGTTTAAAGAAAGTATTATTAGCTCAGAAGCTAAGAGCTGTTGAATCTATCGCCTAAAAGGCTAGAAGGCTTGCTCTGCTACCATTTACAATGGCAATTGAAGCGACTGTTACGCGTTACGGCAGTGCATCACGGTATCTATGTTGTTCGTATGACGAACAATGTTACAGCACCATTGACTAGATGGAGTTTATACTATTAACCTGCCGAGGTGACCATCTATTCTGATAGTCACCTCGCCTGCTCTATCACTTCTTTTCATGCCAGTTTCCCGTAAAGTCTTAAAGCCTACTTTGCTAGTGTGGCAACTAGTTGCTTAAACCCCTACCTAGCAGATAGGCGCAGTATGTAAGCAACGTAAGCTTCTTACATGGCACTGTCTCGGTATGAACTAAGCTCGGTATCAGATTTCTCGGCCGATCTGTCATAACTAGTCCCTAGATTCGGTCGTGTACGGGTGAACAGTTGGGAGTTGCAAGCCGCCTTTACTCGGTCGTGATTTTGGCCATCATCGCTCAAGGCAATAAATGATGGATACCTACGTAGATTAATTGTGGCGAAGCAAACGTAACACTGCAATTTGCCTTTTCGAGGCTACTCATAACAATATGCCCTAAAAACAAGCAATACATATACGTGAGAGACACCAGTAATGGCATGGCACTACACACTGCGATGAAGAATATTAATGTTTCGTTCTTTCTAACGGTTTCCTTGTCGACAGCTGGTCCCCTTGCTTCCCGCACGGCAGGATCTGTGGGATAAGTGGGATGATTGCATAATGGATCACTGTGTGCCGAGTGCAACAGTATCATCAACTGCGGACAGTCGATTCGTCAGCAGGGCGAATGGTTGCACCTATATACTTCAATTGTTTATTCTTGAGCTATTTCAGACATTTCAGGGTAGCTTCGCCCCCTCGTGTGACGCTCGCGCTCAACACCACGTCTTATGCGAGGTCACAAATTTTTGAATATCTGCGGGTTTCGGAGCACAAATTGCGGAGAGCGGAGCGCGGAATTGCAGGGTTCTTAATTAGTAGCCAGGATAAAAGAATAAAATCACTGCTGATTAGGGCACAGAGAACGGCCATTATGGCCGCTGCTGGGTTGAATGTTGATCAGTACATTCTGGTGCTTTGGCATGCATGTAAGAGCATGTAAGGATCGAGCAAGGGAATTGAGGTGACAATATTCTAATACAAATGCTGGACCCCCGTATTCGCGTACGCAGTACGCGGCACATGGCAATTCCAAATAGCTATCATGTAGGCTTCAGAAATGTCACGATAGATCACCAATTAAAGAGTATAGGTGTGTGGCTTGTTGGACGCAAGTGTCTGTTACTCACGCCCAGTAATTAATAGTAATTATTTGGCCAACAATTTGCTCAAGGATGGGTGTGTTGATGACCCTTTACATCTGCGCGACATTTACCATTCAGCGTACCGCCCAACAACGCCCAGTGATGCATCGACCCCCCCGAACTCTTCGTTATACACGTGTCTGCTTGAACCCCTCCCAGCAGTTGTCCCTCTATCTTTGTAAACTGGAATAATGTGTTGAATCCACCCAAGCGCCGCGCCTTAATCGTGAGTGCCATGGCTAGAGTATGGCGAGAGTCGTGTGAGATGTTGTAAGACATGTGCCCTCCTGTTTCTATTGGAAGAGTGCACGTTCTTAGTGCTTTGTGTCCACCAAGGCAAGTAACTATACAGACTGAAGCGAATCCATATTATTGTAGCCAGGATATGCAATCATTGGATCACCAACACCCAACATGACCTCTGGATTGGGCACATTGATCATGTGAGGTTTAATTGTACCAAACTCGGATTCGACCAAGCCTTGACTTAACATTATTTCTGCCATATTGATATCCATTGGCTGTGCGTATTGCGGCGAAACATTCATCGATGGAGGTCTATTCATGTGCCAGGTTGGATAAGAAGTTGGCGCAGTCGGGGACTGAACGGCGAAGAGGCTCGCTGAAGGGTCGACGTCGCTATGTATCGAACTCGGCTCGAATTCGGTGTATGACGAAGTAAAGCTCTGAGGTGACATAGTCTGAAGATTCTGTTGTTGGGCACTCATGAGTGCTTTCCGATAATCATATTCAAAATCTGAATGGTCAATTTCCGAAGAACTTGCTCGTTCCGTCCTGGAGCAAGTTGTTTCTGTTTCGCATTTAATCTCTACTGGTTGAGCTTCTCTTTCTCTGTCAAGTTGCTGAACCTCTAGTTCCGCTGCCAATTTCGTTAAACCAGCTTCATCCTCCGGAAATACTGAATGGGGAGGCAGGTCGGCGTCGGCGTTAGGTCGTATGCATCCGAGCTTGGTCGCGATATTGTGGATAATCGGTTGACCTCTGTCGTTGAGTTCTGGTTCTCCCAAGTCCCAAGACTGCCCGTTCCTAACCATGGCATAAAGTTTATGAACTGTCGCTATTAATGCAAACTGGGTATTCTCTAGAACTTCGGCGTAGCTATTACTGGGTTAGCTTGTCTTCAATGTGGCCGAGGACGGTGTCCATACCCCCTAGGTAATTGCTTATATTCTGTCTTCTTTCGAGTTCCGGCTGTGCATACCAGTCCATCGTCCTTACACCTTTTACACGGAAATTCTCCATCACACTATTCAGAACGTAAGCACTGTGCAATAACTTTATTTGTGGTTGAACCAACCTTAGTCTTCTTCATTCTACAACGTTCACAAGCCTTCCATACTCGCTTGTGTCTATTATCAGTACCATGAGGCGAGAGCGGTACATGATCGCGGACGGGTGAATGGGCTAAGTGAGTAGCCGATCGCTTTGTCCCACGACTTATCGGCTTCACAGACTTGGTATTAGGTGCTGTACTCCTCCGTGTGGGAGCTTGTGTCGTTGAATTCTTCATGCTGTTTTCTTCTATGGGAGGTGTTGGTATGCCACTTTCCATTTTGGGTTGTCACTTATACAGCTGGTGGATGGTCGAAACTAAGGCAAGATAGGAAGGGTAAGGGCTCTGTAAACCACTGATAATCTTTAAAAGCAAGTCTTGGGTGATGCAAGAATAGGTAAATGGGTCGGTGGGAGAGAGACAAATCAAAAAGTAATCGGTAAACACAAAGCGATTTCTCAGAGGGGATTAATAATGCTCAGATGCATCACTATTGTGACGATTATGTGATGCTCCTCTTATTATTATTAGGCCCGGCAACTTTTGCTTAAGGGCGAAATAGGGCCCGAAGGGTTATGGAGATGGATCGGCGAGTCGCTTTATGTCCGAGATGTGGGCCAAGTCTGGTGCTGACGAGGTCGATTCCGGTAGCTCCAAGTTTCCAAGGGTTATAATGAGTCTCGAAACGAACAGGGTACCCAACAGTAAGCTCCCCTAGAGAGGAAAGTTGTGATACTGGTCAAGTTGATCGGACCTGTGTTGGTATGCGCCGTCGATACGCTAGAATTATTGCTCAAGACCAAAGTTCGGATCCTCGAAACTGCTGTTGTTTGTCGAGCAAAAGGCGCCGAATTATCTTGGAATACACGGTATAAGTACTTTGTAGCCGTAACTAATGGTAACGGGAGAGATTCAACAAAGGAGGGTTGAAAGAGAGAAAGCCACTGCTGGGAAGCCGGTGGCTTCGTCTTTATATCAAACCCCCGTCAAACCACGTAAATTCCTACCCATCTTTCGCTACGTTGGATCCGAGGATACGCCAACGGGGCGGCGCAATGCCATGACAATAGAGTGACTACGCAATACTTGGCTCTTCTAGCAGTCCATGGAACCCTTGAAAACAGCCAAGCTAGGAGGGGGGACAAGAGGTGACTAGAGTGACTAGGGAATACATGCAAATACCTTGGGACTTTGACGGCGACTAAGGTGGCCGACGGGCTGGGCCAGCGATGGGGCAGCCTGTCAATAAGATTCCATCCATCCACCACTCGAAGAGCGATTAGTTGTTGGTACGTGCGTGTACTTTTTACGGTAACACTTTCACTTGTTATGCTTAGGGTGTTGCACAAAAGCCCAAAAATATTCTTTTGGCCGATCCCTTCCGAGCAAAGGTAAAGCTCAGCTGGCCATACGAAGGTGTATAAAGTTTGTTTAATGATACCTTCATAATTATTGCAGCGTGATAGGTCCTATTGCTCACCGAGACCCGGAACCAAAAAAACCCCATTTGTTACTTCCACCAACGCCTCCAAAGATTACAAGCCTGTATAGCGGGATAGAATGTTTCCGGTCTCGCGTGCGTCTTTACAGTTTACCTACCAAAGCTCCGGGCGCGATGCGGTGTTTTCTCGCGGCCGATTGGCAAAGTCCGATTCCATAACTTTGACATGACACTCAGTGCAACATACTTTGCACCATGCCAGGTGGAATAAAATGAATAAGTTAAAGGGCATTGCAAACGGCATATGAAATCCATAATGGTAAAGCGTTATGTACGCTTATTGCCCAGAAAGGAAAATGGTGTGCGGAGCCCGGCCGCAAAACTTATTCGCTGGAATCCTTGTAGCATGTAGCATCAAGGTTATCTAATGATCCTTTCATGGTCATTTTTGCCCCCATTTACCAGTCTTTAAATGTTGATAAAAGAAAAACTGGCAGATCTAGTCGACGGACTAGTTATGAATCATCACTAGCTAAAGCTATAGGCTAGGTTGATGAGACACACATAGTCTCTCCCATCATCGTGAGCTATCGTCTATCCACATGAGCTTTCGGGTTCGGCATCGCCAGACCTACGCTACACTAAACTAGATAGGCCCACCCATGTGCCATTCTTTATATGCACTAATGATGACAACAGCTGGTAACCCTACAAGCCCGTCATCATGACAATCCCACAACCTCGTTGCAAGAGAATATACGATTTAGGAAATGTGAGATGAGGATATACGGATGAAACTAAAGCTATCAATCACTTTAGTCGTATAATACATGTGCATTAGAGGATTTTTGAGCATTTGGTAGCCGTTTAGGGTCGAGATATGCGCGCCGGCTCCGAGAATCTTCTTTCATCACCGAGCAGTGGATAACTACATGATGAAGCTATTAAATTCTCATAAGTGATCTTGTGAGATCATTACTACGGTTTTCATAGATTGTTCTGCCTATATTCATCAAACACCCCTATCCAGCTCATGTCATGACTCTTACAATACCCGTTGCCAAGGGTCGAATCATCTAAGTTCCTGGCTGTTCCAGCCGATCGGGGCTCGGTAGCGGACTGGCGGGTCATTCTCGCGTCCCGAAGTCCTTGCGAATAGAACCCGAGCATAGAGAATCAGGTTTTCTCCATCCGCCTGACTCTCAGTGTTACTTGTCCCACAGAAGGAGGCCAAATAAGAGGTCGGAACCAAAGAATTAAATGGCCTCTAGCATCTCGTTCGTGTCATCGGTCTCGCGATTGCACAACCGCACAAGAATACACGTCTAGCCTCGCCTCGCCTCTTCGGTTTATTCACATTTCAACTTCAGCTTCACTTAAGACATGACTCTAAATTGCAGGTGATGAGCCTTTTTACAACCTCAAACCGGAGCCAAGATACCTACCGGATCTTTCAAGCGTGCAGTGATATAACCTAGCCTATTGTCGGTGATAGCTGCTTCCGCACAATGCCCGTTGACTAATTCCGCTGCCTGACATGGCCACGCTATTTCCGACACTGCCTAACACTACAACTGGTGCTCAACTAATGCAACAGAGCCTGAGAGGGAAACAATGTTTTTTTTTACGGTTTGCGCCAATGGGTTTTTAAACTCTAGCTCAAAGTAGCGAAGTTCTGATAGGCTGCGCCCTTAAGATGACGAAGCTAAGTAAGGGTCGCCAGCCAAAAGAAAAATACTGGTGTGACACTTGGTGCTCAGTAATGCCCAGGAAATGAAATGGTGGTCTAAATCCCTAAACTACTGAGGATTGTACTCCATCAAACTCCGTACTCCGACCGGACACGGAAACACTAGAAGCTGGGACGGAGTATGTATTAATAACAGTATTGTAGGAAGAAGCCAAGGGTTAAGCCGTCTTGGCAACACGTTTTTTTCCTCAATCCCGCGTGGGTCTATCCTTGGCTTCGACATGCTCGAAAAATACCCTCACGTCCTCTCCAACCTGTCAGACTAATTTCCCTTGGGTCTTCTACCATGGTATGAGAATTGCACATCGTCCTTGCTGCGTCACACGACTTCCTACCACAGTCTAGGGTGCGAGGTGTGCGTTTTAGTATATGTTTTGTCCGCGGCATATGTCTGACCCGTGCATGATAATTTCGTCGATACTATAGTAAATAGAGGCCAATATTCTGACCCCTTGCTGGACTGATGTCAATGCACCCGCATGTCACTGTATCAAACTGATCGACCTTTGAACTCCAAGATTTCAAAAAGGCTCTCGCTCGCGAAAGATAGGACTTTCTATGTAGAAGGTTGCATTCACTGCGAGCTGTCAGCTCCCATTGTCCTGCCCCAACTGACCTGGCCCATGTCGTCGATTCGCCAATCGGCATAGTTCCACGTCACACCACTCAATGAGTTTACTCATATTCAGCCAGGCTCAGTGGAGATCGTGCCGAGGTAGAAGATTATGAATACGCTCTGATACGCCGTTGAATACGATTTACGGCTATAGACCTGGACATTGGAAACGCCCAGCTGCTGGCGCCATGGGCATACATCAAATGGTTTCATCAAGGACAACATTGCTAACCAACCAACTGAACCCAGACGGCCAGACCAAATGTCATGCGACCGTACTCTTAAAAACCCCTGGGGTTCCAATCCTTTCAGAACCATTTTGCATGATAATTCTCGCAGCATCTCACTATAGTACACACTTAGAAGTAGCAAGAGACCCCGGAAACCGAACCATGCGTCTACTAATGGGTTTATAGTCGATGTTGATGGACGATATGTAAGTAGAAACAACAAGACATATAACATCGGGGCTCAATCAAGGATCATCTCGCTTCAAGTGGCTTTAAATGGAATAGGATGAGCAGCCTGCTACTGCTACTGCAGGTTGCTTATTGTACAGCGCTGCTTCTGCGCTGCTTACACTTTGCAGGGCACCATATGAACTCTCGGTGTGGCCCTCACACTCCTCAGAAAATACCGTAACCACTGTAGCTTTAGCTATTACAGTCAGACTATTTAGAACCCCGCCGTAACCCCCTCGGCAGTAAGTGCGAGCTTCGCTTCTGGAATCCCACCATCTCGACCAAGCTAGGTAGCGAGCCTTACCGAGCCTTAAGTGCAACAATCTATCTAACATGGACGGAATGCGCAAATGCATGATTTTGGAATCTAGATGCAGCAATTTAAATTCCTAATAATCCCAAGATTGGGGGCGTTCAGTCTAATGCCTAGTCTACTACGCTATACATAGTACATACACCCTTATGAACAAAGGACTAAGCTGCAGGCTACGAATACTTAGGGTGCTCCAAAGATTGATAATCATGCCTTTCTAGTGCAAATGAGCTATAGAAAATCCCAACTGGAAGTCTACTCCGGAACTCCTGCCTGCCTGCCTGCCTGACTGACATGACACTACCTGTCTCGCCTGTTACCCCAAGACAACAATGATATGTCCTGTCCGTCACAGCGTCTCATGCAACGCGATGCACGTCAGATCCAGAAGCACGCCCTACCAATATCACATCATAGGTACTACTGATATTTGCAAACCCCGTATATAATGTCAGACCTGACGCCAAGGGACAACTGCGCCGTGTCAGAGCGTCAAGCTCATCTCGCTGATCAGTCGAGCCTCAATAACACACTCCCACTCAGTGCTGAACCGCCCTTAAAAGGCGCCGCTCCAGCCCCTTCCTTGCTTGTAACCTTGGGTCGGAAAGTTGTTGTTAGTTGTGCGCGCATATGCTGATTGCTCAAGAGGGAATTAATCCGCGATGGATGATGTAACTGTCTCGATGGGCGGCATATTGCTAATCAACATGGAAACCTATAGAACAGCGGCGCTCGCAGCTAACCAGTTAGATGCAACAGTGCTATGTTGCCATTCCTTCGTTGCCATGCTTCGAGCTTTGAGATGAGTTTAGAATACCTAATACGATCCACAAACCTAAAGAATCGAGTGATAATAAAACATGTCTATAACAATATGGGTATTAATCTGAAAGTTTCTGGGTCATCCTACCGGCCTTCAGCCATCTATCTTCTATCTCTGAAGCTCTACTTCTTCCACCTCTTCAAGTATAGGTGCAGTTTTCTCGTACATAATAAAATATATGAGGTTTTCATACAACGACAGTGAATGAAAAGTGAAGATGCGCCATGAATCCGTACCGTCTATTGCCCATGCGAGACTCTGTGCATCGTACGCCCCTTATTCCCCAGTACACTGCTCCGAACCCGCATAACATGCATGTGCCGCTTAAAGTGGCGGAACATAAGCTACAGTTTCGGAGCTTGCTCTTTCTTGTCTTGTTTCAACCGGACAACACCCTACAATCGCCAGGAAAATCGGGTCAGTATATGTATGTTTATCGTATGCTCTCAGCTCAGCCCGGATCGATAGAAAGCCGCGCCAAAGTTACTGTTGTGAGACTATGCAAGCTGAACGATAATTATTCCTTCAATGGAGAAGGAGAATGAAGCCGGAGAGAAGCGGGGATTGACGGTAGGACGATATAAGCAGTCCCATAGAAACAAAACAAAGTTCTGTTGACTCACCTCCTGGATGGCGGTAGCGAGTAGCGTGCCGTCCCTGCTGAAGATCTTCTGCATGACGACGCCACGGCCGTCGCCGGCCCAAGGACTCTCCATCTCGGTGAACATCCATTCGTCGGCGCGGACCTTTTTCGGATTGTGGAAGTATATCGAACTGCGCGTTGGTTAACAAAAGTCCGATGCGTTTCGCATCCACTTTTCCCCTCTCACCCCAAAGGTTGAGACGGAAGGATGAGTGAGATGAGACAAAGATGAAATCACGTGTGACGAATGATGACTTACTGGTCGAGGCTAACCATCATCCCGACTTTGGGCCGATGCCGCATCGCCTCGAGGGTGTCGGCGCCCTCGGTATCGTTCAGCTTGTTGATATGGGCCCTGACCTCAGGCTCCAGATGGTCCAGTTCCTCGGGTCTGAAGGGGAAGCGCCAGAGGCGATGGATACGGGAGACGGTGCCGATGAAGTACGAGTCGCTCATGTATGCCAGCGCGCTGAGGTGCGCTTGGTGGCCGCCCTCCTCGCTGATCTTACCCCGGGCTCTCACCCACTGCCAGATCTTGCGCCTCTCGGGCGGCACGTCGAAGTCGTTGCGCGGACATTTGAAGTGCTCGAAGGGCGACTTTTCCGTCCCGACCAGCGTCGGCTCTTCGTACCCTTCGGGAGGCACTGCCACGCCCTCGGGAAAGGGCGCTGCGTGCGACACCGTCTGCTCTCCGCCGCTGCCGTCCCGCGTGAACGAGCACGTTACCGTGAAGATGGCATGCCCTCTCTGCCGCGCCTGCACCGTCCGAGTGCAGAATGAGCGGCCCTCGCGCACCCGCTCTACGTGGTATAGGATCGGCACACTGGAGTCGCCTGCGAGCACGAAGAAGCAGTGGTACGAGTGTACCGTAAAGTTTGGTGGTACGGTGCGCTGCGCTGCCTATGAAAAGGGGTTAGTTAGAGAAGTTATATCCGCTCTGATATCAATCATTGGAAGATGATGCCATGGGATCGAGTTAGATGCTCGTTGAGAATGCACACATCGGAGCTTTGATCCGCGGTCTCATAAGTTCTCACTATCCCATCCCTCATCGAGATCAAGATCTCCATATGCCATTGAAAGGGGTCACATACAGCAAGCGTCTGCGCAATAATACACCCGCCATACAAGCCCCTCGCCCCTGGCGGGTGCCACAGCTCACGAGTATTTGTGAACAGATCCTATGTCTCATATTAGCAAAGTTAAGATCACCCGTGACATGTAAGTCCGACATTCGAAACCTACAGGGCCGATTATGCTCAGGTCGGTCAACTCGAGCGCATTCTCAATGGGCGCTTTAGACTCGTCTACCGGCGGGGGCTTGACGAGGGTTGGGCGACCTGCCGACATGGCCGAGGCGTTGTGAAGTGATTATTAATTAATAGACAGCCTTATTCCGCTGGGCTCGTCTAACGATGTTGTAGATTTTGACCAGAAACAACTCAGGAGAAACTTGTGTCAGACAAAAGCAACAAAAACGCGAGTAAGTAACCGGCGCTAAGAGCTCTCGTTTTCTTGGCAGTCCAAGTGTCTTTGAATTTTTTATTATCCAACTCGCTTCTCAACTTTCGTTGTGAGTATCGAGGATAATGAAGTACTTCAATATACTAGCAGGCATATCTTCCGTCATTCGCGATGTCGCGGTCGAACGGGCTTCGCGATCAGGAGATCCACTAGGTAGTAGCAGTACATGGATACCAGGGTGCTAAAGAGGTTTTTACCGAGGCTCGGTGTCTTGGGTGGGTCTTTCAGATCTAAGCCCTTTGCATGGAATCTGATGTTCATTAAACTCAATGCCGTCGGCATTTATACACATGGTAGTCAAAACGGCACAGGTTATTGAGGCATCCGTTCGTCCAGATGCTGGTTTAACAGCTTGTCTTGTGACAGACCTGGCTTGCTTATGATTTGGCTATTGTTAGTGCTATTGGTTGTTGTCCTGTGAAGAAAGGAATGAATACTGAGCCTCCTTTACCGCGTCCGCATTTCAGTACCGAAAGACCGGTTTGCCTACCGGCTCTCGGTAGATTCAGTTTCGTTCAACAATCATTATCCCGTGGTTGATTTTCAGTGCAATTGAAGGTGCATTATGGATTGTATAGACTATTTGGGTATGCATGTGCTGGCTACTACTAGATATACAAACTTTGTTCTAGGGTACGTTCTGTCGAAGACAGCATATAAGTATACTAGATCGCTGTTTCGACTGTTTTTGATCCACGACGAGCTGATCACGTGATCTTATTCGTGAGACGAGTAGATAGGTTCCAGTCCTTCCCATGCGCTCTTGTCACCATTACCAAACTGCTCGCGCCGTTTCCAATATTGCTCATTGTACTTCCAATATTTCACGCCTGTCACCTCGCATACAGCTCTCTCGAACCATGCAGGATTAAACTCCTCTCCTTCCTGTTGTCGCACCTTTCTCCTGGCTCGCTGCGCTTCTTCGAGTCTGTTCTTCTCTGACGCCGCGAAATCATACTCGCCATCCTCCATTGCTCTTTGGTCAGGACGGTACCGAGAGTCTGTCGGGGCAATGTATTTCTCGAGATTATCATCTATGTGGTTGAAGGTGAGAACAAAAGGCGTTAGATTAAACGGAATGCCCTTCGGTCGTTCATTCGCTTCCCAAATTACGAAAGCTCGGCTTGGGTCACTTATGCTGCCTGTCGTCTCCTGAGGCTCTTCAACTTTTGCCTCATATCCGGGTGTCAAACGAGCGTAGATCTTCGAATTCCAGCGACCCCCAATACTGATGCGCGGTCGGCCATCAGCATCAAGAATCTTGCCAGATAATTGGTAAGCACTCGATGCTTTCCAGCCTCGCTGTTTGAAATCTAAGTGGCAGACTTCTCCAGTAGTCCAATTCTTGATTTCCACGAGACCGTAGTTATCCACCACCGGGTTTCCCGTAATGATACCAACGACTTGCGATTTAGGCTTCTTCCATGTGTAATAATCTTCCTTCCCACCAGCCTTAGGACGCAGCTTTAGGAACCATGTACCAAGGTGTTCAAAATCGAACGATTTCCCCATGAACCTTGAGTCGATATTGGTTTCTCCCCAGTACGTCCACTGCGCTGCCTCTGTGTGACAAGCATTTACGGGAGGATGATGGCTAACTTGTTCGATGACAAAGCGATAGCCTTTGTCTGGTCTTGCATATTCAAAAGTCTCGCCTAGAAGAGGGTTGAATGGCTTTGCCACACGTCCAATTGTTGAAGCGAGATCACTCGCGGCAAAGGCAGCAACATAAAGCATACGTTCGGCTGAATCTGCTCGATCAGCGGCAAGATCTAGAAGATGGGCGTACTCCATATCTTCGCCTGTTCGATACAATAAGGAAGTCGGTTCATTGAAAGAGACCGGGAGAGTCATCCTCGTCATATCCTTCCCGATCATCGACTTGAGAATTCCCTATAGTGCAAGTTAGTAAAAGACCAGGCGTAGGAGAGGGACGACAAAACTCAAGCTTACCCATAGACCAACCCTTGGCCTGTTATCTTCGTCTAACTTAAGTCTTGTTCTCACACCATTTTCATAACCCTTGTAAGCGCTGCTGATATCCATACCTGAGACGACAATGTCTTGGCTAGAACCAGTCAATGGCATCGCATCTGAAGGAGGCATAGGCTCCGCATCAACCTCTCCGGCGTCAACGGCATCGAAGAATTCCTCCTGCTCCGACTCCGAGTCCTCCGAGATATCTAGAAGTTTAGATAGAGCAGTTGTCTTGCGAGATACGGCTGTTGGCGACTTCCGGCCGTCCCTGAGCACTTCTTCCTGGGTGTTTGCCACTTCTTCATGTAAACTGCTATGGCTAACAGGACGGCTTTCTTCCATAACCTCTCGCAGGGCACGTTTGGCCATCTTCCTCTTCATTTCTGCTTCTCCGACTCTCGCCTCTAGAACTTCCTGCTCGGCAGCTACCTTAGCCATGCTCTCTTCCCACATACGTCGCATCTCGATTTCTTGATCAAGTCTATACTGCCAATGAGCGTCACGATCTTTGGAAATTCTCAGAAGGTCTCCCATAAGTCCCTTCAAACTCTTGAGGGCAGAGTCATATGTGGCAAGTGCCTGGGCCGCTTTTGGATCAACCAGAGATAGAGTCGGGTTACGGTTCGCTTCGGCCTGTAATGCTGCGCTCACCTGCGCCAACGTGTCTAATTGCAGCCTTGCAGATTGAGCAGTTATATTGAAGGCATCCTTAGTAGCGCTGGGTACCTCAGCCCGGCTGGAAGTATCGACATATTCCTCCTCATCGTCTTCGTCATCCACGTCAGTAGGAGCGCCTCGGCCCCCATTGCTGTGTGCCCTCGTATCAGCGTCGACAAATTCATCGTCTACACTACCGGCGACGCTAGCACGCTCGTTGCGCGAAACGGATTGCTTAGCAGACGGCAGGCGGGTCAAGTTCATGCTACTCCGTGGCTCGCCGGTACTCGCAGCTTCACTGTGCAGGTCTGAGGTAGATGCGTCGCTAGGCTTTCCGAGGTTGTCTCTCGCTTGCCTGAGCATTTCGGCACTTTGTGCCTTCTGGCGCTCATCCTGTTTGGCTTGATCTTTCATCCATTGGATCGCATTATTCAATGCCCAAAACCATCGTTTGGCCTCCACTTCGTGATTCGCCTTTAGTGTGTATTTGACTGAAGATTTACCTATGATTTCAAATTTGGTTTTCTCCTCCGGGCTCATATGCAATCGAGCGATACGCATGCTAATGGCACCCCGACAAGCATTCTCGGCGTCGTCTTGATGCTTGTAATAACTTAAAACACCGTTCTCTAATACAAACCACCGCAACTGATAACCTTTGCGATAGTTGGTCCACTTTTTCAGGTAGCCCTTCATCTGAGGATCTCTCCCAGAGAGTGTATCGCCAGCAGTAGCAACCGGCCCCGCCTGTGAAGTTGCGTGACCGAGCACGGCTTTCTCCTGAATACCTCGCTGTGCTGCTACGGCAGCTGGCGATCTCTTGAGCATCGCACGAGTTATGTCGTCATTGGTCACATGTTGGGGCAGTTTGCCTTTGCGGTCCCGCTGGAAAGGATCCGCACCATGAAGTAGCAATGCCTGTATAAGTTTCGTGTCTCTCTTACGAGCGGCTTCGTGCAGAAGGGTACCTCCCGATTGGACGGTAGTAGGCTCACACGGTAGCTCGACGCTGTTGATATCTAGAATAATTTTGACACGAGGTTCTTCAAGAACCTGACCGAGCATCTCATAAGCGCCACCCCGCACAAGGTCCTGGACCTGCTTCACTTTATCCTGGACAAACAATGTTCGAGACAGTTGGAGTTGCTGGAATATTTCGGGATTTCTCGCCACGTCGAGTGGCAGTTTTCCCTGGTTGTTAGAAATGGCGTCGTTGATATCCTTTTGTTCTAGCAGAAGTCGGACAATGGGGCCGCGCCCTTGGGCTGCGGCCACGTGAAGGGGAGTATTTCCGTCCTTGTCCCGCGCATTCACATCAACGTAGCCCGTACCATTGGAGAGCACATATTCTACAACATCGTATTCGGCGCACTGGATGGCCAGGTGGAGTACCGTCGTGTCTTCCAGTGGGGTAGGGCCGGCTGCGGTGCTGAAAGACGACGTACTCGCACGGGGCCCATTCTCGGACGTTTCGCGGATCGCCTTCGATATAGCAGCGGTGTTGCCGCTTCGCAGAGCCTCGACGATTCTAAATTTGCGGACGGATTGTTCGAGGGACGTGCCCTTATCAGCGAGCATCGCGTTGGAGCGGGATGTGTTTAGGACGGGGCCCGACTGCGTAGGCTCGCGTGAGGACACTCGACCTACAGACATCCTAGAACTGCGGGGAGCGGCTGGCGGGGAGGTCGACGTAGTAGGGCGCGAGGCTAGGCCGGAGGTGTGAGAACCGTCTTCGGAGACGGCGTCGTCGTCATTACGGGGTTCCTTGTCCTTCCGGCGAAGCAGCGACAGGGCCCCTGATTTGGACCTCTTGTGCTGGCTTGAGTGACGATCAGCCCGCGACTCGTTTGATGCTGATACTGAGTAATCTGGTGCCAATGCAGACAGAGCCCAGTCCAAAGGTATACTTTGCTGGGGCGCAACAACCAATAAGCGTGGGGATTTCTCGCTTACCTATCTCCCGCTTCAGACATGCTTGCTGCAAACTAGCGTGTTCACAGCACTGCTGGGCGGTTTTTGATACAGAGAGCCACGATAGCAAGAACAAGCAAGTTATAGTAAGTGTAGAAGAGGCTAACGAATGTGGCCGGGTAAGTAAAATTAGTTACGCTCGGGCTGCCACATAATTATCGAATAATAATGTTTGTTCGATGGGTCCAAGCGGAAGAGGGGACACGGGATGCAGCACGCAGCACGGTCGAGATGCTGCGAAACGAAAGCAGTCTATAATGGAGGAGAGCACCTCTAGAGGATGACACGAATACGGAGTGTGGCGGGGAGTTGATAGGTGATAGGGCTCACTGTTCTGCGCTGCAATGCTTGCAGGGACGCGTACACAAACATATAAAGAACGTTGAGGTATTCCAGATGCTGAGCTAATTAGGGAGTTGAAGGAGAAGAAGACAGACCAACATTTTCCCGCAGCAGTTGGCGGTGGTTACCAGATGACGTTTTTTTCCCGATCCGTTGCTGCGCACTCACAATAGCCAACTCTAAGGGTGGGGGAGAAACATATCCCATAGGTAGCTCGGGTAGTACGATAAATCTGTAGCGACTTCTCAACAACGAATTACCCAAACGAGCCAGGTAGGCGCCGATCCAGTGGCCCCCGCCATGTCCAGCCCGTAGTCCGCCAATCAGAAATGACCCCTCTTCAGCCCATTACCTACATCCAGGGGTAAATGGGTCGTTTTAGCATGGCCTCGAACCCCCTACAGGTTAGTGCTGGGTTGTAGCGTAACAGTAAGTACACCATTCTTCCTTATGTAGGACGGCCCATAGTAAGACATGCCACACGAAGTATACTCCTCCCCACCGCATCAGGAATCTCAGCCTTGCATGTACGAATACGCAGTTTGGATTTGAATAAAAATGCATTGGAATTACCTATGTCGTACTAGTGTTCGCGAGCGGCGCAGTCGACTTCAGCAGTTAGGGCAAAACTATGGGTCGAGAAATACTTTACATAGTATAGGATCCATAGTAGTAGCAAGAAGGTGAATGTGAAGATGTAAGTCCTATGCATCATTCCTATGATCTGTCAGCGTAGTTCATCCCCATGACATTTCCACGCGAAGTTCTAGATGTCAAGAGTAGGGTCTTATCAGAGAGGTGCGCTATCAACTCCTCTAGTCGGATTTTGGGTTCATGATATCACCTCCTATATTACTAGAGAGAGTATGTTATGGGTTTGCAACGCCGCTTTCATGATTGGGTAACTTAGATACTTGGAGATGTTCTCATTGAAAAATTAACTACGAAATTCACACCCTATTTAGGTAGGAAACTCTGAGAAATCTAGACTAGACGACCCGAGCTGTAGCGTATAAAGTGATGATATGATCTATCAAGGTAGAAAACCTTAAGCCGAAGCAGCCTCACCATGAGTCACGATCTCATCAAGGGTAAGGAACCCATACGGGCCCAACTCCCAGCCCAGCGCGTCCTCTCTCCGCTCTGGAGTCCGCACAGCCGTGCAAGTCATGTAGTCAGGACCGAGCGAACGAATGCAAATATTCGCATCCTCGACTCTGCTGCCCTTGAAGACGATATCATGTCTACGAACAATCTGCTTTAGATCGTCGTCATTGCTCTGCGCAAACGCCGTGCCCGGCTCCGGGGGTTCGAAACCCTGGAAGATGAGATCACCCAACCACTCTGCCAGCAACGCCTCGCCCGTCATCTTGACGTAGGCCTCGCGGAGACACCAGAGGGTGTAGAAGGCACGGAGCTTATAGTCCCTTCTTTCGTCCTCGGACCGGAGCGCCGCATACGCGGGGAGTGCTGTGAGCCCGGTCTTGAGATATGCAGCCTCTGAGCGCCCGAAGACCTCGGCATGCATATCCACGAACTTAGGCCAGCCCTCGGTACGAATCATCTGGTGATCGCGGCGCTGGCGCTCGCTCACGCAGACAATGTCGGTACCGATGTCGACCTTGCTGCTATCCCCTCCGTTGGCGGCGTCGTAGCCGTGGGCGGCGACTAGTGTGACCAGCCCCGCCTGGTGGCTGACATTGAACACGACAGGCTGCCGTCCCGCAGCGTCCTTGAAGACGGGCTTCCCGTTCCCGTCGGATGAGAGCTTGGTTTCCCACCACGGCACCCCAGCATACTTGCTCACGACCCAGTGCTTTAGGAGGTGAGAGGCCAGCGCCATCTTAGCGTCGGCTACAAAGTAGAACTTAAGCACCTTGGTTCGTTCCTCCGGCGTGAGCAGCGCGAGAGGACGAGACGCCTAAACCTTTGTATCAGTACCGAACAATAAGGCGCGGCGCGAGTTATGGTGTAGGTCTTACCTCGGTCTCGAGGTCTTTCGTCTGAGTGGCCGTCGGCCATGATCCCCGCGTGTCTACTAGATATTGTATGACTTGTACTTCACTCGACGCCATGATGATTCTGCAGCAAGCGGGTTATCGTAACGCAGTCAGTCTATATAATAAGAAACAAGCCGCGCAAACATTCAAGACTCGCCAAATCCGCAGATGTCAGCCATTGTATTACGCCGGAACCAGACGGATATTGAAGGAGGATTCAAGACGTCCCTGCAGCAAACGACACCTGGCGTTGAAACACCTGTCAGCTGCTTATTTATTGTGGGTAAGCGTTCTTCTTAGTCAGCTCCTCGAGGCCTTATAACTTCGGGATAATCTTATCTGAGACGAAAGTATTGACTATTAAAGTTACGTGTATCTCATATTCCCACGCGGATATATATGGTAGGCGGAAATGTATAACAATGAGGACGCTATTGGCATTTATACTAGATGGCGCTAGTGAACTTAAGAATACCCTGACCAAAAAAAAAAAAAAAAAAAAAAAAAAAAACATGCCTACTGGCTAGGAGTAGGCGCTTCAATAGAGAGGAGGAAGACAGGGTACCTTTTTGTCTTGTCCTTGTTCGCCTTGGGTTTATCCCCTGGTTTTTGGATCCTTTCCTCCGTAGATTTCTTCTCGTCCTTTTTGTCATTCTCCTGATCCTTATCCTCTTGAGTTGTGACGTTCTTGATGACATTTCCCTCTCCATCGACCTCCACGATCACGTCCATTTTGTCTAGACTCCCATCTTCAGTGTATTTCCACATCTCTCGCATCTCGCCCCTGACCGCGCCAGTGATCCAAACAGCGGAGACTACGCCCGGGACGAGATAGAGCAATGCAGGTTGAGCATGGTTGAAAGTTAGAAGCATCGCCAAGGTAGCTACCATAGCGAGCAAGTATCCAGCCATCGCAGCGTGAAAGTACGGCTTAGGAAATGCGGATGCTCTGAGCGCTGGGGTTGCGTCTGGCGAAAAGATCTGAATGAGCTTGGTACCCCAGAAGCGGTCGCCCCATTGCCCTTGGGGGTTGATATACTCCGGCTTTACAACCATGCGTTGTGTTTCCTTGCTCGTAATAAGTTGACCTGAAGAGACATCATCTGTCTCCAGCTCAACCTCCTTCAACTTTTGCTGCCGATAGTAGTACATGTAGTGATCGAATCGCAGGCACAAGCCAATGAACATGCCTGGAATGACGATGTCACCGAGTCCGAGCATACTAGCTCTAGTAGGTCCTTGAAAGACAAGCTTGATAGGCGCGTCAAGTTTAGTAGCGACAGTTACCATATAGGGGCTTCGAACCGTCAGTATCTACATAAATATGAATCAGGGCTGACTTACGTATAGAAAACCATGACAATGTCGTAAAAGAAGAGGCCGAATAGAACAGAACTTCCCGTGAAGAATGTTGTTGGCGACATGAGAATGATGCCCGCGTACGAAAATGCGTAGCCCATAACGTTAGAAAGGAATATGGAGTCGGTCGTATAATAAAATACGTTTGCTCCAAGAGCAAGCACGAAGCCGAATATATCATTGAATTGAACCTTGGCTTTCTCGTTGATGATACCATGCACAACCAGTCGAACGGTCCACTCCTCCAATAAAAGATGACGAATTTCCCAAAGTAATTTGGTACTCATATCGGAGAACTTCAGTCCAGAAAGGGGACCAGGTAAGGGTGAGGCTTTCTTGTCGTCCCACACTCGGTCGTCAGTGCTGTCTTTAATATACCATTGTCCTCTTTTTTCAGAATCGATGTGATAGACCCTTCCATTATTACCTTTCCAGACCGTGGGGAAAATAAAGCCGGTCAGAAAATGAAGGCTATCCGCAAACAGCTTGCCCAAACTAGCAAGCGACATAACCGAGAAGTAGATCTTCAGGAATTTGTTGAGGATATCCGGATCCTCGAGCCATTTGATTAGGTAATAAAGTCCAACCAGAACGGTACCAGCTAGGATGGGAAACATGATAGCGTCTGATGGTAACAAACCTTGGACATACTGATCGTCACGCTTCTCGGCTTCCTTGTCTTCCCCATCCTTTCTCGTTTTGGGCAATTTTGCTGAAGGGGGCCGGCGAATTGCCCCATGAGACCCGATATATATACATGCAAGTGCAGTGAAGACAATACGGCTCTCCAGGACTAGCAAGTCCTTGTGTTGCAGCAGTATAGTTGGCGCAGTTGCTAGTTTCTCGAGGAACGTTTGATTGAAAGCCATGGAGCTTGTGATGTTGCTTATAGATATCTCATCCGAGATAAGAACTGAGGAATTGTTGGCTGCCATCTTATTCTTGGTGTATACCCAAAGAGATGCAAGGACAATACACTGCTCAGTTTGTGGTACCTAAGGTTGACCAAAGACTTAGTAGGTACCGTAGGTACATATGTAAGAAGCTTGGAGGGTTCTGTTGTCGGATGCGACTTCTGGAATGTCACTTCTCCGAGAGCATTGAAGTGGATTGGCCGCCGTCTCAGGCAAGAGCGCCAAGATCGCCTTCAATATGCAAAGAAAGGTAGTCGTATTATCTTGAAGGAGCAAGACACTCGCAAATGACGGAATTCAGTCGTGCTCGAGAGAAAGTATATGTGACGAGATAGGCCAGTTTCATGATCTCTTAGGTGATGATTGAGGTTGAAGTAGAGTATGTGGCCATTTAATTGTGGCTAAGCTCAGCAATAGACCTAACAACCTTTCCGCTTTGCCACGTACGTTGTTGTTGAAAGATTACCTATGTTTGGCAGAGACGTTGCACCAAGTACGAATATCTACCTAAGTATTTATGTCTAGAGCCTTATACCTACATACTTCAAGCGCCTTAGTCTTGGGCAGTAAGTCGATAAGATAAAGTATACCTAGGTACCTAGGTAAGCATGTGCCCCGCCAAAATGTTCCCAGAGCTCCAAGCTTGAAGCTTGCGACATACCTATGACCCCAAGCTAAACAACAAGTTGTTCAAGAGACTGAAATCCAGTCCGACGAACCTTGAAAATGGCGACCAACGTAGCCCTCGAAACCTCCATGGTACGTATATTCCTGCAGTAGCAGCTTTGCGCACCCCTCAACTAACACACATTCCCCTCTCAGGGAACGATAACAGTCGAGCTGTACACAGCGCACGCACCCCAAACCTGCAAGAACTTCAGCACGCTCGCGTCGCGGGGCTACTACAACGACGTAGTCTTCCACCGGATTATCCCGTCCTTCATGATCCAGGGCGGGGACCCGACGGGGACGGGTCGGGGCGGCACCTCCATCTACGGGGAGAAGTTTGCCGACGAGATCTCGCCTGAGCTGCGGCACACGGGCGCCGGCGTGCTGAGCATGGCCAACGCCGGCCCCGACACCAACGGCTCCCAGTTCTTCATCACCCTCGCCCCCACCCCCTGGCTCGACGGGAAGCACACCATCTTCGGCCGCGTCAAGGGCGGCATGGGCATCGTCAAGCGCATGGGTCTCGTCAAGACGGACACGGAGGATCGTCCCGTCGAGGAGGTCAAGATCATTCGCGCACAGGTGCTAGAGGATGAGGATTAGAAAACGCAGCGCAAGGAGAAATTCACAACGGAACACGATCGATCACCTTATTTACTTCTACTTCTACAATAATTGCATTGGGCTGGCGTTTTGGCGTATGAAAAATTCTGGGTCAACGTGCTTCGACGAATAGATACCACAGTATACAGATTCAATAAGAGTTGAATAAAAATTGAGAAAAAGTTGCCGTTAGATAAATGTATTGCGACGCGTTTCTTACCATATGTACAGATGCTACCCTATGAATACATGTTCCCGTGTGCCCAGAACGCCGTTTTAAACCCCCTTTGTAATGCATAAGTGCCCTGACCCTTTGTTAAAAGACGCCTTGAACACCTTCCAATGCAAACCGTTGGACGTTATACAGACAATAGAATGCAGATGAGGATAGAATTGGAATAAAAGTCGTGGGCGCTCCCAAAAGGAGCCCAGTGGGCCAAACTCCACAATCGTGGGACCTTGATGTGAAAGTAGCCTTCGGAGCTATCCTTTTTAGTTTGTGCTAGAGTTTGGTATTATGCAGCGGGTGGTGATGATAGGGTCCCTGAGCTCTCTGATGCGGCATCGTCTCCTGTATTTCCACTGACGACTGGAGGCTTCCCGTTACTCTTGGCCAGGGGCGACGACATGAGTGGTTTCCCCCCGAGAGATTTCAACTTTTTAGCAGGGCTGGGCACCTTCGTAATCTTCTTTTTAGGGAGGACCTCAACCGTAGGTCCATCATCATCGTCGTTTTTCTGCGCAAGAGTAAGAGTAAGCCTTGGGGCTGCTGTCAGTCGGTCGTCAAGACTTTACCTTCTCCTTCTTGGTACCAGCCCCGGCTTTAGGCTTAACTATCAACTTCTTATTCACGTTCACGCTTGCAGCCATCGGCTTCAATTTCTTCTTCTTAGGGCCATCATTATCTGTGGCATCATCCTCTTCCATTTCGTCCCCATCACGCTTTTTCGGACTGGCAGCTCTGGATCCCGGTAGCGGAGTCCCCTTTTGACTAGAAGGGGGAGTTCCGTCACCGTTGCCGTTTGCGTTGCCATTACTAATCTTCTGAGCGGCGGCTCGACTAGCGTTCCTCCCACTGTTGCCGATACAAGATCCCATATGATTGTTCAGCCGGGTCACGAGTATGCACCGTTTGCATTTACTACATGTTGCCGAGGGAAACGAGAGCATATTCGGGGGGCGCGATGCCGCACCACCTCCTGCATTCCCTCCCTCTCCAGGTGTCGGCGAGTCGGCGGGAGTATTCGGATCAATCTTCTTTTCCATGTCCTTCTTCTTCTTGCCTCTGCCCGGTCCTTGTGCAACCCAAGTTTGTCCGTAGATGTCGTAGCCTGGCTTGTCGATGTACGGGCGCTTCTTGCAGTAGATAATGCTCGGATCAGGTTTTCTGGCGCCCTTGCCGTCGGTCGGATAGAGTAATCTGGGTAGATGGCACCGAGGGCAGACTATGTCCTTGGTGGTAACTAGCGGATTGCCCTTGAGCAGCACCTTACCCTCGTCGTATATGGCAGCATCCGTCTCGACCTTGACGTCGGGACGAGCGTCGGGCGTAGACGAGTCGGAAGCGTCAGCGGCCAGCTTCTCGACGCGGATGGCGGCGGTAGAAGCGCGGGCAATCTTCTCGTCTCGGTGGACTTTGATTAATAAGTCATGCACAATGTTGTAGAGTATGTCATCCAACACGGCGTGCGTCTGCATGGCAAAGCGGGTGTCAGTTAGTGACCACGCATGCTTGTCGCGGTCGTCAGGGTGACGGGTCGCGTAGCACGAGCGAAGACGGCTGGCTACTTACAAGTTGGTCCATGCCATCGGCATCGTCAGGAGCGTTGATGACCCCTGCCTTGCCGGTGTTCATAGACGATGCCATGCTGCAAGGATGGATTGGCTTAGAGAGGACCTAAAACCTCGATGCGGCAGGGCCAGAGGAATCGGGATCGTGTTTTTTGGGGGAAGTGTGCTGAAAGTGGTCATCAAGGAATTGGATGGGCTAAAAAAAAACTTCAATAAAATTGTTATCCTCTCTATAGTTGCACACCGATAGCGACAGCCTCCTTTTCGCAAACAAGGCAGAGCTGATGCAGGCTTAAACGGAAGGGATGATGAAAGATTCCAAGGCAGTACCCACCTGCTAATAACACCTGTATGCATCCTCTCTGCCTGCGAAGTTAGAGGCGCCGTTCACGCCTTTTAGGTATCAGGTTGCAGGTTATAGGGCAGGTGGTCGCTGGTGGTCGCTGTAGCGTGGTGTCGGAAGTCTTAGTTTGGTACCTACCGCATCCACTACTGTGCAGCGTGGCTCCACTGAGAGACCACTAGTAAGTTTGGAACGGAACACTTCATGCGGAATGGTTGTTTGGGGAGGTGAATGGGCCTATTCATATTTGATTCGTTTATAAACGATTCTAACTGATCATCCGTTAATATCGAGACCCAAGCCTCTGTTTAGTATAAAGTGTTATGACCGAGTCGATTTTGATATTTGCTCGAATGATACTACATACACTTATATATATTACACTCATTGGGAGGTAGGGACTTAGGTAAATGCATACGTACAGTAGTGACACCGTTAATGTTAGTACAAGATGATAGATGACGAACACGAATACCACGCTAGGAAATAGGAGGGTGCTTCACAGACCAGATTCAACCCCGTCTTGAACATATATAGGTAAACTATTGAAAGGAAGTGTAGGTAAATATAGATAGGTAGGTATAGCATCTGATCGTGACCCCTGTCGCCGAAACAATTGCTGAGGCTCTCGGAGGAAACTAGCCAAGCGGGTCCAGCCTATCAGCTCGCTGCTTATGACTTACACGACCCTAAAAAGCACTTAACGCGTTCGACGGGGTCGACGGGTCGAGGGAACACCAACCACAGCAGATGCTAAACAAGTTTGAAGACGACAAGTCTCCAGCCAAGTAGATCCTCCTCAGGTGCATTAGATCGTTGGCATGTGCATTTATTTCGGTCCACTCGTACGAGATTAGATCGCAAAATTGTCAACAGAATCATCTTATACGGCGCGGCACGAGACCAAACTCAACACCATGTCTCTCCCCTCCAACACCAATGCACAACCCTCGATACGCAGCTTTTTCCGTCCCAAGCAGCCAGCATACGTAGCCCCTCCATCCGCCTCGAAAAAGACCACGGCGCCAGCTACCCCGCCAACCGCACCACCACCACCACCACCGCCGCCGCCAACGACAGCGACGATAACAACACAGCCCGCAGTCATAACCCCGCCATCCCGGCCGACGAGTCTGCATCCCCAGGCCTCGATATCTCGCATCCAGCCCGAGCACATCTCAGCCCTGCGGCGCATCACATCACTCCTCTTACCGGTCAACTACCCGGACTCCTTCTACGCACGACTCTCAGATCCTCTCTCGTCGGGTGCTTTCAGCCGCGTGATCCTCTGGCGCGACGACAAGAAGGCGACCGAGAAGGTGATAGGGGGTCTAGTCTGTCGTCCCGAGCCGTCTCCCTTCCACGCCGGAACTGTAGACGGCAAACGTTCCTCGCGCGGCCCCACGACACCCTCCGCGCAGCCAAACGCGCTATACATCCAATCTCTCGTCCTGTTATCGCCGTACCGGGGGCTCGGGCTCGCGGCCGCGCTTCTAGATGAGGTCGTCGCCGACGCGGCGCGCAGCGAGTTCGCGTGCGAGACGGTGTGGGCGCACGTCTGGACGCAGAACGACGAGGGTCTGAAATGGTATATGGCGCGGGGCTTCGCGCGCGTCGACGAGGTCAAGAAGTATTATCACAAGCTACACCCGGACAGCGCGTGGATCGTACGTCGGGAGATCGGGCCTGGAGCCGTGCTCGGCCTCGACAGTTCCAAATATGGCGCTGGCGCTGGCGCTGGCGCTGGCACTGACAAAGCGGCCAAGACGGCGAGCCCAAGTAGCAGCAGCGTGACGGCCGCGGTCGCGAACTTGGCCTTCGACACTACAGACGGATTGCCGTCATCTTCATCACCGGGTGTCACCCCGCCCCAACTCTCAGAAACTCATTCTCTCCCCACCACTGCACCACCACCAACAAGCCGCCCTCCTCTAAGCCCGCTACCACAAAGCGGCCGGAGTACGCCGGGTCAATCATTCCAGAATTTGAGGCCCGAGACCGAATGGAACGACTTGCCGCTCGATATGCAGTCAAGCAGAACCGGGGCCAACAATTTGTCTGTTCCTGGTAGTAACGCAAGTTCGCGAAGCAGCTCCTCTGCTCGTAAGAAGCGTGACCGCGCATATCCCGCTGCTGCGTTTGGTAATTAAAGCCCAGAAGACAGCTGTAGACCTAGGATTCGTTGTTCCTTACGTATATACTCGAGGCGAAGAGTCTTACCATTCCAGCTAATAAGCATGCTTGCCGGCTGGAATGATGTTGCTCACGAATGTCCGAAAGCGAGGCAACGACTTGGTGATGGGAATAAGACAATTTAATAGAAAGGTCTGGGGAAAGGCGAAGCGTTGACAAGAAAAAGAGTAGCAAAAATTAATGGGGCCGCATGAGGAATGAAAAGCGAAAATAGGCTGTGGGTATCATAGACGAAGCATATAGACACCAGGCGGCATCGTGGTATAGTTTGTTTTTGTATAAATGGGCTTCTCTCGGGGAATGAATATAATTATTCAAAATCGTGATTGCATTAATTCATCAAGGCATGCCTATACAGGAACAAGACAGCTATGGGTATATATCTTCGCACCCATTCCTTTTATATCAACGTCGCCGATTCGCCCGTCGACGGTATAGCACCCGCAAGCTTCTGGGCAGCCGCGTTCTTGAGCGCCGCAAGCTCATCTACTATTCCCTTTTTCTCCATGTTGGCTGCTACCAGTGCAATTAGGGCCGCGCCAACACCGCTGCCGTCCCTGGCAATCCCAATGCGGATCCGTTCCGCACCCTCAGCGCCGATGCCCTCGATACTCCTGAAGGCTTCGTGAATCATATCTCGGAATTTGGGATAGTGCTCCACAAGACTACCATCTGCTCCGATGTCCAGAGGTTCGTCGCTGGAGTTCTTGAGCTTACCGCTCTGGATGACAATGCCGGCTAGGACCACAGCTGACAGCCTTGCAGCCCGGCGACCAACAGCATAAGAGACATCTTTGAAGGCCTGCGCCTCTTCGATTGAAGCAGAACGTATCTGGAGTTGGGAATCAAGCTCCTTCCGTAGATTCGAAAGGTCGGCCGTAGAATCAGCTACGGCAATTGACATTAATGAGCTGTCAAGGCCCCATTGCTTGAATAAGCCTGAATCGGCGCCGATTCGCGTATTCCGGTCGCCTGTGTTTGTGTTGGCATCCTTGAATAGAGATATGGTAGGATTCTCGTATAGGTCAATAATAACTAGGCGGACGATCTCTCCCAAGAACATTCCGGATACTCTCTTTTCGAAGATTTGTATACCAGGATTGACACTATCCCGGTCCAATTTCGCATCATACGGAGTATTAGGTAATACGTTGAGCTGGTTATCGAACGATCCCCATTCGGTGTTGATTACCATCTCGCCAGTCGACTTGTCATAGTCCCCATCCACCGACTTTTGGAGATTTGTGATCTTCTCGACGTAGGCACCGTTTGTTCCGGTTCCGAATATAGCTCCGATGAGCGTACCAGTCTTTCCAGGTGACGTGTACGAACGTGCCATTAGGGTGCCAACAGTGTCATTTACCAAGGCTGCTACCTTGACAGGAAGATGGAGTAGATCGATCTCCTCTTGTAACAAAGCGCAGACATCCCTACCAACTGCATCAGGGATGTCAAACCCTTTAGTCCATCTTATGAGGGAGCCCTTGTTGATTCCAAACTGTTGAACTGGAAAGCTAAAGGTGAAACCAAGCTGGAAGATATTTTCCTCTTCGTATCCTTCAGCTACCTTCGAATTCTTCCGTCGACGAACATGTGCTTCGAAGTGCTCTTCGTGATGCGTTCTCAAGAAAAGCTCGATCTGTTTAGCTAAGAAGCCAAATAGTTCTTTGGATGTTTTGGCGACCATCAGCTCTCTTGGGATAGCGACTTTGCTGTATGTAAGGTCGAAGGTAGTGTCGCCATTGAGATGGACTGAACAAACGCGGAAATTGGTGCCCCCTAGATCCACAGCCATATACAATCCCTGCAGAACTGTCAGTATCGGATATATATAGAATAGAGTATCGGCAAGAACCTTTTCAGTGCCATTTGGCACGCCGGTAACATATGTCGGAATTTGACTCAAACTGGTACCGTCTTTCCGTAGCCCCTCGTCTATCATAAAATTAATATGCAACTCGCGTAGATCGTTAGATGGCGTCATTGATCGTACTCATCTGGCGCAGAAACTCCTGTACCCCCTTGTTCACATCGTCGTCCGTGTAATCGAACTGCGCAACGACGCGCTTTGTCTCTTCTACCAGAGAATTCGTCATGGCGGGCGCTGGAGAGATTGGCGGCGAGGTCGCAAAGGGATATGGACTTTCACAGACAGCACCTTCAATAATAGCGGCCGGGGGTGAGAATGACGACCTCTGAAAAGGATGCGACGTGAATATATGAAGATATTGGACTTTGATATCTGCGAGAAAGAGTTGGGTAACCTGGTTTGGAGGGGCAGTCAGCACGAGCAGAATACATTTGCGCCGAGTAACGATGTCATGCATACGACCCAAGCTGCGTACTGCGGGGGGGCCAGGCTAGAGCCCTAGCAAGAGTCTAGGCGGGAAATAAACGGCTCAAACGGCCCTCGTGAATAAGTACTTACCAGGACAACAGCCAGAAAGACTACGGAGAACAAGTATATTAAAGTGGGAGCAGGCTGTTGGATAACTGCATCTTTTGAAGACTGTCTCACTTCTTTTACCGAGCGCTCGTCGGTCGTTAAAGAGCGAGACGAACGTAGGGGACTATGAACTTGATCATCATTATCAGCTCTGGCGCCGAAGCGCCAGGCTCTCATAGGTTCTGACCAGGTATTGGGAGCCACGGCGATTTTCGCGGGGTTATTAGCGGGGTTCGCGCTCTGTGCCTTACCGGCCTTCTATAATTCGATGAGGGGAGGCTTCCAAGAGCCGCCAGCACCCGCGATGAACCCCGGTAGACGGACCGAGAATGACGGTTAGTGCCAGGGGAAAGATAACAAGACACGGGCACTGCAGTGATTAAAGGCCGCAAATTTGATAGTGTAAGGCTCAATATGGTCCACCAAAGAGCTAGATGCGGCTGCTACTCTGCTAGTGACTGTTATGAGGTCATAGACGATCCACCTCGGAGTGGACTGGCGAGACTGGCCTTGATAGATCGGAATGAACTAAAGCTGAATTCTGGCTTGAGGTCCTGTTGTATGCACAACACGGGATCAGGGTGCTGGATAGGTCGGGTAGGGGGTTTAAGACAGGGGCAGGGGTAGATGAGAGAACAGAGCTCGGCTACGGCATCCAATTGGTAGCGGGTGAGGTGATGCTGAAGCTTCCTGTGAGACGGGAGCTTTTCGTCTGGTGGTTCGACCTTCGTCAGGAGACGGGCGAATCCGTAGATTCGGGTCACCAGTATTTCAACGCTTACTTACTTGACTGAAAAGAATGTGACCCGCTTATCTGACTCGTAGGAGTAATTTGGTACGGATCGGGTGTTTAAACAAACTAGTTAAAAGATGTGACATATAGGAATAAGTAGCACGATAGCAAGACGAATTATGTGCTTTGAGGTGAGGAGGGAGAGGCGGTCACACAGATTCAGTTGGTCGGGAAGTAGATAGGTCATATGAGAGACGGCAGGAAGTACTTAACCTTGTAGAGGTAGAAGGAAGAAGTGGAGACTATATGATACGTGAGGTAGTGATGTATACTAGAACACTACCTAAACTCGAAGAAGCCAGGTGCGAAGAACTTGCTACTTAAGTAATTCTCAAACACTTCAAAGCGACCACCAAGTCTACAGGTACCTATTAGGTAGTCGGCTCAATGTTGTAATCATTTCATATTTTACAATTTCTAACAAATGTCATTTCTATGCCAGGTTAGAATACAAAGCTACCGCGAGTTTTACAATTCGTTGGCTTTTGTTTTCCTATTGAAAGTCTTACTTTTAGAGTCACACTTCTCTTCGTATACCTCACAAAACCTTCAATTCGTAGCGCACCCTAAAGTCCGTACACTATTTCGCGACAATTACAGCTCCGAGTCGAGCAATGGTGACATGGTCAAGCGAGGGTGATCTGAATGAATTGCCCCTTCCAAGTCTACCTACATGAAACAGAACTAATCACTTCACGTACTGTATTGAGGCTTATCCTTTCTTGGGAGTATGCTTCTGGTTGATGCAGGGCGCGGCATTGAGGATCCCATCACAACACTGCCAAACGAACCCATGCGGCCACTCTTCACGTCGCCAATCCGTATGAACGTCAATGCTTCCGATGTCATACTGAACATCATCATCGTCCGGGAAAACATCTGGGTCTATCTCGAGCAGGCCTAGAAACATGGCAGCGTAAGTATTAGATAGAAGAAGCTAAGGCTTAGCAGCTGACCTGGGTGCAAACAACACGCTGTATCGTGGTTCAGGGTCACGTCGTATGTCTTTTTGCAGGTCTCGCATTTCTCGAACCTCGATATTTGCGCGGTTTGGACTTTCTTCTGCTTCTTATTCTTCTGATTCTGTTTTTGAGTGTCGTCGTCGGACGAGTCGGATAGTTCTATAATGTCACGCTTCCGCGACACGAGCATCCGGTCCATTGCCTCCTTACGGCATGCTTCTGAGGCTTGGCACATAGACTTCAGAATCGTACGTAGAGTGTGCTCGTCCGCATTGTTAATGGCGCGTGCAAGAGGCGCATCTTGGTTGGTTTCTGTTGCCATGATTAAACTGTTCGTAAGTGATGCTACGGATACTTTGCAGACTCAGACGCGTCGGGAAAATGCAGATCAATGCTACGTACTGAATGACCCCTGTTCGCGTTATCAGCAACACCAAAGGCCCAAGCAACTTAGCATACTATCCAGAGCATCCTTCGTTGCCCATCAAAGTTTTCTTCATATAAACGAAAATATCGACTAGCAGTCCTTTGCCATAGTTGAACCATAGTCGTAAAAGGGGGATGTCCAGTACAGATGATGAAATGCACTTGGCGGGACATTCGAATTTTTCGAATAACACATAGGATCGATAACGATTTCTGGGTGGCGACTATTGTAAGGCAAGGCTGCTGGACAACCCTATGTGTAGGTGTCGAATGAGAGCTATAGGAATTGTAGATGCAGGAAGTGTAGAAATTTTCACTACATCGCAGACCAAGAGAATAGGGATGAACCGACTTTCACCACCTCTCTCGTTCTTTAAACTTTTTGATACCGAATTCAACCAGGTCTACCTATTGGACGCACTGTGGTATATAGCATTACTCTCATATGATGCAGGGCCTAATCCCGCGAGCCTAAGTATCAGTCGGAAACACCAGTCTTATTAGGTTGCCAGCGAAATATACAATTCGAAGTAGACATACATTCAAAAGACATATAATATTATTTATTATATAAGTATCCGGTTTATCTAAACTAAGATCGGACCACTACCTGCAGCCACATATCTATGTCGGAGGAAGAACAAAACGATGTCAAAAGTAATCATACAGGACGAATGAGATGAAAATATTATATAAAAACATCATCAAAAGTGAGAGGAAGAAAAGTGAAAAGAAAAAAATTGGGTTGCTGCTCCCAGTTGATCTGAGAGGCATCAGGAATTGAGCCCGATGCGGGGGTCGAACCTAGCACTAGGGTTAGTCACAAATCCACCGACGATAATTTTTTTCTTCAATATTTGCTTACCCGCAACCTTGAGATTAAGAGTCTCACGCTCTACCGATTGAGCTAACCGGGCGTCGATGTGGGTTCTTCGTCGATAATTTTGCTCATTAATAGGAGATCTGCCAACCGGGCGGCTTGTATGTGACATTACACCGCAGCTCTATCAGTGTAACCTGAGCTGTCTTTCTTTTCCCTTCTGCGGGCTCAATATGTATACTTGGAATATCCTTGCTCTCTTGTACTACGTCCGATATATACACGCCACACCTCGTGATCGAATTTACGGCCCAGATCACCCTCGTGCAATCGAACACGTCTACTGTAAGCATTGCTGCGGGCTACGTCGTTATAACCAAGAGATGGTCCCTTAAACTTCTAAGGTATCTGAAACCTTATTGTTGTGCGTCGATCTGTGGTGTACGTCTATGTCTTTAGTCTACGAATAAGCTCCTGGCTGACTACTAAGCCTGTCGATTCACATATGAGACTCTATCCACCTATATACTAAATTGTCAGACTAGCAATTCACAACATACAACTTAGAATAAATTAATTACTTGTAGAAATTTGGATACTCAGTACTCGTGGTAGCTATAAGAACGAAGCCGTTTGCTGATAATAATGGAATGAAGTAGTCGTCTTGAGCTATTCGGGATATCGAACTTAAACACATATACTATGTATTAGCCAGTACTCATCTTCTGATAATATCCGTACTCAGACCTAAAATTCCTCAACTGCCTAAACATTTATTACTCTTGATGAATGTAATATCGGTGTCTGCAACAAGGGCTAGCGAACTAGAGCAAGGGATAGTATTCGACACTGCAATGACCTACCTAGGCGTCTAAGACGCTATACAATTTAAGTCCTCCCTTCCGGCCTAGGCAGTGAGGTAAGTTAAAATATATGAATAACTTCGCTCTTGCTAGCCTTTTCAAGTCCGTATCGCTATTATCATGTTTGCTCGATCCTTTGATCCTACGGAAAAACATGATAATAGCGAACGCGATAACAAGAATAGGTATGGGTAGTACGAAAAGCCGCCTCGCAGATTAATTACATGATGTCGCGACCTATACTCTGGTATACGGGTAGTTGTAATACCAATACCCAGGGGCTAGTTCGGGCGGCAATGTTTTCTTAAATCCCCTATATCTAGCTGCTAAACTCAGCGGCATGAAGAATGCCGCTGTTTGAGTTCAGCTTAACCTAATAGATACCAAGTGTAAGATTGGATATACCAGCTCAAGATAAAGTTCCCTAGTCTCTGATAATAGTTTCACACGGCTTACAGCACTTCTATTATGTTCTTAGCGCAGCTTCTCCAAAATTCGTGCCAAGAAGCAGTGTCATTGTCCTTTCAGAAAGTACGATAGTTGTACCGGAAACCTTGTTTCTGAAGACCAAATGCATCTAGGCTCTAATGTTTCAACTAAAGCGAACCAGTAAGTCTCTTTCACCCGAATTTGAACCTAGAGGCTCGCTCACCCGAGGCGGCTTCCTGCTAGAGATAGCGCTGGATTTTCTTATCAAAAGCCTGGCGGTGAGGGGCATAGAACGACGTTGTTCATTAGAATTGGACCGTGTTAGAAGCCGGGCCGCCTTTCGTTAAGGGAAAGCAACTTCTCTTCGGTATACATCTAAGCTGTACATTTTCTGTCTTAAAGACATTAAACGACAGCTTGATTATCAAACATGGGAACTCTAGCCGGAATATGTCTTGGACTTAATCGAATAGTTCATTGGGATGTCAGAATAATGAGATGTTTATCAGATCCGTCTCCCTCCGCCAACCCGCTAGCTACCAGGTCCTTATGCACTCATAATCGAGCAGCAAGGTATCAGCGAGTAAAGTCGCCACATATGGTGAGTCTAAGATTGAAGCTCAAGTCCATGTATCTACAAAGGAAGAAGGGCAGATGCTTGAGCGCCCCCATACCTAACCCTTGAAAGGATAAATTAGGAGACCAGCTAGGCATTAAGGAGCGGAACTTGTGGAAGCGAGGGGGAAACATCAGAGCAGCCTGGTACTGATGTTTGGAAGAACCTTGGTAGGCTAGCAAGCTGGTCTATCAACCGAATCATCATCATGTCCCTTTCCTTTGATATTTAGAACACACAGATGAGTACACGATATGCTAAGAAGATGTGCCTTTGGGCGCCTGTACCTAGTTCAATATTCACGCCATCATGAAGCTTTTGCAATATATAATCACAATTGTTGTGCCTTATGAATAGGAGCTTATCCGATTTGCCGCAGAGCAAGGGGATTGGTCAATGGGTGTGTCCCTGGCAATCAATGAATTGGAGACCTTAGGATTCAAGCTATACGAGTACGCCTCCGGGCCGCTCATCAATGTACTGATACTATTTTTAAGCTTAACTCAGTTTTACTCATTATATCTACTGCGACAAGACAGCGGGATATCCGATGCATTCCAACTGAATCGTCCAACCCAATTGGATGTACGAGACTTCTCACACCCCTCGAGGTTATAGCGTCGTAACGTATAAGACAGCACATATTCGTAGCATTTCAACGACAAAAAGCAAAGCTTCCTGGATCAAGGGATGGCGACATCCAGCACTTGAAGAAGTCATTACCACAAGAGCTTAGCGATACAAGTGACCGAGAAATGTAGAGAAGCTCACAGTTCATATCGCTACATCGATCGCGGTAGTTGGGTGACTATTGGTCACTAAGCTCGAGGGGAGCGAGTTTACTCAGGAGAAGCTATATGAGGATACATAATGCAAGAGCTTCATATATAGATTGCCGCCGGGTAGGGCTTATGGATTGAGGAAGGCAAAGGAGTTCTACATAACATGTGCAAATCATCGATACATGTTTTCTCGAAGAGATGAATACTTGAAAGATACCTAATCTGGTATGCATGTCGTCCCGCGAATGTCCGAAGATGGTAATTATCATCCCATTCCTAGTCAGTTCTGGCGAGCATCGCGGAAGTTGGTGTTGTGGTGTTGCAGCAGGCTGCAGAAGACCTCACCTGAGATCCAACCACAATGGGTAGCAGCAGAAGGGTTCAATGCATGTGGTTGGAACCTGCAAGCCGCGGATCGGATACGACGTCGAGACGGGAACGCCGACTGGATGATTTCTCCAGGCACATCCGTCATCGCTTCTTTGGGAACACCCCGTAAGCAGGGCGGCGTTTGTGGTGCGTTCGAAGCACGAAGCATGAAACTCGGCCGGTCTTGGCTATGAAACATGCTGTCTACCATTTGACTGTGAAGCGGTGACACAAGAGACGTACAATATGCAGGTTGTCAGCTTTACGAGAAAAACAAACAGCCTTATATAACCATTCGCATTGAGATTCCGTTCTTTTTCGTAGACTTTGACGTCGAAAATCATGGCCCCTTCGTAGCCCTTTCGAAGTTGTAGCTGAACCCCGGATTCTTACAGCTCCGTGCGGCTGTCGAACGTTCCGTCAGCTCCTCGGCGGTCAACAGCCCCCAAACCGATCTGGTCTAGACACTGTCGAACGGCCAAAGACGATCTGACTGGTTGGGGGCCGTCAAGTGTTCGGTCCCTGACACGCAGGACAGCCCTACTCTGAAGGGCGCTGAGTGGTTTTCTGTTTCCAGAGATATAGTTAGACTTTCACTTTAGATCCGCTTGTTTAGCGTTTTAGCTCAATCGAATAAGCTTAATACCGACATCGTGTTCCCTCGCTCTATTTGCCTTTCTTTGGCGTTTCTACCGAGTACAGATTGTAGCTAGTTTAGTTAGCTTAGCTGCCTTTACCGGGAACAGGCCGGCAGTGCAAGTAGTGTAAAAAGCTGCCTGACCTGTGAATGAATGTGCATTGGCGCATGGACTTTTCTCCTAATGGGGGCTGAGCTTAGCTGAGCCTCATGTTCCACCCACAGGTAACAGATAATCACTTAAGGTAGGGCGCTTCTTCCAAAACTGAGTAATTTTGGTGGGTATCTTCACAACACATTGTAGGTAAATACCTAGTTACTAACCGTCAAGATTGCATTTAACGTTTGATCGCGTTTAAATTCATTAAATTTATTTAATTTGTCTTTGTCCTGTAGTTAGCTAGCTCCCTATGCCCGAAGATTGTTGCTTACCTCAGTACAGAACTGTAGGCGGCTACATGGCGGGGTTATAATGATGAGGGCTCCATCAAGATTGAAAGCGGTGAAGGCCTGTCATGCAGTTCAGTGGGCGAATTACGGTGGTGCCCACACCGATGGTTTCACTTCTTAGTTTGTCGTTAGTTTGCCAGTGGTGACCGGTAACATAGCTCACATATTCCAAGAACCCCTTAGGTGCTGGAAAGTATTCAGAAAGATACAGTTAAAACAAATGTCTATGGAGTATTGCAATTGGGTTTATATGAACAATCGGGCTACTTTCGTACCTCCTCTTAGTAGTCCGTCTATCTAATCGCTACCGTTAATGTTAGGGTTCTGTGTCTTTTTTCATGAAGCCAATGAACTAACACGGGTGTGCCTCACCCATGAGTAGAACGATCTATATACAGAATCACACGTGGCATCCCAGCCTCCAAGATAAATCATCTGGCTACCGCTACGTGCTTATCTTAAACAGGTAACTAAGTTTCTCTCCTTCGTTGACGGCAAGACTCTAACGGGTTTGATTTATTTCCGGGACTCCAATTCCAAAAATGATGCGGAGTCCAAGCCGTTCTTCACACTAGCATCGCGTGTGAGCGGCTCGCAATTTTATCATGACCGGACGAAGGAATACTTTGACGTTGCCCATTAGCCATCGGCTGGTACTTTGCTCTCCATAGCGGAGCTGCTGATGCTGCACGGCAACAAGCAGGAACACGCCATATTAGGTACCTACTCCACCCCGTCATCATGGTGTGGCCAGGCTCAAGCCCTTATCATACGTTAAAGCACTTGTCAGAACTATTCTAGATTACAATAGGCTCAGTTTTCTGATTCTGCTCACTAGAAATATTTACATAACTAGGTTGCAAATACGTGGCAATTGTAAAGCTAAGTAGGTGAGTTACAATCCCCGCAGAACTCGAGATAGAATAGCGTAGGACTTTGACTCCAACTACCTACCAACCTAGAGGTAATCACCCGGTCCTAACTTATGTAGGTAGGTAGGCAGGTCCCTTTCTCGTTAGATCCCTTCAGCCTTACTCGCTCCCCAGAGCCATGGAGCACTGCCATCCCCGCCTAGCGCAGTCAGCTCGTCCAGCCACAGTGGACTTTTAGTGACCTCCGAGAGATGCTGTGATGATCCACCACAGCCAAACAGCATATGTGATTGACGGTTTCATGGAATAAAAGCGTAAATGTTGATGGCAGCTATTTTCTTACCCAGCCCGAATTACACCAGGGAACCCTGACCGGCTGGGCAATCACCATCTCTCTTTCATTAATACACTACAAGTTGTCACTACTTATCAGATGACAGCTCTGGCACGCCATACACAATACTCGTCACAGGGCAATAAATCATGTCACTTTCATCTGCTTCACCCAACTGCTGGGTACGTGAGATCGTAGACGGTACTAGTCACTTCAACGTTTTGGTCTTGGTAGGACTTTTGTTGCCTACCCACGACTTAGATCCAGGACTCCAAACGCACTGCTACCCGACCCAGCCGTGACCTTTCCTACATAAAATAATAATATATACATAACTACCTACTGTACATTGGAAGTTGATTTGTATCCACAAGGATGCCCACCTGTCTTGAACACTTCATCCCAGAACAGCCAAACTGTTTACAGTATTCATTCCAAGCAAACTCAACATCGCCAGACTCCGGCGTAGTTGCTCAAAATTACGGCAAGACAATACCACACGCCTGCTGAAAGCCTGCAAGGTCGAATCGCGAATCTCGATGCGAACAGAAGGAATAGCCTGCATTGCCTACGCATAGACTGTCGGACCAGCTTCAATGTTCTACTGTGCTCTAGTTAGTGTCTAGCTGCAGGGAAAAAGGGACAAGGGAAGGACTTTGCCGCCAAGCAACTACCCGACCAAGCCCCCATTTCGTCGTCCACACCCCCTCCTCTCTTACCTATGTCCCTTTGGGTCCCGTCCCCCTGGTCAGTCTGACGGATTGACACAGAGAAAGACGACTCGACTCCTCCTCTACCAGTAACAAGCAGCAGCAAGTACAGGCTCATAGCACTCGTAAAGCAGCCCAGAGCCCAGAGCCCAGAGCCCAGCCTGGCTCAGCCCGCCTCGTCTTCCTTCGCTCGACCACTCGCTTCGTCTCTCCTCTTCTACCCTCACTTATCCCGCCCCTACCTGCCAGTCGTTTCCTCCCTTCTCCTCTTCTCTCTCCTCTCTTTTTTTTTTTCTTCCCTTATGAATTCCTTGAATTCCCGCTTCAAGGGCTTCGGATTAGGTAAACGGAAATCCACCGCCAGCATCCCCCCTTCAGATAACCAGCCCGCCAGCTCTACCCCTCCACCGCAAATCACGCAGGCCTATCCGCCGGGCGCTGCACCACCGCAGATTCCACCACCCACGAGTCAGCCCGGCCCCGCGCCCACGGCCGCCTCCATCGCCTCGTCGTCCCAGGCGAGTCTCCCGATAATGAACCATCCCGGCGCTGGACCTCGTCCCCCCAGCTATACCGCCAACTTCCAACCCGGCCAGCAGCCCGTCGGCCGCACGAGCCCCCTGACACAGAACCCGACCCGTACCCCGCCTACCCAGATGGTCGGCGGTCCTCCCCCCATCAACACCGGCGCGCCCGTCTCGGGTTACCCCCCAGCAATGCACATGCAACCTGGCGCGCAACCTGCGCCGGGCGGTCCAGGCGGCCCCCCCGGCTATCCTCCTGCAGGCTACCCGCAAGCTGCTCCCGCCCCGCAGCAGCAACCTACCAATTCTATGGGAGCGTACGGACGGCCAGCCGCCGAAGTCGAGGGCAACAGTCGGAGCAAGGCCCAGCTCATTGTTGGGATTGATTTTGTATGTAAATCGGTGATTCTATGGGCTTGCGACGCATAGTTGACTGTTCTAGGGCACAACATTTTCTGGTGTCGCATTTGCCTTCGCAACGAACAACGAGGCCAAGGAAGACATCATTACAGAATGGCCAGGCGCAGGGTCTTATACAAAACAAAAGGTACGAAATTGTGATTTCTAAAGCTGGGTGCAGTCGACTGACATAGCCAAGATTCCAACAGTCCTTTACTACGATCAGTACCAAAAGGTTGTTGGATGGGGCCCGGATATCGCTGATGCTTTGGCGCCAACGGGTTATCCCAAACCTGGAGTACAAAAGGTCGAGTGGTTTAAGCTTCAGCTGATGTTGTCTGGAAACACATACATCGATCCCATCAACTTGCCACCACTGCCGCCAGGAAAGTCCGAGATCGATGTTGCCGCCGACTATCTGTTCAAATTGCGACAGGCTATGAGAGCAGCTCTCCAGAAGACGCTTGGCGAAGTCTTCAACAGAGAGGAGCGCAACATTCGTTACTACTTGACAGTACCCGCTATTTGGAACGATGCTGGAAAGGCGGCTACGAGGGCAGCTGCTATACAAGCCGGCTTCCTCCGGGATGAGAATGACAACAGATTAACATTGGTCAGCGAGCCTGAAGCTGCATCCCTCTTTTGCGCCAAGACGGGTCTTCTTAATCTTAAAGTTCACGATGCTATTCTTATTGTCGATTGTGGTGGTGGTACCGTGGATTTGATCGCCTACGAAGTTGAGGACGAGAATCCTTTCACCGTGGCGGAGTGCACAGCAGGTTCCGGTGACTCATGTGGCTCGACTGCGCTGAACAGGAATTTTAGTAATATTCTACGAACTAAGATCCGCAAGATGAAGCTACCAGATGGATCCAAGACTGCCGGCCGCGTTTACGCCAAGTGTATCATGGACTTCGAAAACCGAATCAAGGCGGATTTCCGAAATAACGGGCAAAAGTGGGCGGTTGACGTGGGTATCGAGGCCGAATTCCCAGAAGCTGGCATTGAAGAAGGTTATATGACATTTACGAACGAGGAGATTCTCCAGTGCTTCGAACCCGTCGTCAACCGAATCCTCGAACTCGTGAGGAACCAGATTATCGCAATCCAGGCACAGAATCGGACATTACAGAACATCCTGGTGGTGGGTGGCTTCGGTGCTTCCGAATATCTTTTCCAACAGATTAAGCTCCATGTCCCTCCCCAATTCCAGTCCAAGGTCGTGCGTCCCATGGACTCGGTTGCCGCCATTGTCAAGGGTGCTGTTACTGCTGGTATCACTGAGAGAGTTATCACACACCGTGTTGCTCGTCGACATTACCTCATGGCCACTCTTCAGCCATTCAAGGAGGGCTACCACCCCGAGGCGTACCGAGTGCCCTCTCTCGACGGCAAGGATCGCTGCAAGTTTACTAGGCAAATTTTCGTGCAGAAGGGCCAGAAGGTTAAGATCGGCGAACCCGTCAAAGTCTCATTCTTCCGACAAGTAGCACCCGGTGCTACGCTCATGTACGAGGATATCCTCTACGCGTGCGATGATGATGTGTGCCCCGAATATACTAAAGATCCTCGTATGTGCCAACTCGACTTCCGTCACTTAATCTATGCACTGACAATCTTGTAGGTATAAAGGAGGTTGTTACCTTGACATCAGATTTGTCTCGAAAGAATCTGGAGAAAGATTTCGAACGCATGGATACCCCCCAGGGTACATTTTACCGAGTATACTTTGATATCTATCTGACGCTAGACGGATCCGAGTTCAGCGCGGAGCTGGTTTGCCAGGGAGAAGTGATGGGCCGTTGCCGGTCTAGATTCAGGTGAAAACGGGTGGGTTGGGATAATTGCATAGCGGAATGGACGATTCTGATTTTTTTTCGACATAAATTTCTCATGTTAACCCCACTGATACCTCCGCGCAGCACAATGATGCATATAAGTGCGTAGATGGACTCCGCCTATATATCGCACTTCGAGATACCACCTCAGGGGAAAGAGCGTTTCCTTGTGCTGCAGATAGATCTGCAGCGATATTTCGTATCTGGGTAGGTGATGATTGATGAAGACAGATCTGGGTATGAAAAGGCTACCAAGGTAGTTAAAGCCATTGAATAACTTAAATCAATTATTCAAATTTCCGAGAATTCGTAGGCCTTGTCAAGAGTGTCTTTCTTCAATATGGATTCATATAACCACGGCGCAAGATATTTCTAGGATTCATTTATACGAGCATACTATTACACCCTCGCGTTGTTCTTGACGAATTGTAAGAGCCAGTTGCCATCTAGGATAAACTATGGCATCAAGAGTTATGGTGTTCAGTCAGGGGCACATTATCAACAGCTAATTACGTGTGAACAAGATACCCAACTTACACGCGATAGCTAGCTGACAGGGTATACCGTTGCGTTTTAGTATCGAGAAACGGGGTAGCTATTCGTCCCAGCTACGTCATCGCCTAATTTGCGAAGCGCCGATGCGCTTCTGCTTAGCAACAGCAGCAACGTCAACACAAGACACTTGAGGCAGGCAATCGCGCTCAAGGAACGCGCCGTCGTCTTTAAACTATGCCTTGTCGATCTCACCTAGTTTCGAATTAACCTTGTTGGCCCTCACTAACATTCCTTTTCGTTGACATCCGTCTTTTCTTCATCTTCCCCTACGTACTTGGCCTACGTATTTACCTAAAGGGGACATATCATCTACCGTCTTTGCTCTAAGTCTTGTTCTGATTGCTACTACCCTCCCTTATTACACAACTCCCCATGTAGATTTATCTTCCCTAACAATTGACCGAACATCCACAACAGTATGTGATTGAGTATCACCTGTGAACCTCACTCTTTCAATCAGCTCAGTTACCTCTCGATTATCCGCCAGCTTCTGATCAACTCTGGAAACTTTGGTGCAGGTAGCGGCTACGACTGACTGCTCTTTACTCGCCAGAAATTCTTCTGGACCCTTCAGATAATCCGTTGGAGTTTCCACTCAACCGATCGCGGGTCTCTTGTCTAGTCAATTGTGTGTGAGAAGCACCAGTGCTTGAAAGACAGCACCGCTGTTTTCCAATTCTTGGCTAGATGATTCGGCCGCCCAACTTGCCCAACAACGCGTCAAAGCTAACTTCACTCGGTTTGCCGCTTATCACTACCATCAGACGAAGCTCTCGCCGATCTATTTCACAAAGACGCAAATAGCGTAATCAGGTAGCATGCGTAGACGGACCTCAGCCCAGAGCCGTCGAAGCAATACGATGGAGAGAACGAATCTTTTAATTCCAGCTTTGTTGCTACTTACTGGTCTCCCGGAAGCAGCGGCCGTCGTGTATCCGAGTAACCACGAGCTGTTTAAGTTCGACTATCTTTCACCCAGTAGAGCTGTCAAAGGCATAACACGACCACTCACCAAGCGCGATAGACCTATCCCACTCATTGTAACCAACAACTGTCCTGATGTTTTGTGGCCTGGGATCGCATCTCAAGCTGGAGAATCCCCTGAAATCCACGGATTCGAACTTGGCCCAGGGAAATCCAGGAATTTGACTGTTGGCCCGACCTGGGCTGGAAGGGTATGGGGCCGGACGAATTGCACCGTTAGTGGCGACTCGGCCACCTGCCAGACGGGAGATTGCCTCGGGAAACTAGATTGTGTATATGGTGTAAGTGATTTGCCTTGTTTTGATCCTATTTCCTTCTTCAAGACTCATATATGTGAATGATAGGGAGACGCTCCTGCAACTTTGGCTGAGTTTAATCTTGCGGGCGGCGTAGCAGGGGACCAGACATTCTATGACATCTCTTTAGTCGATGGTTATAATCTACCCTTGGGTATTGTCTACCATCCAGCAGAGAATACGACCTTCATACCGCCAAATTTGGTCAACCCAACATGCATCGCCACCGCCGGGTTTCTGGGCATGCCGAGTGTGACTGGAACTACTTATACCAATGCCACTTATCCAATGCCTTACGAAGCTACATTAACCAATCACGAACTAACAGACTGGTGCCCCTGGGACCTGCAGGCGTTTCCACCAGACAAGCCAGGCGATGGGATCTACCCATACCCAGACGACAACATACAAAGGCCCGTGTTCGACCCGTGTAAGAGCGCCTGCACGTCAAGTCATAAACCCAAGGATTGCTGTACCGGAAAGTATCATGATCCAGACGTCTGCGAGCCGAGCTTGTACTCCAAGTACGCCAAGACTGTATGCCCGGATGCATACAGCTATGCTTTCGACGACCAACGCTCAACCTTCATCATCCCCATGGGAGGCGGTTGGGAAGTCGTCTTTTGCCCCAATGGCCGGAGTACGAATATTTTGGCTACGTTCTCGGACGAACTACATCATATTGCCAGTGGTGGGGCCGTCACCCCTCAGATTCTGCTCAACGCTATGAATGTGAGCTTTATTGAATCGAAGCACAGCGCAGCACCGCACGTTGGGCCCCGGTGGAAGTTCACGATATTTTATATGGCTGTGGTGTATACGCTGGTATTGCTCTGCTGAAATGGGCGATCAAAGACATGGGTTTTAATGGGGGATACGAAGGGATTGACACGGTGGCGGTTGAAAGGCAGGGGCTTTGATTATTATACAGTATACCCAACATCATCGACGGGCGATGATAGATTGCGATTGGATTAATTTTTATGCCCTTCTTGTTCTTTGCCTATCTCCACGATAGGATAATGTTAGTGTTCGGAGCACTAGTACAGGACTTCATTCTTGAACTTAGAATTCAACCTTTATACCTAGTTAAGCATACGAAAGAAACCTTTAAATTGTTCTCTAGCCTTGCTATTGTCGTTCGATATCAAATCAGCATCGCAGTCTGGCTCCGATGTTAAGAAGGATGGAGTTAATCCGACAGTGGATATTCTGTTTGACCTCAACCCGGCCTTGAAGAGAGTATTCGTAGGAGAGCACAGGCATAATTCAAAAGGGTTGATCATAGGTGAATGTAAAGAAGCTCACATAATCTTGTTGTCTATTATTAGTCTCTTATACTCTACCAGAGTCTAAGCGTGGAAAGGTCGATCTTCTTTCTTCCCATGTCAGAACAGATGTCTTTGTCAATTAACTATATCATATGCGTGCCTGCGGTAAAGTCGTCGAGGCGGCCCGCAGGACGGCGCGGAACGGGACGAAGCCTGCAGATTTCGAGGTATTCTTACTCTTCTCCCTGACGGAACCGTCCGTACATACAGAACAGGGGTTTTTAGAGTAACCGTTGTGCAGAAGTTCATGAGTAACAGCAGTAATTGTAAGCCAATATAAGTACCAAGCGAGCGGGATAGCGATACACACACTTTCCCCCTTTTTTCTTCTCCACTGGACAGAATCCATGTAAATTTGAGATAATAGCTAGGATTGAAAGATTCAGCTCTTAATATTCCAGGCTGCTAAACTGAAGAGAAGTCTTATGGTAGATATATTCACTCAGTTCTATGCGTGGCTAGAACACACGCTTGCGCCTCCCCATACAAAGCCACAATGATTCTTTAAGCCATCCTGATGCAGCACAACCAACTCTGTAGGCAAACCCGGTAAAATATCTCTATATGGATAGTATCATATCGACCAATCAATCTACCGGCCCTTCTTAGCATTTCGCCTCCGTTCCCACTCCGCGCGCTCCTCATCATCGCTTCCAGAGAACTCAGCATCATTATCACTCTCATCGTCAGCGGCAGCAGCCGGGACATCCAAGTGTGCGCTCGCGTTATTCGTCTTCTTGGGCTGCTGGATCTCGTTGGCGCCGACGAAGTCGCCAGCGTTGAGGGCCGCATACTCGTGCTTCTGTATCAGCTCCCGCAGGCCCGTGTTGCGGGGGTCGACCAGCTGGTACGGCGTGAGCTTCGCCTTGTTCTTGATGCGCGTGCTCGAGCCGGCTTCCAGCATCATCTCCACCAAGGCGTTGCCGAACTCGCGCTGCGCGGGCGGCTCGCTGTTGATCCACCGGATGGCGCTGTGCAGGGGCGTGTCTCCTTCGGCGCGGTTTATAGGGTCACATTCGAATTCATGCTGGTCGAGGAGCATGTCGATGATCTCGTCTAAGATGGTGAGGGGGAGTTAGTGTCGAACTGCTGGGATGACCAACTGGCGCTTCTACCGTGCGCGGAGCATGGGCCAGGAGGGCACATACAGTTTCCTTGCAAAGCAGCTTCATGGTAGAGGTGGTTCCCCATGACACTTGTCGTATTGTTGAGCAGACGCGACACCTCGTCGTCGCTCTTGCAGTTCTGGATGATCTCGGTCAACAGCTCGACATTGTTGCGCCGGCAAGCCTCGATGAGCTGCTCCCCTACAGACGCTCCCTGGCGAATGTTAGTAGATGCCGGCCTCGGGCTGTTGCTCTAGTGCGGCATACCTCGAAAGCTTCCGCCATGGTTGAGTGCCGTGAGGTCGCTACGAAGGGGACGCTCGAGGAGACTCGACTACGAAACGAAAGCAGCTCTTTACACCCGCAGGACACAGATCAGGCCCTCCAGTCGAAGTCGAGGGCTGTATATATTACTCGAACGGTGTGTGCGGTCGATGTTGCTGACGGCTATCGTGGGCTTCCCGTCGTCTTTGTTCTATTGTTAGTTGGTTTGGGCGGTGCTCGTGAAGCGCCTAAGGAGGTGGCAGTGACATGGATATATCATAGAGTACGCAGTTCGAACCCCTCCAAGCAACGACGGTACCTTGCACCCAATGCGACCCCCACTGCGGGGTCAATTAAAGCCAACGGGGCCAATCGTCACCGCGGGTTGTAGTGGGATGAACATCGGGAGCTACCTACTGGCGACCGGTCGGGCCCCACCATAGTTCTAGCGCTCTTTGCGAAACCATCAAGTTTGAATACCGGGCTACGGATTGACTCAGTTCTACAAAAACAACTTCTCATCTACCTGAGACGAGCACCACCATGTTATAGCACATTTTACACCCTGAAGACAGAGCGGGACGAGAAGATATTGGCTAGAAATTGCCGTTCTCTATTATAACAATACAATGCTGCTCTGTATGCACCTTCCACTCGCACCATGAGAACGTGAAGCTGATCCGCGAGTAGTCTGTCCTCAGTGCAGCAACATATTGACCGTCTCGGCATCGCCTGAGAATGGCCGCAACCGCCTCGAGTGTCGCACGTGTCCCTACCAGCACGCTATCGAGGAGCCCATGTATTCGCGCCGCTATTTCAAGAAGAAAGAGCGTGAAGATGTTTTTGGCGGCCCCGAAGCCTGGGCGAACGCCGACAAGACAGCCGTTCAATGCCCTACCGGCTCTTGCGAAGGGAAAGAGGCCGCTTTCTACCAGGTCCAGATCCGCAGTGCTGATGAGCCCATGACCAGTTTCTACAAGGTGAGCGAGTCTCAAGCTTTGTATCGTGCGCTCCAGTGCTGACGAGGTATAGTGCATGACGTGTGGGCACCGCTGGAGAGAGAACTAATAGAGGTTTTCGTTCGATGAGAAAGCTCTTGTATGATGGCGATGATGGAATTCCTGGCGTTGGTGTTTTGCATATGGGAATAGGCAAAGAGACCATAAGCGATGGTGTAATGAGCGGCGGGCATCATTGTTTTTCCAGCGATCACTCGATGTTTAGACGTTTGCCAGTAGTAATTATACCCCCGGTTTAGGCTCCTTGCTACTCGAACCATGGTCATCGCATACGCTCTGATCATTCCTTCGCGTGATCGGCTGCTGTATGATGGGGTACAGATAGTTATTCACTGCATCTATCGCGCAAGATGAATATTCGTATTTCCCCATGAAGCATATTCTTCAGAGCTCAAGATAGCGGACATAGCCTAGATTATAAGGTCTTCTCTGTCTCAGGCTCTTGGTGATATCCAGCATGTGGTATTGTAGATCCGTTGGCGTCTCATTCGTCCTTGTGCCATTCTACCGAGGCCTTGACACCTTCGGCGGCCAGTGCCTGAACGAGGTCGGGGCTTATGATATCTTGACGGAAGCGTTCTTCTTGTAGCAGTTCGAGATTCTTGAGCGTCGGGCCGGGGTAGTTCAGGTATTTGATATACGGCGGCCGGCTCCAGTACTGGAGGTATGCAAGGTACGCGACGAAGGCGGGATCGTTCAAGAGTTTCTGGGATGCAAGGTGATTGAGGTAGAAAGGATTGGCGAGAGATTGTACGAACTGGAGCTGCCTGTGAGCATTACCCTACGTTCATATACGTTCCTATACCGACGGAATACGGGACAAGATCTTGTTATTTACATGACATACCTCAAGCTCTATCTCGAAACGGCTGTAGCCGCCATACTTTGGTTCTGCTTCTGGAGAAGGGGGGTTCTGCGTCATTACTACGTCGGTAGAAGTCATGGCGTCTGGTTTGGATCTGTGGGCGGGTGTTGGGATAAGAGGAGAATTGATGCTTCAAGTCCTGGAAGTGATTACAGGTAGGTTAGGTACCTGACATACCTACCAGGTAGGATGTACATAGTAGGTATTACGCAGGCCTTAAATTCATAATTCGTAATTCAGTATGCATATATCAGATATATGAATTAAATGAATAAACTACATCACATGCACGTCCTTCAATGTTTATAAGAGGTAGAATAGAGGACATCTCAACATAAACACAAGATAACTTCTAATTTAGATATAAAGTTAAAGAATTGGGCCGGGGTACCTAACCTACCTCTCATCGACACAGAGCATGAACTAACTATTCGAATCTGCACACATAACTAGAGACATTGTGCTGACCCGTTATCGAGAAGATGAGTGTTAGATAACTACCTAATTATTCCAATGCTGAAGCCAATTCGCGACACGGAGACCAAATAACAACCGTAGACCCTTGAGAGCCATTATTCATTCGTCTTGTTTTTATTTCCATTTCCCCCGCCTTCTCAGCACAAAATAACTTCCTCAGCAAGACAATAGCTTCTTACAACAACGCAATAGCACCAAAGATGCCTGCCAGAACGCCCGCGCCCGCTCTCACCGAGTTCGCCGCGGCAGCAGCGGGAGCGCTGGTGGAAGAGCTTGGCGCGCTTGTAATAGAACCGGTGATATGCGGCGTAGAATGGCCGATGAGAGTATCTGTGTGGGTGCCTCCTGTCGTCATAGTCCCAGTCTCGCTGCTGAAGCCACCGCTGCTTTCGCTGCTACCACTGCTACTGGCACCGGTGCTGGTCGGCGTAGGAGTTGGCGGGTTGGTGATGACAACACTCGTGCCGGTGGCACTGCCCGAAGAACCGGGGACAGGTGTCGGCGTCTGCGCCGGTCCACTGGGTTGTGTGAAACTGAGCTCGCCGGCGAAGAAGCTCGAGCACACAGCCTCGCCCGCATTTATGGCGGCCCCGAGATCCGTGGGATTGGTGCAGCTCGAGAGGATGCAACCGCCCACTTTGTCAGCGATGACGCTCTGTGTCGGGCCGCATTGGCACCCGATATCGCTGAGTGGGCAGCCAGCGGCGACGATGGCGGAAGAGAGGCAAGGAAGCTATGGGGTGGTATCATGGTCAGCTTAGCATGCTCCAAGTCTAGAGGGCACTTACGGCACATGAGGGCTCGCCTGGGAAATATCCGGTGCTGTCTGCTTGGGCGTAGACAACGGCCGCAGCACCAAAAATCGGAAGTAGCTTCATGTTGAGAGGTATGGCAAGGCAGGCAAGTATAGTAAGAATGATAGTTTGGGACAAGTAGGCGAAGACGATCAAGTTAAGAATGATCAAGATAAAGAGATCACGAAGAAAGATCGCCGAGACCACATTCCAGAGATGTCACACTATTCATATAACTGCTACTAGCCTCGATGGCAATCTCCAAGTGCCATTAAGCCCAACTAAGGGGACATAGCGTAAATATTATCCTAAGCTTGGAGAAACATCCTTACTATTGTAGTATAGTTGACAACAGGCAAAGCTGCCAACGCAAGGGCTGAGGGGGGTTTGTCACCTACGTATTAGTTTACCGAACCACTCAGCAACGTCACTGTTTGCTCGTCTGGGTAAGATGGCCAGAGACTGGCTCAACAGGGGCGCCAACACTTCGTAGTATGACAGTGCGCATAGCTGACATGCCAGTTGGCTGAGATCTAGACGCATTGCGGGGGTTAATGCAATACTTGCCTGCATCATTCATACGTCGCCGTGATAGTCACATGCGGTGCGGAGAAGTTGTGTATCTCCTAAACGCTTTTAGTGTCTCTTTAGATGATCGACGACGAGGCATCCCACTGCGCACTGTACGACGCCTTCGACACGATTTGGCAGCAACCCAGACCATCGAGCATTTTTTGAAAAGCCGACGGGCAATTTCGCGGGCTAATTGTGTCTTTCGGTGTTCTGTCTTCTTTCTCAGACCAAAGTTGAACTGTTCTGGAATAATCTACTGAGGGATGCCCTTCAGAGAGCAAACAAAACTCAGTGTACTCATATAGCCTATCTATGTAGGCGCTTATCTGAAGTTTTTACGCTGCGCTGAACCAAATTAGACAGAAGTGTAATGATGCTTGTATAGTTGAAGGAGCCCCGTGTTGATCAACTTCATGGAACGACGTATTCCGCCAATTTACTCTCTCCAATTGTTATATTGTGGTCTAAAACAAACATCACGGACAATATGCTCCTCTCAGTCTAAGACCACCGGACATTATGAAGGGGTTCTAGAATGAGCCATGTATCAATTAGACGAGACCTGTCGACTGCTCGGAGATTTATAACCGAACTTTTGCTATGCTATGTGTTGTGTGTGAGATGAGGTTTCACTACTTATGTATGAGGAAAGCGTCAGAATATCATCACACTTGTAAATAGATATTTGCGTTGATAAAAGTAGTGACAAAACGAAAACAAATGTACCGTGCCGTGTTAGGACACACATTTTTAAGATACTATGCAACATAGCGGATCAAAGAGCAGACAAGCCCGCCTAATGAGTGCTTTTCTTGTCATTGAATAATTGCTTCCGACAAAGTTCTAATTGACATCTGCTGGAAGAGGGCGCTTTATCGCACGTGAAGCCGACCGCCTCCAAAAACCCTGAAGCAGAGTGTGAAGTTCATTGTTATGGTAGCAAAAAATATAACTCGATGCGAGTTTTCAGGGATTTAGCAAGCCTCGCATGAACTATTATATCATTGCTACTTCTCGCTCACTTGCCAATCAGAGTCTGCGTATTTTAAATACGCTGATCGCAATTGCATCTATTTATGTTGAATCGTTCGCATTCGTTTACTTCAAGAACGGACTAGTTCCCATGGCGGAATTGCATACCAGTGCAGAAAGCTTAACGACAATCCCCTTGGGACTGGGGTCCCCCACAAGCAACATTGTCCAAAAAGAGTATCTGGTTTGCGTTGTGACTCGCTCGTTACTGGGGTAAGTAACATCGTTTCTTGGCCGCCGTTGCCCTTATGGGTGTCACGGCCGTCCTAACCACCACAAAGTGGTTGTGCTCCCGGCTTGCTCACTCGTCACTGGGCGAGCCCACGGATGCCATTACCTAAAAATGTAACTTCGGCAGCCGCGATGTTGATGCTACGAGAAGTTCCATCGGCGAAGTATTGTGCCCATCACATGCAAACCTCTCGTGGTTCCTGAAGCGAGATGGAGGGAATGTCGAAGGTATGGGCTGCTCTTTGAGCCCTGTTCAGGAAGGCAAAAATGGCCGGCACTTTCTCTGTGCTCGCTGTGGAAATCATATGAGCAAGGGATTGTTTTTGGGGTGGTACGATCACAAGCCGTGGGATGACGTCGGCCTGCAACTCGATAGGGGAGCTCGAAGCAATTTCACCGTTGTCTTGTCCAAGTACGACGAAAGATATAAGTCGATGCCCCGTACGCACCTCCTGGCAAGTTGGTCTCGAGCCGCCTGGTCACATATTTGCATTGTATAGGCCCTTTGAACCTTCAAAATGCCGTCTCTAGGGTATCTTGTTGCCATTGTGGCAACAATAACCCCTATTACAGCGATTCCTTACAACACATTCGATGGGGACGGTTTCCCAGCCTGCCGCGACGTGGCTTCAGTCCACAATGCTACGAGTGTGGACGACATGGTGTCCATTGTGAAGCAAGCGGCTGCCAACGGCACACCGATCAGAGCTTCTGGAAAGGGGCATATGTGGTAAGTAGTTAGGAAGTTATACGACTGCGTTTGCTGCCATTTACCCTTTTGTGTCGACTGACAACAATGTATCAAAGGTACGATACTATGTGCTCGGATAATCCCAATACAATCATAGTCCGAACAGAGTTTGTCAACGCGATTTCGAACTTGGTTCTTGAAGAAGGAGCAGAATCGGGGACTGTTGAAATCGAAGCGGGTGTAACGTTTCTGCAGCTCGCAGAGTGGCTGCACAAACGTGGCGCCTCTATGGGCTACACACTGGTTAACTGGGTATGTATAAATACCTCCCGTGACTGATGCCTCAGTCTTCTTGTTTCATATGACCCAGCAAGTTCCACGATGCAGGGCTTGGAAATCTCGACTAATATGTTCTCATACACTAGAATATTACTATGGCGGGTGCTGTTGCAATGGGTGGTCATCGTTCATCCATTAGAGAAGACTCAATGGTTGCCGCCGGCGTATTGTCGATGGACATCATCAATGGTCATGGCGATTTGGTTACAATCGAACGCGATAACGAAAACGACGATTGGCTCGCAGCCTCAACATCTCTAGGACTTCTAGGCATTATTGCCCGTATGAAATTCAAGATCTACCCGGACTTCAAAGTCTTTGCCAAGCAAGAGATGTGAGAACTCAATCGCCGCTACAATTCCACATGAGAGGACTAGGCTGACATATAGAAATTTAAGCTTGGACGAAGACGAAGTACTGAACGGTGACATCTATGGCTTGATTGCACCATATGCTACTGCTAATTTTTGGGTAAGCTATCACTCAATGCTGGTTAAGCGTGCCGTGCTTATATCCTATCCTCAATGCAGTGGTGGCCATATAACAAAAAGTTTCACTGGCGCTATTACGACAAAATTCCGTTCACCCTGAGTGATCAGCAAGGCTTCCAAAACACGTTCTCTATTACAGATCTAGAGGCCGGCGTCGCAAAGACCACGCTTGAAAGCGGCAAGTTTCTGCCTTCGTCTAACTGGTTCTTCGAGACCACGGCTTTCGCATTGTGGTCTGCACCAAATTTCAAGGAAAAGACGACATGGGAGGACATCACAACATGGCCAGTCTAGTGCGTAACTCTTGAAATCATTCTTTTGAAACTTTTGAAACAATTTATCTCCTTTTTGGGACAGGACAGTGCCCGGGAGTTCCTAAAACTCTCACAAGCCATGCTCCCAATGACGATAACTAACTCTAAGATAGCGGCTACAACTATGATGTGTTGATAGGAGGCCTGTACCCCGATCAGAAGCCAGAGTGGGAGCATGGATTGCACGGATACACTCTCGAGCTTGCTTTCCCTGTCGTCATGGCGAACCAGGTGCTACAGCACGTACGCGAGGCCTTCGATGCTGAGGCAAGCGCGGGGAGGATCAGTGAGTAATCTTTTTCGTTCTCGTGATCTTCGCCCCGAGCCATCTTGGAGGCTACAGAAAGCTTTTAGTACTCATGCTGACTCGAGACTATAGTGGCCTCTACATATCGTAGCGGTATCAATATCAAATTTGGCAAGGCGTACTTCGATCTCTTGGGACAGGTCACATACAACACGTCCGATAAAGCAGACTGGACGAAGGGCGCGATTATGTTCGATTTCCCGTCCTTCCACCCCACGATCGGAGACGGCAAACGATACAACGAGCAATTCTGTGTGTACACTCCACTCATAAAAGAAACTCGTTACCGTTAATGAAAAATTGAGCTGACGAGTTAATTAACGTAGATATCAACCTAGCAACGACACTGATCAATACATTCCCCTCGCGCCCACACTGGACGAAGAACACACGCGAGGTATTTGGTAATGCCACAAAGAACATCGATCCAGATCACCTAGCCAGATTCAAAGGTACGTCTAAAACCAGTACCTGTCAGATTATTGACGACCTAGCTAACTCTTTTACAGTAAGTTAGGCCCTTGATGCCTTCGTTTAGAGATAGAGATATAGGGATTGGACTACAAACTAGTGTTGAATAAAGTGTAAAAAGAGGCGTGATATGCTAACGAAAATTAGGCTGTGCGAGAGAAATTCGATCCCAAAGGCACATTTAAGTCTATTATTGGCGAGATGTTGGGCTTCTATGACTGATGGAATGACGAAAGATGTAGCGGCGCTATCCTAGCTTAGCTGCATTAGACCACGGGAAACACATGGCGCGTAATGAGATGATACTATATCGAAGGGTATCTTAAGCACTTTTTGTTTTCTTATCAAAAACTATGCAGCCTACCTGACAATGCGTGACTAAGGTAACTACAACTGCACCTATTATCCCCGCATGCTATGATTACTTATCTAACAAGCACGGCAGCGCAACAAAACGCACTTTTCAATTCCAGGGTAGAATTTGCATAAAAAAGATGCAAACTTGGCTTTATAAGATAATTAAGCCAAGGGCGTAAGCTGACAGTGGCACAATGTCATTGGTTCCTTGAACATACCGAAGACAACGAGGCTCTGCGCTCTAATTAGATGCCTGCGGCTGAGATTCAACGACACGCAAGATTTGGCTGTGTTGGCCTGTCCATAATTGCGGGATATCTATATTCTTTCAACTAATGGGGTATATGTTCATGTCATCTTGATCAACTACGTTTACAAATGCCAGCCCAAAATCAATTCTCTGCGCACGTTCAAAATACCTCCCATGATCCTTCTATGGTAAAGCCCAGGGTGGTAGTAGTAGTAGTAAACACGAGCACAGCGAATACAACTACGTGCCTGCTTAGAGCGCTAGAACACTAGCGGCACCGATAGCGCCGAGGAAGCCCCAAAGGGCAACGGCCCGGGTGTTGACGCTCGAGGCGGCGCTGGAGTTGCATTTGCCGGTCGGGTTGGCGAGCTTGTCATTGCCGCCCGTGATGGTGACATCAAAATGGAGCGTGGCTGCATCTGTGTAAGTGGTGGTGCCCGAATTCGTGCGTGATGAGCCCGCGGCCGAGACCACTGCTGTTCCGGTGCAAGTCGCGGCGGTCGTGCCGGCCAGATCACAATGCTCTATGGCGGTCGCTTTGACGTCGGTACCGTCTGCACTCGTCGCGACGGCGCTCGAAAAACTGAACTGGCTCGCATTCTCTGTGATAGTCGCGACCTACCGATGATGTTAATCACTATCATTGTTCATCAAGAGCAGATGAGCTGTGTTTAAAAGAACGTACGGGGACGTCTGAGCCACATATACCAGCAGCTCCTTCAGTGCATTGCAAAGCATAGATGGTGTGAGACACACAGGCCTCGACAACGGAGGCCGCGTACTTGTAATCGCTGGTGTCATCACCCGCGGCGTCAATGAATAAATTCACAGTTTGGGGACCATCTCTTGCTTCGAGTCCAACACTGAAATCGGCAACATCTCTGGGGGCAAATGTGAAGTTAGCTAAGCCTAGGTTGGCAGCATGACCGGCAACGAGTTCGAGAGACATTGCGATGAGTATGAGAATATAATGGTGACTGAGATAAAGAGGATAGTACGATTTAGATGGGCCTGTTATAAACACCTCAAGTTCCTTTCAAGCCACAAGGAATCAATCCGCAGTGCGGGCAATGAGCCATCGTTTTATACTCCGAGGTTGTTCTCGATTTAGGATGCTACGCCGTCTTACCATCACATTTTCATTAAATTTCACCCGTTTCGCCCAGGGTTGTTTTCGCCTTGTCTAGTAGGAGCTGACTCTAACTAAGCTACTATTAGCCTAGTATAGCTGTCTCTAAATATTTACTATACTACTACGCCGTATTATGGGCGAATGAGATGTTCATGCTTACAAGGTCTTCGGCTCCATCATTGACTTGGCGAGAGAATCAGGAAATTGTGATGCCACTAGCCGGGGCTGAGATTAAGAGTTTGTCTTAGGTCTGGGGTCGATATAGGGGTCTGGCCAGGACGATACCCACGTGTTTTACGCTATTGGTACTATGTAACATCATACGGCAGCGAAGCCATCTCCACAGATTCTGAGGGATTAGGGCTGAGTTTATGTTGAGACTTAAAATAGCAAAAGTCAGGTAGCAAGAGTTTCAACCTAGTATCGACTAATGCTGAAGTTGAGCCTCGCATTAAGAAGCTCTGCGTTTTCTTGAATCAATATTTTTCTTTAAAACAAGATATGTGAGCTCATTATCGTTGAAGCCGTAAGATTGGCAGCGTATAAGTCATTGCATTCTGGCCTATGCGATTGATACGAGACTGAATAAGCGGATCACTCAATAAGAATTGAACACAGAACTAAGGTACCTACTGTAATACAGTCAAAAGACTTACTTGCTGAGAGATTTTCTCAATTGGTATTATGTAGATGTGCTTTGGTGTATTCCACAGGAATGCTTACCTACATGTACCTATGGAAGAGTGAGTGTACTTGAAACGAACTGACATACCTTTGACGGTTTCGCATCATTCCAGACAAAGCACGATCAATCTATTTCCTTGTTCTCGGACAATCTACATTGTGCTACAGAGGTTTTGTTGACGCTTTTCCAAGAACACCGTACAATCGAAAGAGATTGTTCTACACCACAATGGCCAATGCTCGTGAGATTCTTTTATGTCACAAGCATGGCTTTTGTTCAGTTTGCGCGCGCTTTTGTTGGGTATGCTACAATGAATTATAATGCCTTAGGCCCAAACTCTGATACTCATCTTTACCAGCAGCATAGCATTCGTATATATATTGGTATTATGGCCATGAATGTTAAGCCTTGAAGTTTCAGATCAAAACAACTCAGCATTGTAATATTGCATAAAGCAACCTTGGAACATAGAGAACAAACAAACCACTTTCGGAACGTAAAAGCAAAAAGAAAGCATTACAGCCCAACATGTCTGCACAACCCAATTATACCAACAGTCTGAAAAGAAAGGCTTCACGTTGGCAAACACTACCAGCCCCCGGTGAAGAAACCGACACAGATACTGTTGACATAGACAATGACAAATACAGTCTTCTTCTATTTCTCCGTGATCTCAGCGATAGCCCAAACGCCTTGCAAGACTTTATTAATGAACTCCAAAACGCACCGGGGTCTCTAGATGATGCAACTACGATCGGAGCAACCCTCGCGGCCGCGCGCGACACTAGGCAGATCGATTTCGACTATATTGACCCAGCATCACCCAACAAGAAGAAGCGACGCCTCAACTTATACGGAAATTCAGCTGCAGCAGACCAGATGGCCGAATACGACTCTCTCGTTCAGTTAGCGAGAACCGTATGGACTGACCCTAACGATCTCAAAGACTTCATCAAAAAGGCGTATCAAGATAATTTGAGGCAGCTGAATGACAGCCAGCCGTATCCCCTCGACGATATATTTGACTTCGCACGTTCGTGGAGTGAGGTGAGGTATCGTTTCCTCAATCACGCGTTACGGGATGACCCCACTCTGCATACCAAATATAACACTGGTCGTATAAATACCAAAGGTATTGGGGCAAATACTATAGTCCACGAGAGCAATTTACTGCTTGATGCAAGAATGGTTGAGTTCCAACTTCTTAGGGGCACCGGATATCACGCTCAGGACCGAGACGCCTTCCAAGAACTATACACTCTAACGCCTGAAGAGGGCCGAAGTCTACGTAAGTATAACTATCACGTCTTATTACCTACTCGTTTCATTTTTCTTTTGATGAACTTGATTGCTAACCACTATCTTTAGTTCGATTCACCGGCACCACTACCGGTTTGCGAATAGGTCTCCCGGTCGTATTCGGGTACTGTGTTCATTATATCAACGCTTACTTCAACTGGCGAGTAAGAGTTCTCGAGTCCTCCAGGAAGCAGGTTCTGACCAGCCAACCGTACAAGATCGCCAACTTTCACACTAAGCAGAGCATACGCAACGCCGAGAACCAACGCATCCTCGCTGACTTAAGGCCCATCGATACCGAGTACAGGAACTTTGTCGTGGCTTTGCGGACTCTAATCCAGGAGGCTAATACCATCAACGCATTCAATAGGACTAGCTATGATGCTGTGGACATCGCCATATCTCGGCTCACCCGCGCCGTCCGCAACGCCGCCCTAAACCGCAATACCTACGAGCTTCGAAACAACCAGAGATTTCAGAATGAGATGGCTACGTTCCCGAATCTCCGGCAGACTCTAACGCGACCTACTGGTTCGTCTCTGCTAGCTACGCCTCGACCTGGACGCCAAACGACGACAACCCCTTGAACAAAACCGGAAAAAAAATCTGCGAGTAATAATTTAGCGTAACATACGAACGTCTGTTGGAGGGCCTAGCCCTGTAATCATTGTTTTTGTTATCTGTTTTATGTTTCACTTTCAATCTTCAGAGATTTGACACAATGTCAAAGTATAAGTTAGTTGAGTTTATAGCTTTAATGTTACGCTGGTTTTACTCTTTACACTATCCCTCGTATGTTAGTATCATAATAAACCAATCCGTATAAGTGCTTCACAATTAAATCCAATTTTTAAAGCGAAGTTATGGACATAGTACGTGATCTGCGAGAGTGTAAGGTAACATTTTATGGTTGTACCTTGCTTTCTTCCGTCGCATATCGTTTGAGGGCTTCTTGAAGTGCGGCTGAAGAACAATCAATCGAGAACTTGATTGATTAGTATTTTATGGTAGTCTGCAGTACCTGTAGATCCTTCATACACGTGGCATTATAAAATACATCGAACGCCAGAGTTTCGCCAAGCCCGTACCTCATATCATGTCGTACCCGCCGTTGAGAGCAAGAAACAAAAAACCTCCAGCCCAAATGATCGTCCATAAAAATGAACCTGTTCTCCGCAATTTCGGAGATATATAGGAGCATGTAGCGGCAAAAACATTGTTAAAATACGGGAATAAAAGTCCTCGGGAATGTGTACTGCCAGAATTTGCATGATCTCCGAATGAGGGGAGACCTTCCTTAAATATCAAGGCGCATTACCTGGTTTTGGCTGATATCTGCTCCGGAATGCGTTGCTAATAGTCCCTCTAAGACTACTGATTGTACCACCATCCTGCATTCTGCTTGCGAATGCTTCTTCTAACGCCGATTGAGTTACAGAAGCATCTGTTAGCAGGTTAGTGAGAACGCAATGTGAGTGTGAAGCTTGTCACTGTACCATCTAAATCACTAAAACTACTGCCCATGCTGGGCGTTCCGTCGCTGTCTCGTGAATATCCCTTTGACTTACCACCCGGACTGCGACCCATCGACTCCATAGTCCGACGTGGCGATAAAGGGCCACTGGGGCGTCTGTCATTGGCGCCCCTCGACAACGGTGCCGAACTCGTGGAGGAATCCGAAGTCTGAGAATGATGGATACGGTGTCGGTCGGACCCCTTTAACGATTTTTTCCCTGGGTCTCGGGGATTGCCACGTAATGTCGCACTTAAATCATGCTCGGCCTGCGGTCTGTATGGGAGAAAGGCCGGCTCCACATCGTCATCGTCGTCGTCGTCATCCGCGAAAGACGGACCATCGTTGCTTTGAAATCGTGGCGGACGACGGATAATTCTCGATTGCGCAGGGCTTGAGGAGGACGACGATGACGACGAGGCGACGGAGCTCAATTCAGCCGGACCGGGGTCCCGGGGGTCGGCCGCCTGGTCGTCTTGATCATCTTGGTCCTCATCGTTGGCGGCGATGGGAAGAGATGTCAGCCGATGCCGCTGCGCGTCGGCGCTAGGTTTCCCTGTTCCTTTGGTCCCAGAGACAAGGTTCCTCGTCGTGAAAAAGGCGGTTTTTGTTGATGAGTTCCTGGTCGAGGTCGGGCGCGGGGTGCTTCTCATGGATGAAGTCGGTGTGTTTTGTTCGTTTAGCGGCAGAGGCGTATCTTTGCGGATAGAGGTTGAAGAAGGTGCACGGGGCTGGGTTGTTGAGCCCGCGTATCGCGGAAGATCGGACGAGAATATCCCTTCGGCCGTCTGGGGCTGCGGCGAGGGCGCGGGCGAGACTTTGGCGGCAGCGGCAGCCTTGCGCATCTGGGCTCGCACCTGAGAGGCATGGCGCTCGGTGAGCCAGGCAACTTGCTGGAGGAGAAAGTCGACGGTGACTTCGAACTTGGCGGCGCTGCTGAGTGTCAGTGTGCAGCATGAAATCGAAATCGAAATCGAAATCGAAATCGTGGTGGTTGTTGAACTTGCATTTCGTTCCCTCGAGGGCGATTAGCACAGGTCTCAGTCAGGTTTCTGTGGTTGTCCCTGTGCTCGAGAACACGTCTTCAACTTACAGTCTATCTCTGTCTTTGACAGCTTCGAGACAATGCTCCACAGGGCCTCATCCTTCGACGGTTCCCAGTTCACCTGCGCTGTTGTCAGTCTTGGCCGTTGCCATGCACGATGCGCGTGAAGATAGCATTACGTACAGGAGGGGGGTCCACGAAGTCACCTCGAGGGAAAGGGAGCCGGACGAAGACGGTATAGGTCGGCTCGGGTGGGAGTGAAGCCATTGCAACTTGAAGTCACAGTAGCCGATGGGTGGTTGGTTATACGATGAGCTCCCGCCTTGACTGATGTTGAAGTTACAGGTCCTCGACTCAACAGGAGCTCTTATCGATTGACCTTATGCAGGCTAACATGGCGAAGTGGAGCTACCAGCTCCCGGCGCTAACCCCATGCAACCCCGCGATAGCCTGCAGCAAGTGCCCTGCCCGCCTGCCCTGCCTATACCTTAATGTGCTGATGTCAACGTCGCAACGAGTCAACTGATCACCAGGCTTGTTGTCCTACAAATGTCAGACAGCACTATCGGCTCGGTGATTTCCTTCGACTTGCCTATCATGGCTAAGGCAGGAGTGTTCTTGCCTGCGTATATATCTCTGACTGACAACTCATAACATACCTACTACTTACTGTAGCATGCAGACCGGGGTGTCTGATTCGTAGGATTATTCTGTACGTCCCTCATTATCTCCAATAATAACAACAACAACATCACCAACCAATAACCGTCCGTTACTTGGGTATTTATTTCAACCATGGAGGCAAGTATTATGTCATTTATTCAAGCGTATCTTCTCGAGCTCCGTGGTGATATGATGAACTCACACACCCCCCCAACTAGAATCTATTCAAGCGGGCTCGCGGATTTCCAAACTGGTCGCAAACACCAATACCCAACGTAGACATCTCAGCAGCCGGCCTTCTCGCACTAGCAGACCTCAGTACCATTGCACAACGGACAAGGATCTCGGGCGCGTCATGGCTCGACGCTCTCCTGTTAGCTCCAGGCTTGCACTATCAGCAAGCAGCCGATGCCGTGCTCAGTGAGCTGCCGTCACCCTACAATGCCGTCGAGTCGGTCGACGGGAAGACGTCTACGTACAACATCGCGAACACCGCCACCCTGCATTACCTCGAGCGTGTCGGCAGGGCCGGTCAGCGGATTGTCGTCGACGTTGGCACCATGCCCCAGCGCAGCTACTTCCCGTACGGCGACCAACGTAAGAGGCGTAGCCGCGGACAGCGCGGGGTGATTTGGCGTGATCAAGAAGCCGGCATTGGCTGGATTTCACAGGTGCTGTACCTAGCAAGCCCCTTGCTCACAGTTGTTGCTTTTGTATTCATGGTTCTGCTGCGAGAATGTGTGTATCTCTCGCTGCCATCCTTCTTCCTTCTCTTATTCACTGTAGATTTCGCTCAAAACCGCACCCCGTCTTTAACTAATATATAATGAACTAGGGTGGGGTGTTGCTGCTTTGCTTGGACTGATGCTGTCTCGCCTTCTGAACATCTGGGTCATCAAACAACGCACGAAGTGGCCTAAAGTCCCGCGGCCCGGCCCCAATACGCCCGGGTCAAATCCCGACAACTCTGACATGCTAACGGAGTACGTCGTCGATCTTGGTCACGGGCGGGTCGTGTGTCTGCGTGGCCTGGCCTCGGATCTGCAGGCCATAACGAGGACCTCATGGCTACGAGACCAAACACACGTTGAAGGCTATCTAGAGGCCGCGGCCAAGCTAACTGTATACCTCGTTGCTGCATTCAGCGGAAATCTATCACAAATAGGTTCCATTATATTTCTCGGTCTTCTTCTCATCACAGCGGGCCTACTCGGCTTGAGCAACGCTCACGCTAAGGCCCTAAGCATGTACGGCCGATTGGCCGCCCCAACAACAGAAAACCTACCGCGCCCGAATTCTCCGCCATATCCGGATAGCCGTCAAGATAGTATGACATGGCCCTCGCCAAGCGATGGTAGTTAGTATATCTCTGGACTTTCTTCTCCCTTTTTGAGTGATTTCTTGAAGATCGAGTTTCATATTGGGTCGGAAAGATGCCCTGAAGATAGCCAAAGGCTTCAAAATCCTCACAGATCGTGCTCCGCATGGCAGCAACTAACTCTGAATACCACAGTGGCATCGAGCAGGTTCTCGCCCATAGACAGCTATCTGGAAAGACGCTGAACCGGATGTGCTGGGAGAGATCCGTATCTATCGAGGGGTCTACAAAAATAAACTGTATGAAGGAGATGAAGTAAGTGTTAGTACTATCGAGGGATAGCGCGAAGTTCCAATTATGGAGATGAAGCTAGGAATAAAAATAAATTGTATACACCTTCATGAATCTTGTCCCAGAGTTGTCATTTGGTCTAGACTCCTCGAATTTCTTTTTCCGCTCGCCTCTTATCAACCCAGAAACACGTAGTGTGTAATCGATGAAGAACCATATCTACTTTAATGTTGAATCGAGATGACAGGCAGAGATAGCGATGGCGCTAATTGTAGCTGAAAACTATATACCAGAGATTGTCTCGATCGTCTCATTGTATCGTTCGCCTCATCAATATTCAATCCCTGCTGACGGGAGCTACGGGAGCTACGGGTACACACGAGTTCCAATCCATCGGTTCAGTGTGATACTCTATGCCGCATTTGTTACACCACTAGTTCTTCTAACACAAAGATAGCGTGTGTTACTTGATGCTCCCTTGTCAAATAGACGATCGGAACAGATCTTAGTGATTACGTGTGTCGCTACACGCGTAACGTCGACGGGTATTAGCGTATCAGCCCGGACTATGACGTATTGTAATACTTAGCTAGAGCTCTCTCATGACCTAGACTCGAGTGAGATTTGTAGTAAGAATGTGAAAATTGATGTTTGAGCCGTCGTTAGGCAAGGGCTTAGCGAGAATCTAGCCAGTTCGTAATTCGTGGAGTTAGTAAATCAAGAGAGCAACACAAAGAGCAGTGTCGAAGTGAAATAAATTCCTCGCAGAGAGAAAGAGGGGGTATTATCTATGCTATGCTGTCTATCTGACCCAGAACACCGTGATGCCATCCCCCTTTGCCCTCATTTCCTCGGGACCTTTTACGCCGGTTTTCCGATTCTATGCCTTTCGCGCAACGCCTTTGCTTCCTTTGCTCAATGCTCCCCGTCCCCAGTTTTTTGTGTTTCGCCAGTTGCGCCTTTTTCCTTTTATGTGTATGTGTGATGGCCTCGTTCTTCCATCACGAAACCTCGTCTACCCGTGGCAGCGGTGCTAGAGGGGAGAGGAGGGTAAAGTGCGAGATAGATAGATCGTAGGGTTCGCGTAGTCTTGAATTGACGTATCCGTTGTATGAAATAGGCGGTTTCTTGAGATGGATAAAAGAAAAGAGATGTTTTTGAATTTTCAAAGTGACAATGGCAGCGCTAAATGCCACAGCTCTCACGCATTGTGATACTTATGCAGTACATCTTCCACCAGAGTGTATAAATCTTATAGTGACGGTATCTCGGCTATTAGCCGTCGAGTTGCATTCGGAGAGTGGATGTTTTATTGAATTAGGGATTATTAATCATATTTTTGAAGGGTTAATCGTAGAGGCGGCATGTTCAAGACTTTTGTATTATAGGAAGAGTATGTGTTCGTGCACTGGTCGACAAGAAATGCAATCTCGGAATGCAAATAGCGATATTATCGTTGGAACTCCAATTTCAAGGATGTCGCAAGTAGCAATGCCGAGACGGATAAACGGCTACAGAAGTTCCTAATGGAAGGTTGCTATTGTGTTCTCAGTTATCTGCACATGCTGACATAGCGATCGCATGAATGACGGGTCTACCCTGTCGCACGTGTCGAGCTTAACTTCCGTGAGGTTGGGATCGGTACGTTGGAGTGCAACAGTCAGGCCCGCACAACACATCGCAACCCCACGCCGAAGCTCGGCTAGCCTCAAAAGGGCTATAGATGTCATGGGCTTCATACCTACGAGGCCTGTTCCAGGTGTAGAAGGTCTGCTACTCCCGTCTCCTGTAAGTGTGGGAGAGCTGGTCATATTGCCCCTGCTCTCGTTATGTCGCTGTTGCCCTTGGTTGAAAAACAACGAGGGTATATGTCGTAAGCTGGTAAACGTGGCAGTGCGGCCTCCGCTACCTCCTGATGGTGGTCGTACATCCTCTTCCTCCGCGCCTAGGCCAAGGACTCGGACCGCTTTCTTGGGGATTCCAGTGACTTCAGATCCTGAGGGTCGCGGTGGTGTTGACACGGAGAAATCAGAGCCGGATTCCGAATAGGCCGCTGATCTACCTGTATTTGGTCTTGTTGCCGTCCGGGATGCATTTGATCTAGCCATTTCGCGCAGATATAACGATGTGACGTAGTTGTACACAAGCACGTACGCGTATAAGGCGTCACATTCTATATCGCTTCCGTGGGGAAAGATTTTCCCCATCACAGCCCATGCCTGCTTTTTGTTGGTTCGAGTTATGTCAAATTGACCTTGTTGCTCTACTGGGTTTGCCGAAGAACCAAGTAGTTTCCACCTGGACGGCTTGGGCTGGTGTACGTTATTCGATGGGGGCCTCGACGTCGTAATATGGTCAGGTTTTAAGTCGTCAGTGTTGTATTTCGCTTGCTGGGAGAGTTCACGAATTTCTTCGACTAATAGATCGCGACACGAGAGCATTACCTGCGGGAAGTTGTTCACTCTAGCTTCGATGCTATCTTGAACGTGCCGGGACAGTTGTCGGGGTGCCGCTAATTTTTCTCTGGATACGAAGTAGTTTGCATCGGATTCGACCCATTCCTCGTAATCAACTCCACGGGATGCAATTGGTAAGTATTCTCTGCCCCAACGCGTACTTGGCTTGCTAGAGATGTCTTCTTTGGGCGTTGGTGATGACAGGTCATCTCGTAATGAAGTGATCGTATTGTCTTGAAGAGTAGATTGGTCCTCAAAGAACGCAGTGTCTGTACTTTCTCTGTACATGAAAGCTGACTGTCCCAAGGACGAGCGTCGTTTTGGAACGCGACGCGGATTATCAATTACTGGTGTCATTGAAGCTTCCAGAATATCATTGTTTTGGTTCCTTACATCCGTTGTGTTGGGACTCGCAAACTGTTGCAAGTATTTTGGTAAATCTGTTGTGCTACTTCTTCGCCGGATAGTGGGCGAAACATCTTCCTCATCACCATCCAAGTCAATCCAGCTCATTGGAGGGGGGTCTTTTGACGTTGGGGAGATATGTAGTAAAATGGGTATTGAATGTTTTTCAGTCTCGAGCCAGGTATCGACAGTAAGTACGGATTCTTCTCGAGTGCTTATTGAAGGGGGTTCAAAGTCGGCAGAGGAGTCACTGCTGGAAATACTGCCCCGCTCAGGTGAATCAAAGTCCAGTGGCGCAAATATATCCGAGTATTTTTTGTGAACAGTTTGCAGTGACTTGGTACCAGGTGTTGTGTCCTCTGACTGGGACGAAAGCAAGGGGTTTATATAGCCCGGGTCTTGTGGCATTGAATGTCGTCTACTGGCACCGTCATCGGCTAGTCCTGGTGCAGGAGCACCTGCCGTGAGTTGTCTGGATTGGAATATACTGCTCGATTGTTCCAAGTCCACGGCCAACATCTCGGGTAGGTTGGAGTGAAAATCCATAAGGGGCTCCATGTTGTGTTCCGTGCTGTGTTCCATTCTCGCCTATGCAGTTGTCCGCTGGAGCCGCTATGTCCTACAATCAACAATTATCAAGCTCCCTTGCATCCAGGTACCGAACAGAAGTCTTCTCCGTCCGTTTGAATTAGACTCGTTTTCAGGCTACCGGAGTCGTCGAGTTGATGGAGTCTCCCGAGATCTCAAAAAGACTGCTTGTACGTACTCATATCAATCAAAACATAGGGGGGGAAAACAAAATAATTAAAAAAGGCTATGGTTAGAAGCTAGGGCAACCGAACCAAGAGGGAATGGTGATATAAGGAAGACCCTATGAACAACCCCTGGTTTGGCCAGATTCTCATCAAGAACAGAGCTGTTGGTCAAGGGGCAATGAAGCTAGACATAACGGGGAACCGGTTGACAAGGGTCTATCAACGTTCAACGATCGTCTTGGGTCCAGGGGTCGGACGGACGAAAGATGCCAAAGTGTGGAACCTCGTCCAAATTACCTACCAAGTTGTTCAATTACACGTGTGCGTGCATTCTCGCTACACAATCCCCAGAAACTGAAAAAAGGATGCTGTCACTTGATTGATGTCTTAGACCAAAGGCCGGCACTGCATAACATACCTGCTTTCTCTTGCTTTTGTAGCCACCGTAACCCTGCGATGATAGCACGAGACGACGCCCGAGCTGCCATGTCTCTACCCTTGACCGCCAAGAAAGATCGGTCTCCAGGATCTACGACGTGCAGGGTTGGTTTTGATTATCACGCCGCAACCATTGCTACGCTGCAGTCTTCTGGAAATTATTCTTTTTCTACTTTTAGCATCTGATACGGGAATTGCACAATTGCTCTGTCATTTGGTTAGATTTGACAGTAGTATATCATGAGAGACAGCAGGGAAGGTATGTGGAGAACCGGAGAGAGAGCTGGGGAAGACGTGGGCATGCAGTGCAAGTACCAGCACCTAGTCGTGCCGGTATCCTACCATACTGATATACCGCTATTCTCCCACCCAGTATGGCATGGGTTAGTAGTCGGTTTTGGTCGATACGTCGAGACACAAGCTATCGGACAGATTCAGAGACATGGTAGTGCATGGACTAGTTGGTGGCCGAGAAAGCTTTCTGTCCTGTCGCACATGTGTGCCAATAAGTCAATGTCTTGTCTTGGACGACTGCTCAGATGCTTGAACCGGAGGACATTATTTATCACGACATGTCGGGCAACCTAGCTGCAGCCTGCCGCAGGTCAAGTCGCAGTTTGTCTCTATGTGAGGCATACATAATTTATAAATCAGAAACAGTTGCAGTGCGTACCCACCGCTGCAGGAGCCGCATTGCTGTGAGGCTGCGCGCGAGGTGGTTGTCTGATCAGAGTTTAGGTTGCAGTGCAGCTCAACTTAGGCACCATGGGGTGGACAGCTCTTGAGTCCTCTGCAAAGCTTGGGGGAATTAGTGGGCCCCCAATTGAACTGGTCGTTACCTAACTTACACTAACGAGCACACTACCAAGTTCTAACACTACCTACCTACTAGGTACCTCATCACCACACAGTCACGGTAGCTATCCGCGGAATGAGGCCAGGTCGTCATCCAGGTGCTAATACCTAGGCTGTTAGGCCTAGAACTCGCGGGACAGAAAGCTTGACAGCTCCGGCACCCACTAAATCCACGGCCCTGACCGGTATTACAGAGCTGCACTAGGTAGTTATTATCCCGACCCCGCAGCTCCGCCGTTCGTAACCCCCGCCAGCTGCCTATTGCACTACACCCCTACGATCTGGTGTTCGCATAGTACTTGTGCCCGTAGCGAGCGAGCAAGCAACCCAAAATAGAAATTTCTGAGGTTTCGGACCGTGGACATGTGCCACCTCACATAGCAAGTTGATCAGGTGTTATTTCAACATGCGGTCAGAAGTGGATGATCTTGGTGATTATATGAACCTGCCAAAAAAAATCTATGGTTCAACAGTTCGAGCTGCCGTCATTCTTGTTACTAGCTTGGATTACGCACAAATTAGTAGTCCGGTACTATCCGTAGCTAGCGGATTGACGATGACACTGTGTTAGAACCGGGATTCCATATAGGTATACTACTAATTTCACTACAGACTAGGTACTTACGGTACATAACTATACTTGTATGAAGATCACTACGTACATAGCTAGGTGGTTTACATAAGCTGTCACTTGAAGCTGAGTTAGGATTCTTCAGTTCTTCAGTTGGTGTCTACTTCGTACCATGACCTTGTTCATTAGATAGGCCGCAATTACCTAAGGTACATACCTAGCAAGGTTCGTCGGATACAGTGTATTGGCACGGTATTCAGGGTCCTTGAAAAGTGGGACAGCCCTGCCTAAACAGTTCGGATTGAAAACCAATTCAAGCCTTTTACTGGTAGCTCGCGATAGTGCGAAACCCAAAAAAATTGCGTTCGGCTTGGGTTTGCTGTCTATCCCTAGCAAAAATTTATAGACCGCCTTGTCAAACTAACACAACAGCAGCTTTTGCCTGCTCATTCTTTGAGATCTAAATCTCATATATAAAAAAAAATGCTGACCGAATCTTATTTCGTGTCGGTCTCAGGCCCGCTGTTGGCCAACAACACTGCGATCCCGAAAGATGCAGGCATATATGAACATACCCTTCATCCAACCCATGCCATCTCAACAATTTTGAAGAAGAGCTCGGCTCCGAGTGGGGGTCTGGCCCTGAGCGACACACATGTCTTTGCCGCTCAACAAGACAAGTCAACCGTCCATGTCTATGCGAGACCCAAGGGCAACCAGGAAGCCGTGGTCAACTTTCCTGAGCGCATCCGTAGCGTCGCTCTTGGCCACGATGTACTTTTCTTGGGGACTCAGGAGGGCCGCATCGTTGTCTGGGAGGTATGACTACCCCTGGTGTTCTCTCGGTTCCGAAGGATAGCACTAACTATTGAATTATAGCTTTGTACCGGACGGCAGGTCACCACGCCCCCATGCCATGTTCAAGCCGTGACTTGTATAGCTGTCACGCCTTACCACCTCCTCACAGGTTCTGATGATTCCAATGTCCACGTCTGGTCTCTCTCTCGCCTGCTGGAGCTTAATTCAACCACTGAGCACGAGCCTCAAGAGACGTTATCCAATCACAGAGCTGCTATCACTGCCCTCGCTGTGTCGAAGAGTGTGAATCCTGATACCAACATCTGTATCTCAGCAAGCAAAGACAAGTCCTGCGTTGTGTGGAACTACCAACTCGGCACACCACTCCGTACCTTGCTATTCCCAAGTGCCCCTATCTCGTTAACTCTTGACCCTTGTGCTCGCGCATTCTATGCCTCTACCGAGGATCGCTCGCTGTATGCCGTCGACTTGTTCGGAGAAAAGGCACTCTTTGGACCTGAGAGCAGTGAAGGCTCCGCCGCCGTGCAAGTATCGACTGCCTTTGGCGCCGCGCCTCAGGAAGCCGGACCAGCCACATGTCTGGGGTTGAACTACGACGGCACCATCCTACTATCAGGGCATTCCGGAGGTCAGGTGCGACGATGGGACCTAAGCAGCCGGGCTGATTCGACAGAGCTCGCCAGTTTGAACGCCGCTGTCACTAATATCAAATTTGTCTCGCCACTAGCCTCATCAAATCCTACTAGGCCTATGACGGTCGTCAAGCCATTTCTTGGAAATCGGAGCTATAATTTTAGTTCGCGCATTGAATCGGATACAGTGGGAGAGACACGGTTTTCCAAGATGCTTAACTCGAACGGAATCCCTCAGGAGATGTTGGAACAGGCCATTCTCTCTTTCCAAGAACCTGCGGGCAACACTGCTGGTGATGCCGAACTGCAAAAAGAGAACGAGGAGTTGTGGGAAATCATCAATGAACAACGTGCCTTACAGAAAAAGACGCTGCAGCGATATGTCGAAGCTTCATCAGCTAAAGCGTGAGACATGGTCGTGATTTTATTACGTCAGGCATGCTTGGCTATTATCACCAGCCAGGTCAAAACATGGGCTACTTTGAGATTAATCTAAAACAAGCACTGGCAGTCTCAAACTACTTAATCTCAACCCCAAAAAACCATTAATAGTGGAAGTACTTAAGCTACAGAGCAGGGGACGGCATCATGGCCTGTTTCACGCAGTAGCAACGGTGGTACCCCACTTTCGCTGGAGATAGGTAGCATCGTCCGCGATCCTTTGTCGACAAAACCCCCATTTTCGGTGGGCATGGGCACGTAACTATTTCTATTTCGACCAAGAATTACTGTATGTAGTGCATTGCATCGGGCTCGCCGAGGGTGCGCTTCGGATCAAGGCCTTATTAGCTTCGAGTTTGCGGTGCTCGAACTCGAGGACGAAAAGCATGTGCCACAAGTGCTTGCATCATAGGCACAGACTAGAAAGAAGAGAGAGAGAGAGAGAGAGAGAGAGAGAGAGAGAGAGAGAGAGAGAGAGACGTCTCACAGATTGTAAGCGCCCGTCACGAAGAGTTGTGTGTGATTGTGATTGCGCTTGCGCCGCGTCGGCAGATCTCCCATTGGGAGCCTTTGCGAGAAAAGGCAACGGAGAGGCGATGGTGTGTATCTGGGCGCCTTTTTTCTTTTCCGCCTCTTTGCACGCGGATGGCATAGAAACATATGGACGTTTAGACGGTGAAGGCCGGCCAATCGCCGTCGTTCTCCGGGTCGGACCAACCGCCATGCAGGAAACGCCAACCACAACTTCTTATGAAAAATAAAAAAGAAAGACGGAATGGAAAAAAAAAATTAAAAAAAAATTGACGGTTCACCCACACGCGCCTATCATCTGTGTCCTCATGCAGTGTGACTGTGACACATACTTCAATATCGGAGATGTTAATTATCTCTGCGTCCATCATACCGCCCGTGCAACTATCTCTAGTACAGCACCCTATTGCGACTATGACTGCTGCTATGACGCTTGGAATACGGCACGATACGAGCGAATCTCGTAGAATGCACTCGCAATATTTATGTATCCTTTTGCATTTCGGTTTTTGTCTCTGTATCGCGTCCACTGATCTACAGAAAACGGCGTAGGTTCCAATTGGGCACTTGGACTTTTCTTCGTAAAAGGCTCTGCTGCGTGTGCAATCGACGTTGCGTCCAGTCAATAGGTATAGGGCCGTCGGCCGGTCTGGATTTCTCCCTACCATTCAGCCCCATTTTCGTTTCGGCGACATGTAGAGACGTCACCTCGACTAGTCAAATTCCGTTAGTCAGCATCAGTCAATTAACCAGTCACAAGCAATGTTACTACTACTCCAGATGTTTAGTTCAGAGCCCTCTAGAAATACCCTTCACCCGCTTGTTTCCCGGTGGGGTGACGAACTACGGGAACAAAGGTTGAAGCGTATGTTGGTTCAAACCCCGACGGGTCTCGCGGACCAAGTAAACGTAACTTCAAGGTTTTAGTACATATTCAGTGTTCGGAAGCCGGTAAGATAGCATGCATGCGTTGGCAGAATTCGCTTATTCTATGCATGTATGTAGATATGTTTTCTCAAGTCGCAGGTGTGCGTGGGGGTCCGTATAATCTCGACAAGGCTATCATTTTGTACTCCAGAAAGTACCTATCAACCCGAGGCTGGGTATCGAACACGGCACAACGTATGGGATGTTCATCCGGATTGAATTCTACTCGACGAGGGTATATATATGTGTTGTAAATCCATCGCTACGTAATTCTTCTGTCGAAAACTTTTTCTCTGACTGGAAATGGAATAGAGGACTTTTGTCGTCGCTGCTTTGTTGAACCGCCTATTTTGAACATCTATTTGTTCCCTTCGTAAGATGCGTCTCGCCGTGATATGAATTGAGATCGTCCAACGTAGCGAGCTATTATGTTTTCTGGGTTCGCACCATACAGACGAGAATGTCCCAGTGTAGATGTGATATATGGCATATTTTTGGGTGTACATTGAACGTAGCTTCAGGCCGGAACCCTCTTTAGCAGCCTTCCCATGTCTCGGAGAGAGACGTTGGAAGTCGTGAATCTATCACTCATAAGATGACGCACTTGTGTCGACTATGGTCTCGGCGCCTTTTGCGTCTTCTGTAGTGTGAGTATGGATCATACTCATCATTCCGGCGGCCACTCATATCTCCACCGGCATCTTCCTTGCGTAACATCTGACGACATAGGTCAATGAAGACCTCGTCAACATTAGCTAGTTCTCTTATTTTAGCTAGGTGTTCAAGCCAATACACTAGGTTGGTAGCAGACGTACTCTTATTTCGTGCACTTGTCTCGTAATATGGTGCGCCCCATCTTTGAGAAACTTCGAAACCTCGAGCTCGGGGAATGGCCCGGTACTCTTCCAGATCTGCCTTGTTGCCGCAAATAACTATGGGAACGTTCTCGTCGTCTTTTATGCGAATTATCTCATCGCGTAGCCCGGCAATCTCATTTAGGGACGCTGCTGACGTGATGCTGAAGACTAAAAGAAATCCCTGCCCGGTCTTCATGTATAGATCCCGCATAGCAACTACATAAGTGTCAGTTGACTAAAGTAGGAGAGACGTGCGGCAAACAAACCGAATTGGTCCGTCCCTGCAGTATCCAAACTGGCTCTGGTTAGTATAGAGAAACGGTGGGGAATCGAGATATGTCATGATCGGCGATGACTTACATCTCCAGGACGACCTGGCGTTGCTGCAGGAGACTTATCAGCTTGTCTGGAAGCCAATCGGATCAGATTGCGGGGCGCTCACATCAACTGTCATCTGTGTCCGGTAAGAATCTTCGATAGTCGGGTCGTAACTTTCGATCCATTCGTTGTGGACAAATTGAGCTGTCACAAGATCAACCTTTAGCTAGCAAACTCTATACCCGCGCGGAAGTTGCCGTGTTCCGAGGCCACGGCAACAATGGATCGCGTGTCCTACCTGTGAGACAACTTTTTCCAACACCGCCTTCAGCTATCATTAGCGGGGGCGCCTCAGATACGGTAGAAATTGCGGTCCGGAGGGCTCACCTGCGCCCATCACCACAACATGATACTCGCGGCTGTGCGTAGATGGGTAGCCGTCAGCCAAGGATTCATAATGGCAATGATAACAACACTAAGGAGAAGAAGGGTTCAAAGAATGAAAAGGAGGGACAAACGTGGGCTGATGATGACGATGGTGCTGCCTGGGCGGCATGACTTCGACTCGAGCCTGGTGCCCAACACAGAAGTCTAGGGAGAGCTCGGGTGTTGATCAGATGCCCACGAGCCGCCGTAGGGTAGGTCGGCGCCGCTGATGACCAGAAGATAGGAGGCAGGGCGCCTGCGCCTCGCCTACGCCTACGCCTACGCCTGCACTTCTCGGTGGTGGTGGTGGTGGTGGTGGTGTTGTCTCTATCGCTTGCGTGAGGAACAATCTGCAGGCAATTATGGCGACCAAGTCAGACAATTGGCGTTATTGCGGTCGGTGGTCAAGATGCTCTCTTTGTTCGAGTAGATAGCACTTTGGTATTAGCGGCGGGGTCTCTCCTCGTTACTGGGAGCACCTAGACCAAATGTTGCAAAGTACAGTATACCTGGACTGGAGTGCCGACTAAGATGAACCGGTATATTTTAGTAGGTTGAGAAGCTTGGCTGATAAGGAGCCACGAAAGAATCACTGGTGCAGGCGAAGTGGTCTCAGGTCTCAGTAACTGAATTGATAACGTAGAATGTTGTGTCGGGAAGGATGACGTCGAGAAATTAGTGATGGCGGCGGGCGTTCCCTGTCAGAGCAGATGAGGCTGCCTTACACGCGCGGATCTCTTCGCACTTCGGGAATGACGTTGGGGCCCGGGGGAAATGGAGGAGCTCGACCGTGCACTGATCAACAGGAGACCAAGCGGACAGTCGGACAGTCGCGGGACAATTGCAGCTATTATAGTACGAAGTAGAGCAAAGCTACCTACCTAGATAACGCAGGCAAAAAGAGGTTGAGCAGGTTGCGGCGAAAACGGCAGGACGGCAAGACGGCGAAGCTGACCAGCCACAAACAAGCACTCTACTCAGTCAAGTTGAAGAGGGCGGGAACAGATCAGAAGTAAGAGAAACCGGGGTATTATCAGAGCTAGGTAAGCAAAGTATTAGTTTACAAAGATAGATGCGTGTACGAGTGCGAGCGCGAGCGCGGCAAGTCAGGTATCGCAGCTGCCGGGGCTGTTCTTGTTCTTGGTCCTTCCGTGTTGCACGTGTGTAATCTGTACGTGTGTACCCTGGTACGGCACGATAGGTGGTAGGTATGGTGTGTGCACCGTCCGATTCGATCAACAAGACGAGACGGAAACAAGGTGTAATCGAGATGAGAGAAGGGGAAGAATTCGAATCATATCCCGGATGAACAAAGAAAGCTGCTGCTGCTGCAGCAACAGCAACAGCAGCATACTTAACCAGGTATATCGGTAGACTAGGTAGGTAGATTAAGTAAGTATCTAATCAATCGATCAGCCGCTAGAATAATAAGTAGGTAGGTACATGTATATTCAAATTGTCGGTAGGTACCTGAGGCAGTAAGTACATACATTGCAACTTAATGCTTAGCTAAACTTACAGCGAGTCTAAGGTACTTACTGCTTACGGCACATAAAAGCACACAAGGCACAAACCCCGTTGACCTTGTTCCTCGCTGACCCGAACTGTGTCTGGCAACCTATTATTTGTTACCTGCCCTACCTATGCATCCTCGCCAAGCCACGTAAAGCCCAGAGTTCTGTGCAGGTTGCATTGGCTGAGGGGTGCATTGCAGCGACTCTCCCACCAGTAGCATGCCGCCGACAGGAGAAGAGAGGTGGGAGATGCAGTGCGCAGTTAGGTCCTTGCAGCAAGCCGCTACCTTCTTGAAGAGTTAGTCTATGAGGTACGGCGGTGGATACATGTCGAGTAATCTTCGAAACAGGCAAAGAAAAGTTATCAAAACTGGTAAGTCCGCGCGGCTATAGCTGCACACAGATACCGCTAATAACCCATACGTCCTTGGAGGTGGAAGCGAAGCACCCAGCGTATCCGAGCGAGATCCCTCCCCCTCAAAAAATGCCCCGCCTCGCTTCCGGGCGGTGACATCTTCAGTCCATCCCACCTTGACTCTACCGGGGTTTTTTTCTTTTTTCTTTGTTAGCTTCCACTTTACACTCGGCTTCGTACAACATATCGACTTCGCAAGCTAGATAGAGTTTCCGGTCACACTCTATCCGCGGAACGAGATATTTAAGTACGATAATTCCGGTTTGAGTATAGGTGCTGTTCGTAAGGTATTTGAGTGGCCTACATTATAACCACTTATACAGACGGCAGAGATGCCCGACCCGGACTAGACGCTAAGATGCTCAGCTGAATACAGCCATTGCTAAGTAAGCACTATCATGGACGACTGCCGTTCCGCGCGGCAGAAACGCGCGGAATGAGATTCATCCTGATCTCCAGGCATCATGTGTATACACGCTCCGAGCATAGCTCAGTCCAGCCCACCCCCGGTAACATGATCGGATATCAATGGTGACCGCTAGTCGACTAGGGTTATCGCGGGCGCACATTGATAGGATTCCACACCATTCTATGAATCTGTGAATCGAATAAGGTGCAGGAATATTTGTGCTATAACATCTAATTGGTTCATCCCATGACTTGGTGTTACCCATATGCGTTGGGCTGGTCGTGCGAACTACAAACCTCTGTGGCTGGAACCTCGGCTTCCTCGACCAGTTAAGTTCAAGAACAATTTGTATTAGGCTCTGCAACTTGGGCGCTTAACAGTTCTTCGTTGAAGATAATCGCCTATTTGCATACGGAATGATTATGTCACCTTTCTGATGTAAATGCACCTTACGTTGTGTCGAAAGTTGAAACCAACCCTGTCACTATGCGCTTGGCGACTCCACATAACGAACGACAAACGTGGGTAGATACGCAAGAGACCAGCGGCTGTACAGATAATTCTACAACGTCTGCCATGGTTTTCTTATAGAACTCGTGCCCGGGCTTACTCGGAGATTTTTGAGGCAAATATCAGTCTAATGCTCTTCGGAACACGGGTGTTTTACCGTAGTACAGAGCATAGCGTGACCCCACTTGTTACCTGGACACAAGCGATGACGTAAAGTATCAACGACAACATGATATTTGCATGACTTTCAACACCAGGCCCGCAATACAGGGTTTCCATCGTGTGACTAGTAAGCATATTAATCAATTTCACCGACTCTAACATAGAATCGCCACAGTCCAGCTCTCGGTGCTCTATACAGAACACGAGACTAACAAATCACGGCCCAGGAGAGAAGAACGTGTTGTCTAGTTAGTATGAGTTCTTTAAACCGCATTCCCTGCTTAACTAGGTTATCCCCGGTAGAAAGTTGCTGGTCTGTAACAGGTTTAAAGTCCAACAACGTGGGATGATGCCCTGCTTGCAAGGTTAGTGCGTCCCAGTTTCACGGAACGCCCGAGGAGCTACGTCTAGTCTGCATTGTCTAATTCCCTAGCCCAAGTCGTTTGATTCGTTCTCGCAGATCGCCCTATACATCACATCTTTCAGCTATAGAAGCACCTTGCTAAGCTACTAATTAGCAGCAAAGACGCAATAATACCTACCTCACGTGGAGCCTCGTCACTGCCATTCTGACGCTTTTTAATGCGGGTCGATCTCGAAGGACTGGTGTGATAGAAACCTTAACTTCCAGTATCACATATCCCGCTAAGTTAGCACAGAGACTAGCATTAGTTTATGTGCTCTCTCCAGCCTCCTCTTCACACATCCCCAGGATCCAGACTTCACAGTTGCTCACGAATAACACCCTAAACTTTAAATTTCTGGTGTGGTTACGCTAACTCTATCTACGAGAGGGAGAATATGCAAGTTACTACCTAGATAAGCCATATAAGTACGTGCTCCTTTCTCTCCACGCCACTGGTTCCACTTATTTGATAATAAACGTGATACATTTGCGTTAGGATACAATATCTATCCTAGCTATTGGGTCGTCAAAGCTTTCAACAACTAAGTTACCAGCGAGTCTAGTTCCAGGCCGTTGAGTTTTTGTTGCTACCATAGCGTTCGAGACTATGGAGCAAGAAGCGTGCAGCTAGACTGCAAAGATGGGGCGTTGCAGAGAAGTGCGATATCAAAGCCTATTCCCTAGAGGGAGGTTATTCAACAAGGGTATCCCGTCACCAAACGCGGTTGAATTACATGGGATTCCAGCATTATAGCCCGAGAGCCTTCCAACCGTTGAAGGGGACAAGATGGCTATACTAATCGACGCAGTGTAATAATCATTCCACATTCGTTCAATATGATAAAATAAATTATCTACAATAAGAAGCTCAGTGGTGAATTGCGAAACTATTAATAGGAAATATACTACAAAATTTGAGATAAGGGTCCCTAATGCAACCAAGACATAAAAGGATGGGGTCTATTACCTAAAGTTACAGAATCTCGTTGCCTTTCTCTCCCCTTCTCTATAACTTCAGCCAAGCAAGAAATCTTTAAGAGGATTAGTAGTAGCTAGGAGAAATAATAGAAATAATTTATATCATACCTAAATCTGGTCTGTAACATCTTTGATCTGCATCACAACACTAACACACGAGACTAGACGTGAAGCTTCACTATTAAGCAATCGTGGGATATCAGAGATTAAGAAGTTATGTACTAGCTGGCTACACAAACATATAATATCAAAGATTCATATCGATTCAGTTAGTGCTATACGACATAAGACAAAGAAAAGCCCTCATATGTTCGAGAGAAGGTATAATCATGTCCCACCAAAACGCCAGTGATGGTGCCAGGACAAGACTACATAAATCTAACCTTTTCGCCCTCTCAACAATTTGGAGTGCATACTCATCAAATTCAAGAGACGTGTACCAGAAGTGGAGGCAATTCATCGATAAATACTTGCAGGAGTCATATATCTAAACGCTTAATGTAGGTATCTGTGATAAAGGCTGTACAGAGACATCCACATTTGAATATAGTATCGGGTTATCTAACCATGCGAATTTATGTTGAAAACTCACCCACAAAGTCTAAGTTTATTCCGGAAAAATTAGGAAGATAACGGAGAGCTGAAGGCCGTATTCGTGACTACGCGGACGGCGGCATATAGTACTGTGATAGAAAAGCATTTCAAACTACCCGATAGGGTGACACGGGGCCGGTGGGTGTTGCGAATGCCATGATACAGATATGTCACAAATTTTAGACTAGGATTTACTATACGCCCCTGAATTGACATGGCTGATCTTATAAAAAAGAAGCGTTGCTTTTAAATGGGAATATGCTCTTTCCTAGATGCGAATCAAGGTGACCGTCTAAACCCACGACTAACTGACTAGAAATTATGTATGGAATAAATATCTGGAAAAGGAAGAACGGAAAACAACAACCAACATGCATAGCAAGAATCGCCCATTTCTTTCCGCATCCCGAGGTACGCCACCAATGATTTGCTAGATTCGGAAGTCCAGCGCAAGAAGGAGGTAACATAGTTGCGGGCCTGTAAGAAAGTGGAAGGGCGTGCTCAGTGTACGACGTCCATCTTCTTACAGTCCCGAACACCGGTATTCCGTTGGGTCATGTTCAGCCCTTTCTATGCCGTGCTTCCAGCTTTGAAACCAAGTCCACAGTGGGTTGTCCCAAAATTCCACCTTGATGCCCTACAAATGATACCCACCCTGTGAGAATGGTAGGGTTACAAAAACCGGCCAACGATGCGAAGTCACCAAGCCCATGCAGCCGCTTCCCTCTCCGATGCAATACGATAAAATCATCACCTCCTGAAAGGTGATCTACCCATGAAGGCCGGATCCGTTGTATATAGCGCCCGTCGCCCAATAACGTCCTAGTCCTGTTCCTTTTCGCCGTGTATGAAAAATGCTCCAGATGGAACTATCGCGTTACATTTTTTTTTTTCGTCCTGTCGTGCTGTGCTGATGGACGATGACTTGTCCCCGACGAGTTCTTGCTCCACTGAATTTGTCGTTGGTATGGGAGACTGGCCTTTCGATGCTGAATAACAAAATTCGCCCTATAGCCGTATGCAAGGATGTAGTTATTCCCAGTCGCATGATTCCGATCAATGATCAATGGCCGTAATGCACAAGTTGTAACCCCTTTGCCCTCAAAAATCAAACTCCAGATTTGTGCGTTTGAATACTAGTGAATAATCGTTGCCGAGCCGTGAGGTGCAAAACAAAGAACCCTAACGCTAATGCCTCTGAACAAACTGAAAAGAAGATGAAGACCGAATGATGCCCGAACAAATGGCCTGATAACAATAAAAATGACTCGAAACTCCAGGCTGTTGCAACAACGCTCCGACATAACTGGGGGTAGCCACAGAAATCTCGACGCCGACGCCAAGAACGCATTGCTGTGATCATCAAATTATAAACGCCAATGTATGCAGCATTAGCCAATAGGCTATCGGCTCGCATTCGTGGAAACGAGAATGGCCTTTAGCCGCTGCCTCCTGGCTGAACGAGTCTCGCTAGGAATTCGAAAACGAAGATACAATCCCCTAGCTCATATGTCCTTCAAATAATAGAAAAACGACATCTTCCGCAACATATGTGCGTGCCCTTTGTTGCTCTATGTTCTAGGCCCCGGCCCGAAAGGGTGCGGTGGATATACCGAAGAAGGGCCGTTCGGGGGAGAAGAGTTGGCGGTCGAGTGATGTCCATTATACTGCGGAACACTCCAGGCATGACCGTTGGTAGCTGGGTACCCTGATGGTGTGTTGGTACCGTTCGGGACTGTCTGGGTATTGCCATTATAGTCGAGACGCCCTAAACCTGGGGGCGTTGCAAGGCCAGGAGGTGGTCTATTTGTGACGGGATAGCCATTCGCTGTTGGTGCCATAATCCCATTCATGCTGCCCATCGCACCATTTGCCGGGGGCCCTGCAGGTTGGCCAGAGCGGACGCCTAGTGGATTTTTAGAGAAGCTAAGGCGAATACCGCCCTTGACACTATTGTGAAGAGGTTTGCCATAACACTCGTGGAGCGCTCGAGTCGCGTGCGAGATGTCCTCAAATTCTACGAAGCACATGGGGCCATTTTGCTTCGTGCGAAAACATAGTCGCTTATACCCGCGCTGTTTTTGGAACATGGCCTTAAGCTCTTCCTCCGATGTGTCGATGGGTAAATTCCCAACATAGAGCGTATTACAGGGTGGATTCTGATCCGCAGGGTTGACAGGCGGAAAATTTTGGCGGTTGTAGTTGTTTATCGGATAGTTCATTGAGTGATTTGCGCCATTCAGAAGAGTCGGCGACATACTATTTCCATGGGCAGACAGAGGTGTCATATTCGAATGAGCATATGTTATGGGAACAGTTCCGTTGGTACTCGTATTGAGTGATAGAGCGGCCATGCGCGCGGTAGGTAGCTGAGGCGCAGTAGCACGTCTCTGTTGCGTGGCACCATTCTCGGCGTACGCAACAGGGTCTTTCAGAAGCTCTCGAGTCTCATCGTCCTCGGCGGTATCGTGGATGAGATTCTTCCCTGAGCTATGTGTCTGGTTGGTGAGATGATTGCCGATAGGCGATTGCGGAGAGAATATATGATAGTATTCAGAGTCCTTGTGGTCGCCGATCCCATACAACGCATCGCTGTATCGAGCTGGCTGGCGCGAGGGAGCGCCAGGTGAAGTAATGGAAGAGCCGTTCGTCTGAGTTGATGCTGCATTCTCCACTGGGTACCTCCTGGAGCCAGTCGGGCTCCCCGACACAATGTCAACGACCAACTCAACATCGTTGGGTCGCATGGATTTGCCGTGCAACATATCCTTCGCTTGCTGTGCGCCTGCAAGCGTAGTGAACCTAACGATAGCCGAAGGCAGTCCCATGTCTTTGGAGGAATCTGGAGGTAGGATCTCGACATCAATCAGTTCTTGGGATGGCGAAAACAAGAGCATCAACCGTAGCTGTTCTTCGGTAGTGTCGATGGGAAGGCGACGAATCAGGACTTGACGTGGATAATGGTCATATGGATCTATCGCAACCCCGAACGGCTGTCGGGCGACGTACCCAGGTAATGCCATGGTCGACATGGACAGACTGGTGATAGCAGTAATAGGGGAGGAGATCGTACTTGACAAAGAGAACAAAGGTGGTTTGGTGGATGTACTTGGAATCAGACTCTGAGAGGTGCGACTTGTAATCATGCCTTGCGATGCATACGCTCCGAGACCGTAAGGAGATGCACTAGATGGGTGATTGTGAACGGTCAAAGACCGAGGGCGAGAATGATGGTGCTGATCACGGCAATCGAGACGGTGGGGAGATCCTGATGGAAGACGACGATTGCAACGGCGTGCCTAGGGCGATGCGACTGATGGATTGCACGGAGGGTTGATGCGATGCAGCAGATGCGCCTGTCCAGGAGATTGCGAGTGCGCGCGTTGACGAAGCAATGAACTTGTTAAGATGCGCCGCGCCGGCAACAAGCGCAGTAGTACGGGTGCGGCGCAGTGCAGATTGGTAGGCTAGGCTGGTGAGTTGACACACGAGGATCGGCTGGTCGGTTCCTGAGCGACAGCGCGCGCGACCGGGGGAAAAATGGAGAATCGTGGTGACGATGGATTCTCGGGGGGGCAGTTGGGTGGGTGTGTGGGTGTGGGCGGACGTAATGTGCGTTGCGCGAGCGTGCGAGAGTGGTTGTTCGTTGGTGTGGTGGGCGTGGAGTGAATGAGAGGCACGATGTGAGTGAGATAAGACAAGACAAGACAAGACAAGAAAACAAGCCGCGCGCGCAGAGGTGTGTAGTGCGTGGTGCGTGTGTGTGTGTGTGTGTGTGTGTGTGTGTGTGTGGAGGAGGAGGAGGAATGCTAGGTCGTGCTGCTAGGTTATGCTGGGCGTGCTAGTCTAGTCCAGTCCGAAAGGTAGATCACTCAGGCAGGCTGCTTAGGACGAGCAGCGACAAGTCCAAGGTTCTGAAGACCTGCAAGAAGGTGAGAAATAGGAAAAATTGGAGGAATCCGAACTTAATGGGAACACGGTTTTGGAGAGAAGACTTTGGGGAAGAGGGGGTGTCGAGGTAAAGCAGAAGCCGGGGCCGTTTTCTCACTTCTGTCTATCTCTTATTATTATTATTATTTTTTTTGCTTCTTTCTTCCTGGAGGGCGTGGGATAGAAGAAGACAAAGTGGAAAGGATGGTTGATTGGAGGAATGGGCTTGTGTTCGTGCACTACTTTGGTACGGCGTCAAAGGGTTGGGTTCAAGGTTGCAAGGATTGGTATAATAATACAGTAGGTACCTCCTTCTGCCTACTTTTGTACAGTACAACCACCTAGGTGGATAGGTCAGACCTTGTAGGGGTACTGTAGTACCGTGAGAGAAGCGTGAAATTGGGAACTCAGCAATGGGGGGTGGGGTGGTATTTAAAAGGCATTTCTCTATCGTTTCGTTTCGCTCGAGTTGATGCAGCCTGTCTATGGCTGCACATGCTCCCCATATTCTGCCCACACAACCTTCCTAGACACCCATTGATCACGTTATTATCCTGGGGGGATTTTCAATTGTCTTTGTCTTCACCCTTTTTTTTTCTTTCTTTCTCCATTGGAAGACCACTTGACAGAGTCCTGTCAAGGTTGCTGTTTTACGACCAATAAAGTGGTTATATTTTCATGATATGATTTTATAGATACCCGAGGCAGGTAAGACCTGTGCGTATCGGGCAGACCAGGGAGTTGAACGCAACCCGAGGCAGGCTGCTTGCGGTGTGACGGGAGGCTTAAGAAGATGGACTAACAGTGGTGAATCAAAGACTAAACACGGGGATGCTATATTGAACGGGAGAAAATCGTAATTCCAGTTCTGGTCGCTACATGAATACAGACGGGATGCGATGTGATATGATGGATGAGGAAGAGGAGTTGCAGGGTTGCTGGTTTTCGAGGGGAATAAGTCGCACGGATAGACTAATTTTAAGCCTACGTACAGTAAGTACATCGATCAGGCTTGGAGTTGAAGTTTGAGCTCTCACAACATCACATTGTACTACTTAGGTTTGAAGAAACTCTCTATCTGCCTACATAACCTAGTAGTGTAGATCAACGCTCAACTCCACATTGATAAACCGAGATCTTAATTCCTGACTTAGTACTTCAAATAGACTACTGAAGTACAGCGTGGATATCCACCGACCTTATGTATGTAACATACCTAGCATGTAGGCAAATAAAATAACAGCGTGCAAACGTGAATCTCCTTGACATTCATCACATGTACATCTGTATGCCTACCCGAAACTACTGGGTCGTATACGGATCCGTACATACAATTGTATAGAACGTAGGGTATTATCAGATGGGAAGTAAGTAGACACCCAACGCTAACATGCTCTGGGCAAAAGCGCACTTAGCAAGTGGAGGCCTCGATGGGCTTGTTTAGCGGCTAGGTACCGGGTGTGATCCATGCCCACCTCCGTAGGTTACTCTGGAGTTTGATGGGGATGATGCCGCGGAAGAGAAGGGGCCTTTTAGCCATGGCTCAGAACTATTTAACTATGAGGCGGCCAGTCATGTTGTAACATTCGGGGCTCTGACTCTTTTTTGTAACTCGCCAGTAGCCAATTACTACATCTGTAGGGCAGAGCACTGACGGTACTTATACCTTACTTATACAAATTGAAGCAGAGCTTTTACTGTAGATAAGTTGTATTAGCAGTGGGTTACCGAAGCACCGAAGCGAGCCAAGCAGCCAAGCCAAGCCAGGTCGCAGCTCGGGACAGGCACACGCTAGGATAAGTAGTATATGCTGTACCTACCTAGGCTAGGTACCCTTTATCTAGTGCAATGCAGCTCTCCCAGCTACCCATCGTTAAAGGTTGCTGCCCCACCCGCTCTGTCTGGAGCAATTTATTGCTGCGGGGCCCAACTGCAACTGCCGGGATGTTTTGAGTTTTGAAGTTTCTTGAATTTCTCGACAATGATGAGGCAGTGCAAAAACATGGGCACCCATCTGCACCATCGTTTGCACTCCGAACTGGAATGACGACTTTTTCGGCACGCATCTAGACAGAGTTTCCGAAATGCGCGAAACAAAGACTCTATCTCCTTATTTTCTTGCCGAACTTGTTGAGAACTTCTCTGTCCGTACGCCGTAAATCCATATCATGTATACATAAAAATATTCACACATCCCTACCAGTATTCATAGACCTTGTAGTAACGGATTATAGGTTGGATTTCTGGTATATAACACACGGCTTGTGCTTAGCATAGTAAATGACGAGCAGCTCGACTTGCCGTAGACTTACTCAAGCTCTGCTTATGATGACCATCAACTGGTTAGCGTATCTCTGCAGCGTTCAACGTTAGGTAAACATGGAGGGGGGCCTGGTAATGGAGGCAGAGCCTCTCGCTTCAAGTCCCGTGTGCCTCGAAACTGGAACATGGTGTTATGCAGGCCTTCGCTCGAGCAAATATGTCTGCACATATGCTCATGGAGGGTCGCAGCAAATATTGGGGCTAGGTAGTAACACTGCCATGGTACCTGTCATCAGTCAAATCGAGATCCTCTGGACGAGGCAGACGTTGTTCAATCGTGGCGCCATAAAACTCTACTCATTCGTCTATGTTGGCTTGAACTTGTGAGTTTCGAAAACGGAGTACCCTGGCATTGAGAGATGTCATGATGAGCGTCGCTTTTCCGGGGCTAAATCGTTTTCGGGATTAATTAATCAGTACCTACTATAAAGACCAACCGTATCAAAAACCTATCCGGAGGATCGAGTAAGAGACGATGTTACCAATGCTCCTGCAATGCTAGTGTGGGTTCAACTACACAGCGTTGTAATTGAAACTCCTACGGTACCTATAGCGTAACGGCACCGAGACGGCCCGTTGGTTCGGTGGGTGGGAAGAATATCAATGTGCCTGAGCTATGAAATGCATGATGTTTAGTGTGAGCGTCTGGATCTCTATTTGGTGCTGCCATTCGATGCTCTCTCCATCCATGACCACCCACCCACCAATAACAACCAATAATACGCACTGTTGTTCCTCAACATGTAGCTCTGCGTCAAGCGGGGTTCTGTTGAGCTTCATTCACGTCCGATGGGTCTCGTGGGTAGTAAAGCATATACTGAGTGCGTATGAGCTTATAAATCGATAATGGCGATGAATGATGAGCTGGAGCATTCGACAATATGGACACTCGATTCCAAATTCCATCACTTTCCTTCAAGCGGTATGCCACTTGGATACTCACCCAAAATAAGACTAAGGATCTGATGACACCGTTCAGGTAATTCTGTGTCGTCTACGATATTATGTTAGCCATATCACGTTTAGCGGTTCTCTTACATTTGCAACATTTTGTCCAGCCGTGGTTAAATTTTGTAACTACGTAGATGGATCGGTACCTGCAAAAGCCTTGTGCTGTTCATGGTGTGTGTTTTCCAATGAGACAATGTTACTGAGCTGAGGTCCCTTGTACGTTTAAGTAAGGATGAACTGCAGACCAGGTACCGCCCTACACGTTCAACTCATTCAGCCTCGGCAGTTCTTGCGCATCGCATCATCGACACATGGAAAATCACGGTCATCTCTACTACGGGCCATTACAGTATGGCATGCTGACCGACCGGTCAAGAAACGTCAAGGATACAGGCAACACTGGTATCAGAAGCCAATTGTAGGGCGCCAAGGCATGCGGTCGGACTATGCCGAGTAGTTTCATTCGACAGAAGATGCTTGACACATTTGACGTTTCGGTGTTCAATAAGAAGCTAAAACACCTACACTACCTAATGATGTGCTGTAGGTAGTGTAGTATTTGGGACTCAGTCGTCGCAATGGTTCCTCGACAATAAAGTATGATATGGTTGCGGATGGAAACCTGATGAGAACGTCCGAAGACACCAACCTTCTGCGCAAGTACAGCAGCACATCAACAAGGACGAAAGAAAGAGAGCAAAGAAACCTACCTAGGTTACGACGTAGGTACTGTATGATTTAGAGCTTAACTATAGGAGGTAGCTACCCACATAAAATATGTACGTGTAGATACGCTGTACTCCATAAGTATATGGGCACACCACCGAAACTCCATAACCTTCAAGTTCTGGAACAGCAGGGACCCATTTTGGTCTAGACCTGATTGACCTGATTGACCTTGGCACGCACGGCACGTAACGAGGCCGCACAAACCACTTAAACGTCAGGTTGTATGGTACGTCTACTTTATCCATGACTATAGGTACTTGGCTGATATCTACTGTGGGCCAACCCCTATTGTGCATGTCAAAGAGCCACTCCAACCTTCATGTTCAACTTCACACATAGGATTTAATTGATATCACGTCCCACCTACTACTCAGCAATCACTCAACTACGTAAGTGGCCTTTTTCATTATATCTAGTCACCATAGTATCAAGGCAGGTCGTATCTTTTCTTTCATACACCCTCGAGATGCGGGAGGCTACTGACATGCTGAATGGCCTCATATATCTAATTGTTCTCAAATCATCAATACTATTAATTATCTGGTGAGCAGGCTTTTCCTACACCTGACTTTTTTTATGTAAACACTTGTGCTCCACATTTATTTCGCTTTGACCATGATCTTCTCCATCTTCCTTCCACTTAGTATCAACCCGGAGTCATCTGCCTTGTCAAAAACCTTTCGTGCACGTTTTCGTCCAGCAGAAGTACTACCTCCTCTTTGACGATTGGCTGACTATTCCGTAATAATAGTTCTGTAAAAAATTGGAAATTAGCCTCTTTTGAGGTCATTCTCGCCTGTCGTCAGCTGTTTTCACTGCCCATGTAAAGGTGTAGGGGTGGTGATGCCCGATGGGCAGCCAATACTACACCCTTGCTCCGGTTTCGAGAAACTAGAATCTCTCTTCCAATGAGAAGCCCGTCGTTCAACCCATCATTCACTTCCAGAGTGTGACACGGCATAATGTTATCTCTACTGAATGAGTTACAAAGATATTGCATCGGCCCAACCCAGTCGTACTATCAGAAAGTAACGTCCGCGGGTTAGTGGTTAGTGGTCACTCACCCCAGGACATGGTAGGATGAGGAAAGACACCCGATTCGTGCCTGTCAAGTTCTCATAAGCACTAGCTCTTGGGTCTCCTAACCAAGGCTTGCTTGACCTGGGTGCCAGTGAAACCTCCGAGTCCTGACTAACAACGATGGGTGTGCTGAGTGGGCAGTATATCTCACACAATACACTACTAATTTTGGAATTAGCTGGAGGCCTAAGATGTCGAGTAGGTTGCAAAAGATAAATTAATTTAGCGACGCAATCGACCCTCCAAGCCCTGCCGGGGCACCGCGTCGTTGTGGATGGACAAGGCTGTAAGAAATCATGCACGGCAAGAGTGTAGGAGCGTCACATCGCGCGCGTGCGCAGATGCATGTCAAACTATCTCGACCGAGGTAGAAGATTCATGAGCCCTCGCCCAGACGTATTGATGACCTGCTAGCCTCCATGTCTCGCGCACACGATAGGCTCGATGGTGGCCTGGGGATATTTATCATTGGCATAGAAGGTATTTGGCCCACCCGGGATTATTGTGCTCATCATTGGTGAAGTGATCCTTGTCGCAACCTTCAAAAGCACGCCTCGCTAAGCAACAGAAGTGATGATGCATGAAGAACCCCTCAGAGAGCGTCTCTTCGTGACGTTTAGGCGAATATAGGTTATCAAGCTATATATTTAGATTTCTGATGTCACAGGGTCTTCGCCGTGTACTGCCGACGCTACATCCTTCTTAAATCCTTTCACAGTGCTTTTGTGTATATATCATACTTGTTCAAGTTGTCAATCGGCTGGAATAACTGCTCACATTACAGTCTGTACCATCCAAGACATTACTTAGTTAATAGCGGGGAAAGGAGCAATTCGCGCATCTAACAGGGCTTTTAGATATGTAAGTACTGTACACTAGCCATCATGTACCACGGGCTGGGAATCTTGCTAGGGAGGCGTCACGGTGGGTCCCAGACTAACTGATTACCATACAGTATTTTCGATCAGACCGTAAGCAAACCACGTTGGCGGTATGCTCATCCAGGTCAGGATCCAGCCATCTGGTGTCTCCTAAGCGAACCCCAGACTCACCTGGGGTACCGCAAATTCCACGACCACCAGAAAAAGAACTGAAGCTATTCCCGAGAGTACCCAGCATGAGGTACATCATTTGCATCTGTGGCCTAGTGACCCAAATTTTTGCTTAAAAAAGCCAACCCCCGGGGTACTTCACAATTATTCACGATATTCCTAGGACAAGAGCGTTTATCTAGAATCCTTCTAGATTGACAGCCGGCATGTAGGGTTAGCCAATTAGAGACCATCTACGAAGAGATGAAAACGCCCCGTTTTTGCTTGCTTATCATTCCAGACCCCAGGCTTGATAGGATTCACACGCCATCCAATCACTGCCTGTTCCTTCAAGAAATTTTTGGGTTGGGGTTCTAATCCAACCATATTACGTCAAAGCCATTATTGCGATGGGGTTGGATTGGGAGTTCTCCCCCTGATACCAGCGAGAAACCAGCAAGGGATCTCTACTTACTTGCCGCACGTCCCAACTACATAGCAAGACAACAAAAAGCTGTCTTGATCTTCACTGTAGCGCAGTGTCTGGATCGTGTCTCACTGAGTCAAGTTGAGAAAAGGGGCTCGACGATCATGTGAAGTGAATGAGTTTGCAAAGCCTCTCTGTGAGGTTTCTGATTGGATGGACAAGATTGAGTATGGCGGTGTGATATTTCGTATCCTTGTCAAGCAAGCTCTGTTGTAAATTTGCACATTCAGGCGAAAATGATAACTTGCGCGCGTACCGAGCAAAATGAACTGCGTCCAGCCCTTCCCAGATCTTGTTTGAGGCTGAGGAGATAGATTCCTTGTTTCCTTGATGGAAGAACATTAACATTATACTACCGAATTGCTCGAGTTACGCAACAGCGTGAGATCGTATCAATATACTCGCTCATTTGTAGGCCTCTATTGAAGCCTTGGCTAGTCTGACAAACGTTTGAGTAGACTCCCCCCAATACATAGGCACGTGTTCGGCAGTTAGTGTAACCACCTTGTTTGTAAAGATTCTGAAGTTCGGAGCCCGGCCTGATTTTTACGGTCTGCATGCTATGCCCAGGGCCGCTTCCTCAGGGTGCCCAACAAGAAATCATACGTATATCGTTTCTTATGCAGTTTCATGTAGGCTTAGCGGTGGCTTGCGTCTTGCATCGCAACAGACTAACTTCTGTGCGATCCGGTAAGACACGAGTAAGCCAGCTAGATGGGAAACGATGTGACGGGAGATACTAGTGCAACCACCAGGCGTATGTGCGCGTAGCAGCGTTATGCGTTTATTTCAAAACGACTATGGAGCTGGTGATAACTTACAAGTCGAGGCGAAACCCCCCATCCCCCTTTTCCGTGCGAGGTGAGCTTCGCACGCCGAAAACGAGGTCTGACAGGTAGGGGAATGAGGCTGCAGTTGCGATGCAATGCATGATGTGCATGATGTAACTCCAAGCCCTTTCCCGTGGAAGGAGAATCCTACCCTTAGAGATGACATGCACGTATTCTCGCCAGGCGCAATCCCTCTCTGGGAAATGTCAACTCATATTCACGGAAGTGACAGCAGCCAGCTTTCCACTAGAGGGATCCCATCAACGCAAAATGGATCTTGAACTCCGACACCAACAACTGCCAGTCCGTACACCGTACAGACATTTGATTCTCGAATTTAGATCGCTTGGCTCGCATTTCTGCCTTTTCCTTCGGCTTATTGGTGTGTCCTTTCTGTTCAAGACGGTTAGATTAACCCAGCTACTATGGGTGTCTTCAGCGACTTGTAGGATTCTGTTGCCGGGTTCAGCAGGGACGCCAGGGGCCTCCTCTGGCCAGCCACCAGCGAAGGCGGGATGTACAGGTTCAGAGACAAGAGACCACAGAGGCAGTCATCACACCGTTCGAGCTCCGAGACCAGTTCGATGTCCCTGCCTCCGCCCCCACTGACCAGCAGGCGCATTGAATGGCCGATCATACCCCGAGGTCTCGCCCGGCTTTGTGGGAGGCTATGCTGTTTGTTAATATTCATTTGTATTATCATGGTGTACTTCAGTCCTCAGGTGTTTTCCAGGTCTAAGAACGAAGTACCAAAAGAGCCGCGAGTGGAAATCAGGTGTGATTTCCCTCTTGGCGCAAACCCACCATCACGACCTCATGAATTCTCGAATGCGTTTGCCGGATTCAAGCATTTCGGCGAAAAATGCAATATCTCATCTCTCGAGCTTCACCGCCCGTATGACCCGATCTGTCCCAACAGAGCCTCCATGCTAACAGCCATGTCGGGGGGCGGTCGGATCGGCCGAGACGCAAATTACATCCCCCGCGGCTGTGATATGGTGTGGTATACAACGGAAGAAGTATGTGATATTCTAGGACGGTTCTCGCAGGTTATTCTTGTGGGCGACTCCATGTTACGACATGTCATCGGTGCACTCAACGTTATAGTGCGCGAGAACTTAGGTTCCGGCGGCGTCACGGATTGGAACTTTGACGACAGGGAAAAGTAAAGAACAGACCTCATATGAAATTCGATGGCATTATGCTAACAAGTGGAATTAGGGAGCGGTGCTTTTGCAATGACCAATTCGATGTTACCGAATGTTCAGTCCAAGGAATCTACAAGACGGAGGACGTCATCAAGAATGATCCCTTGAGTTTGGCCTGCACCCGTCTGATTCCGGGTTGGTCAACAGACCTGCGAAGTATGCTCATCTCACACAAAGAACTCGCCAGTATCATCAATAGCTTCTCATGATGCTAATGAAAGTTTAGTGGAGCAAATGGTGCGCTTTCCCATCGAAGATATTGAGCTGGAGCGTCTCGAACAGGCGGTAGACTCAAATCCAAGCTCGCGAAAGGCGTTTATCCTCGGCCACGGACTGTGGAACAATCTTGAGATAGACAAATCTAAAGCTTGGCTCGATACAGTGCTTAAAGTAATCGACTCAAAGCTAAGGCTCCGCACACACCTAAGGACGTTGCGCCAAGGTAGGAACATGCCGATCCTTTTGCTAACACCCAACGCAGCGGGTGATAAGAAGCCGGATGAATTTCTCATAACGCAGGGCAACAAGGCTCTCGTCCGCTTCGAGCACAGTATGGCACGTGAAGCCGCTAGACAGAGAATTGATCACCTCGGGACTTGGAATATGTCGATCCAGGCGAACTTGTACGATGGCGTACACATGGATATGCGGGGTAACCTGCTCAAGGCCATGATGGTGGTGAATTGGCTGAACTTACTGGAAGACTAAGAAGGTGGTGTAGTGGCTACGGGGCTCTGACCCGGTTGGTAGTCGGATGAATGTGATGGTGTGAGTTCTGCAGTCTCCAAGCATTTCTAGATGGCAGCGAGCAGGCATCTTCCGGTTTCAAACTTGATCACGAAGACGATACTACGGAACGACTATACTATTAGCTTTAGCATGCCGGATTTCCCCGGAAGCCTAGCGCAGTTTATTAGCCTTAGATCCTAGCGCAAGAGGGTTCCAAAATCGCCCTTTATTTGTTTACATAGAGCATTGCCTAGATTACACTGTCACAATCTACAACTATTCAGCTTCAAGGCGCCTGGCGATCTTGAATATCCTCTCTTTATAGAGCACAATTGTAGAATAGATCAACCGCTGTAGGACGAGATACCGTAAAGACCAAGGGATACGTTCAACGGGAGATGCCATGTGAGTAAATCTCCACGATTTCGTATTTTTTACCCTACTAGGATTAATTCGCTCGGCCCACGATTAGGTAAATATGGCGACACCGCGAACCATGCAGATGAATACGACGTGGAGTAGTCTGTACTTATCACGAATTAGGCATCTGCTTATTTAGAGGATGATCCGATCCCCTTCCGCCTCGCTGACTGGCCGCAGGAACGGTCGCTTTGCAGGGAATGAAACTATTTGTGCCTCGCACGCTATCTATCTGTACATCATGTGTATGTAAGGTACGCTCATAGTTTATTGTCCGTCTGCACACGTGGTCTTTCTCCCCTGTTGCGGCGCTACGATCGGAATACCTAGCGCTCGGGTCCGTCGCATGACTGGACCGCATATCGTCGTGACCACCCTGTCGGCTCAATGACGCCGTTGGTCCTAAGCTCAATTACGTACAATGAGCTCAGTGCACCAACATCATGATCTAAGTACAGTAGCCTACAGACGCTGCGCCGCGGAATATTATCTAGGACGTGATCAGCTGGAAAACATATCATGGAGGGCTCAACCCCACTCCCTCCACTTCAGACGAGATGGTAGGATTCCTTACATGGTATGTATTCTTCCTCAGGCCGATTTTCGGTGGGATACGTACAACCTCCACTACGTGTTTTCTTGGCGAAGCATTCGTATTTGCATGTTGGCTCACCTTTCTTCGTGTGTGTGGATTGGGTTGGTCTCGAATTTAGTTGTCCTTTGTATTTTCTTATTCCCTGATGTAAGAATGACGGCCTCGGAAACAAACTTGGGCAATATGACCGGCACAGACCTCGAAAATACACAGGCTAATGGCGAGGGGGAAGCAGGCGGACAACTGGATCAGCTAGAGGTTGATGAGGTTGATGAGGTTGACGACGTTGATGTTAGTGTCTATTTCAGTTCAGCCACTATGAAGTTTATGAGACAACTTGCTCCGTCGGTCACGCAGTTTGATGATCGAGATTCCATGCTATATTCTTCAATTGTGACAAATTGAGCTCCTGTTGACGAAGTTGACGTTGCAATCACATTTTTACATGTCGTGACCAAGAGAGTCTGAGCTAACGAAATCATGTTTTGCGTGAGTAGAATACAACTTGGGACGGCGATTCTGCCCTAGGTAGCATGAGCCTATTGTGAGTAACGAACGCGATCCTGTCAGGAACGCGCCCCGTCTCTCTCGTCGACTCTGGGCTCCTACTCACACAACTTAATCGTAGTTCCTCGACGCAAAGCCTCAATAGTAGTATCTACAACCACGTGGTAGAAAACGGGCGTACATATCACCGATTCAAAGAGGGAAAGTACCTTTTGCCAAATGATGAGGTACCGTAACTATATTGACTCCAAAAGTGAGCTGCGATACTAACTGCCCATTAGAACGAACAGAAGAGACTAGGTAGAACTCCTTTTGAACTCGCGGGTGACAATCGAGTACTTCGTGAATTGACGGATTTCTAGACTATCAACATCAGTTATACACTGCGGTCTTGAATGGGAAGCTGTATATATCGCCGATAGGTGAACAGCTCAGGAATGTCCTCGACGTTGGTACCGGGACAGGGATATGGGCTGTTGAAGTTGGTAGGCAACGATATCCGCGTCTTCTTACTCGGTTTCTGCGATGAGGTGAGGTGAGGATGAGAATCAGAACTGATTATTGATCGAAGGTCTCGAACACCCTGCTGCAACTGTTACTGGTATCGATTTGAGTCCCATACAACCAAGCTAGTATGTTTCGAAGCAAGAGATAGAGACGTCTGCTTTGACCTGTCCATTTCGTTATTTACATTATTCTAACTAAGTGACAACCAGCGCACCACCCAATGTCAACTTCGAAATCTGCGACGCCGAAGACGAATGGAGCTTCCGGCAGCCATTCGACTTAATCCATAGTAAGTGAAACAATGCTAGGAACAACCTCTCGGTCTGGGAAAGAACATTGAGAGTACTGACATATAATGTTGCGAAGTGCGCGCCATGGTGACCTGTTTCAAGAATCCACGTGCCGTGCTCGCAGAAGCGTACCGTTCTCTGGCCCCTGGCGGTTTCATTGAGCTACGCGACCCCATACTACCCTTCCAATTCTTGACACCACCGCCAGAAGACAGCGCGCTGAAGCTCTGGTGCGACAAGCTCATGGAGGCAGCAAGGCTCGCGGGACGAAAGTGGGACGTTGCGACGCTTTATGCGCAGATGCTAGGTGAGCTTGGGTTCGTGAACGTGACGGAGAGACGCGAAGCTATTGCTCGTAAGTAATTCTCGCAGCTGCTTTCTTCTTAATCGGGTGATTATCAGGGTTTCTTTTGAGACCAATATCACGTCCCAGAAGCTTCGTATTGGTGATTGGCTACAGACCCTGTTAAAGTTAGCAGTGACTGAACTGAGTGTTGCAGTGAGTCCCTGGGTCAAAGGCACACATAATAAGCAGCTCAGTCTCTTGCTGCAGCACGATGTACTGAATATGCTCGAGCCTATATCCATGGCTCTCTTTACGCGGGTTCTGGGTTGGGAAGCGAAGAAGGTGACAGACGTAAGCTTCGATTTCTTAATATCTTCACGGCCTTTCAGCATGTTGCTTCCTTTTCGGGGCGCGATCATGTCTACAGGCTTCTGAGGCTTCAATAACCGTGATGCAAATAGTATTGACTAATTCTGAGTATTCTAGTGCCTGGAACTGGTCAAACGGGATGTCCAGAACACGAAGATTCATGCCTATTCGGAAGGGTAAGTCGTTCCCTCATGCCCTTGCGACACTGAGGGAGCTTTACTTGATAGCTTATACATGTTGTAGGGTCCATATTTACGCACAAAAACCCTTATAAGATATTCGAGGTTGCAAACCGGTATAAGGGTCGCCTCAGAAGTGTTGAAACCCAGTAACAACGTCCGAACCATCGCGGCATACAAATAAATATATGATCAAACTTGATCTAGCATGTCACCATATCCCGTATTTCCAATGTCCTCCATATTGATCTCACCCATATCACCCGCCCAACCCATGGTCATCGTAGCCCAGAGATCATGGTACATCAACGTTTTATCCTCAAATAATCCCGTACCGATTCCCATCTGCCCAATTGGCCCAACAAATGGATTAGAGGAATCAATTCCAGTGCTACTAGACAGCGCGTCCGTCATCACCGCCGAGCTACTCGCTTGGCTCGTCGTATAAGACCCAGCACTCTGTTGTCCCGACCACAGCGGGATGTATTGATCCATACTCCCATTAAGCATCGGACAGATAGATCCAAAATCTCTGGTAGACATCTCATCTCTAGCAGCAGCAGAGGGCATGGCCTCAAGCGCCGCGCTCTTCTCCTCGAACTTGAGCTTCACAGACTGGAGCACGACCCTGAGAGCGGAGACAGCATCACTTTTCCTCGGTTTCCTTACAATTGCAGGGCCTCCTTTCCCTTTTGAGTCTACCTCTTCCTGGGCTTCATTCTTAGGGGTCCCAATTAGCTTCCGCAATATCTCCCCAAGGTCGAGAATCCGCCGCCCCTGTGCAACGTCGTAGCTGCGACATATCGCTAGCATCGGGAACGAAAGCCGGTACGTTATGATCACTGCTACTATGAAACGCCCGTAGTCGGCGCCGCTGAGCCCACCTAGTTCTTGCGGCGGTAGGGCTGTAATGTGGTCGAACACTTCGCGTGCTTTGTGCGCTGCGTAGAGTAGGCGGTCAGGGGTGACAGTCTCGGCGCCATCTTTGAGAAACTTCCGCGGTATGCGAAATATTGGCGCTGCAAGGGTAAATGCTTCCGTCAAATGGGCTAATAGTAGGATACTTGCTACAGCAGCGAGTTAGTATTGATTGATTGATTCGCCAGATCTTCCGAATAGAGATCATCCCATGTTGTTAGTAACGGCATCTCAGGTGTACAAGTGAATGAAACAGAGATGCAAAGACATTTGATGTCGCATGAAGTTTAACTTACTATTTGAAATGTATTGCTCCGGCATCCTCTGCTTAAATTCCCGGAATTGCACCGCTAGGCCGGCACGGATAAGATTTCGTTGCATCTCGCTTTGGTGGTCACGAGGTCCGCGCTCCCAGGCGCGTTGTGACTCGATGAGCTGCTCGAAGACATACTGTAGACGTACAAGCCAAACGAGATGGTGATCCTGCTCTAGTTCGCTGTTCTGTTCCAGCGCCTCAGCGCAACGCGCAAGTTCCGGACTATATGGTAGACTAGCAGTGTTTTTGCCCCATGTCACCGCGAATCTACGATGGTTAGAATAGAATTAGGAAAGGATTGCCCGGGATATTGAGATGAAAGGTTACTAGGTAGTCAGTTGGAAGCAGCTTACGTAGACATGGCGTAATAACATCCCAGGAGAGCACGGGTGTCGTCCAGTTTACGAGCACGCCGTTCTGGTACTGTTGAATATAGAAGATCGAGGTCCGGCGCCTGTTCCATTTCGAGATCATGAACTATATCTACCGCCATCCGAAGATATTGGTACGATTGCTTGTTTCTGGGCCGGAGATGGAACGGATACCTATGAGGATACCGAAGTCAGTATAGTGTTCATACTCAATCAATTACCGCCTTGCGTTCACTTCCCTCCTCAAGCAATTTTATCAACCAGCGCCAGTCGAACTTACCAAGAGCAATATATCAATACCCCTTGCAATAACTCCAAGGATCTCTCGCCGCCTGCAACGAGTTTGAGGCCGAGAACCTTGCGAAACTCCTCGTCATATAGGCTATGCCCCTGAAGACTACTGGAGCAGCTCGTCACAGCGAGAATAGCCAGCAAGATGAAGGGTGAGCTCCTCGCAAGTGACCTTACATCTGCGTCTTCGGGGAGTACGAGACATGGCAGATGAGGCAGCATGCTACGAAACGAGGCAAGGAGCTTCGTGGCGCTATCAAGGTTGAACTGCGGCTTGATCCCGAGGTTCAGCATTGGCTTCGATTTCTGCTTCGCCAGGTATTCCGCAGAGGACTCGCCCCAGGACGAGTTCATCCCGGACAGCGAAGGTGACGAAGAAGACATGTCATTGAAGCTGAAGGTTTTGTGTTCGGGCATGTCGCCGCTAGCTAGAGTCGGGATGTCTTCATTAACCTGCTGCTCATCTTCATCCCCGCTGTCGACAAGGCTGTCCAGAAAGTGCTCGTGCTGTTGCCGCAGATCGTCGAAGTCGCCGCTGGGCTCCTCCGCCACCGGCATTTGGAAGTCGATGCTGAAAGTCTTGCTTGGACCAGGTGGCGGGGGGAGGAGAGCAGCCGCTTCAGAGTTTCTGTTCTGTCGAGTCAAATTGGATATAAGTAGCGTAGATGATACATCAAGGAAAGCCGAGGGGGGAAGGAGGAAAAAATACATGTATGAGTATTTAAAATAATATGACAAGGGAGACTAGGATGGCCAAGTAAATGCAACACGCAAATAGATCATGATGGTGGCTTACGCTCGCATAGCGGCCTTAGGCCGTCGGGTTCTTGGCCCCGTGCGAAAGATACATTCCCGCTTGAACTCAGAGCACCTGAGATTGCACACGTTTATTAGCGAGGTCTAATCAGCACCTACCCTATCAGGTAATTAGGAGGAGAGGGTGATGCCATCATACCTCTTGCAAATATCCGGCTGAGGCCCCGATTGGCACTTTGTCTTGGCTGCACGGCAGGCCTCGCAAGCATAGTTCATCTTCTGCCGGCCTTGAGGCGGGCCAGAGGGCTGTTTTTGCTCCATAGCTGTGATGGCGCCACGCTCTCGTGAGAGTAATACATAAAACAGTGCGGGCGGATCTTTCCGTACTATTTGAGGATTCTTAAGGTAAAAAGCGCTGTAGCCGAAAACACAAAGACACGAAGTCTGTCAGAATCAGCAAGACAGATACAAACGCCCCCCTCCCCCACACATGAAAGCTCCGGGGTCGATCGGGATTTGGGGTGGGGATTTGGAGCTGAGCGGAGTCCTGATATCTTGGTTTTTATCCTCCGCACGGACCCGGAGCCGCCATGTCTCGGGGGCTTTTTTAGATTCCTAGATACGATCTTATAAAGTACGCGTGGCCAACTTATTTGATATCATCAAGGAGAGAAAAGGAACATAAAGAATCATGATTAGGCTTAAATGGCCTTAGTAAATCTCATTTCCCCCAAATGGGACTAGCAATAATAAGCAGATGGTCCTCCCAACTCCGATGCTGTAATGCCATCGCTAAGCAGATGCAGTCGCTTATATCGTAAGTCCGTCCATAATGTTTTCGTAACCTGTATAGTATAACCTTTAATCTCTCCTATCTAGCTTCGCCTTCGAGTACCCAATGAAACCCCTACGGCAATTCCCACGACAATCAAAATAGCCAGTATAGAGGCACCTATGATAATCTTGACATTCCACGTCCGCCAGTGTCGAGACTTTGTGCTTAGTTTCTCCTTCAATTCGATAGCGGAATACCTTGAGGCGCCATTGTGAGCTTGCTCGACGTCGTCTTCATCACTCCACCATCCAGATCGCTGCTCGCTAGGTCCGATGATCGGTGTGTGCGACTCTGCCATACTGGCACGTGGCGAAGTAACGTACTGGTCTTGAGGTGCCAAATGTCCAGATGACGTGATGGATTCTTTGTTTGCGACGTGGTAGGAGATATTCGATCCCTGCGACCGACTAACGTGATGTTTACGTGGGATATCGTGGACGATGGATGGCTTCTGCAATGGCCAGTCATTTCCTTCGTAATCCACAGGTATCGTCCTTATTATTTCCGGGTATGAAAGGTGCTCGGGGCTTGAGACTAGCGGTCTATTGCTGATACTTCCACTATCCCTATTCTGCGTATTCAAGCCACCAGTATACGAGAGCGTCCTTCGCCTGTTAATCCGATCTTGTGGTAGACTCGGGCTCCGTAGCCGCGGGACTTCAATTTGCGTTTGGATGTGCTGATGCACGGGCTGCTCTTCAACAACCTGTTCCATGTAAATGGGGGCACGGGGTTGCGGATGCGCATTAACGATAGGCATGCCTGGATTCTGCAATCCGGGCAGGATCGACGACCAGTTCGTCAGAGTGGGCGTCCGTGGTGATGATGTCGCCGTCGCTGTTACTGTCGTAAGTGTATTTTGAGAGTATGCCGAGCTCACTGGGCGTGGTCTCGCTGCTCCTGTAATACCAATAGTACTCTGAGAATAAACCGAACTTCGCGAGGCCACCGAATTTGAGGGATGCAAAGATACAGGCGACGTCATGGTGACTGGACTGGCCACAATTCCATCGGCCGACGGTGGGACTGGGAACAACGATGGGGAAGGCGATATGGGCGTTGGCGGCTCCGTCGTAGGTGCAGCAGCATTTGTGGTCATTGACGATATCATCACTGGGTCTGTGGCTGGTATCGACGCCGCCACTCCGCTCATCGCCGTAGCCGGTTCTATCTCCACGACACATTTTTCAGAGGTGAAGAGTGGCTTAGGAACCAAAGGAGAGTTCCCCGTCTTTGGCACTCTTGATTTCCATCTGTCTAGGTCCGGCTCCCTTGGTCCAGTTGTCGAGCGCGGAGGTTGTTGAGAGCGTGTGTAGTTCTGTGCTAGGGTGAGGGGAATGATTGGTGATTCTGTCATCTCGCTTCCTTCCTATCACGTCTTTAAGTTAGCAAGACTACTCACCCGCGCATGGAGTAAGGATAATGCGAAACGTACCTGACTGATATTAATGTATGCATTATTTATTGTAGAATTCGTAGTCATTTTCTCGTAAGCCGGCGTATTTATCCTTCAGCCTCACTGTTTCGCTTTGTCTTGTATAAATTAGTTTTTCCGTGCCTCTTTCTCTTTAGTTGGTGAGGGCAACCCTATCATTAGTTTGACGAAAAAATTGTTGTGATATCTCGCGATCTTTCGTGCAATCTGAGAGTAGGGGAGCATAGACTTTTCTATCTATCCATATCAAGTCCCCAAGCCCACCGATCATCGTCGCACTTGCCGAATTCCTAGACTCACACATGGCTGGCTTGGGATTACGGTGACATCGTGATCATCTATACAAATCCTATGGTGTTTATATTTAGACAGGTTGTGGGGGTTGAAATGGACCACCCTAGCCAGCTTCAGTTAAGCTTTCCCGTGTTTCTGGGCTAGCGCCATTGAGTAATGCTCTTGGCATAACAGCCCATATGTCATTCAGCTCGGCAGCTCTATAATTGACTAATACCAGCCTAATTAGGCATTTTTACAGAAGATATCCAACTAGAGGAGCTACGCTAGACTCCAGTAGGCAGCCTACCTAGGTAGGTTTCCACAACTCGTCTGTTCCAAGTGGCTCAGCACCTGAAGTTGTCCGTAAGAATTTAGTTATGCGAGTTCTCTTGTGAACATCATGGACATGCCGGTATTGGCTTAAGGTTTTCCTTCTTTGGTGTTCTGCACTGCCTATATGGCTACAATCAGGGGAGTAATCATGGTGCTTCAATAGTTATTACTTGCATTTCCTATGCTATGAATTAGAATAGTGTACATTACAGATCCGTACGTATACTTAGATTGACCATGGTAGGTAATTTGTCTGCCAGGTAGATAGCCTACTTATCCTTCGTCCAAGCCATGGCAATGCCTTGACTTACTCATCAGAAGTCTAAGTGGTCGGTATCCTATGCCCTTACTATGCTCTTACGTACTCACTTAAATACCAGCAGATCCTTATAAACTGAAGCCTTGCCAAAAAGAGTAAAACTGGCCACGGTTCAACCGAAACGGAAACTGTCTATCTAAGTAGCTATCGCTCTGCATACGCTCAACAAGCACTGGCCGACTCGCATATGTACGAGAACGGGAAGCTTCTCGTCCACAGACGAACGAAACTATTGACTTCCCGTTTTCTTGCAACGGGCATGACGAGCCAAGGTCGGGTATCTATCTTCGGCTGGTCGGTCCAACCTATTTTTGGCAGCGAACTAAATAACCTAGCGCGATAAGAGAGCTGAGGCCATGTCTCGGGGCTAGCGGCCACGAATGCAAGGAACTTATCGGCTCACTCCTCTATACCGTGAGATCCGGTAAGATAGGTTGTGTAGTACAACCAAAAAGCGTGACCGAACATCGCTAAGTCGAACCATGAGCGAATAGCTTGCTCGGCATCTCATATCAGAGGCGTCGGTCCCGTAGTAGTTCCCGCTTCCCATTCCGAATGTCATCCCACTATCTCGGCATTAACAAATTCATATATCTTGACTTACTGCAGGATATCCGTAGACTAGACTGCAGTGGTCCTATGAATCCTTAAGGAAGGAGATCGTCGACCTTTACGGCGTACAAATACAAATCCACACCGAGTATTTAGCTTCTGTATTCTACGTTCATGTCCTCATTTCTCTATATCTGTCCCAGTTCCAGCCTGCTCTCAACGTTCCCGCGTCTTCACATATCCATCGACCGAGACTAAATTTGTTTTGAACATCCTATCAATCTTACATAATCGGCAGCCTCCTCTTTGTACCAACGTTTCACAACTGCCCAGTTCACCGATAAGAATTCATTCTCGAATCAGATCGACAAAGTGCTCTCCTCACCGTATATCAATGTAACCCGCCATGTTCATTAGCATGGAGCTGAAGTGTGCGATGCAACCCTGACCTGCCACGTGAAACGGGGTTATCTATCCTTCCAACATTGCCATGTCCAGCACATCGCAGGTTGCTCGCCCGAATAAGTTATTTTCACCCCGGGGATTCCTGCCCCCCCCCCCCCCCCACCCCCTGACACATGCATTAGGAGCCCCTTAGCATGTTGAATCTGGCAATGACACTGTTTAAAGCACTCTAAACATTTCGACAGGAACAGATTCATCTTGTGCACAACTTCAATTCGCGGCGCCCATCCATGGCACCCTCTCTCTTTGGTATCTACCTAGGCATACACAGGGAACAAATCCCGTAGTCTCTAGATAACAAAATGCAGACAAAATGCATCGGCACCCTCTTGGCCTATTTGTACAAGGAAGCAATGGAAATGTGGTTGAGGCTCGAGGCACGGCTGACCCCTCCTCAATGGTGTATAAATCACGCCTGTTTCGCCTCTCAAATCCCGTAAATGTTAAGCAAGGCTGGGGTATGCTCCGTATCGATTACGCCAAATGCAACAACTTCAGACCGCTCGCGTCGCGCTCCTTATGGGCACATGCCCCGTCTAATTTTTGTAAATGAAGTCTTAACCAGTCGGTGTCGTTATTATGCCACTGTCCTGTCTCATCCAACCTGAAAGCTCTTTCAGTTTTTTTTGCCACCTACTCGGCCAGCGCCCACATCGACAAAAAAATCAACTAGGTCGACCGAATTGCTGTCACCTATTGTGATATTTCGTGCTTTGTCCGCTGTTATGTCAGAATCGGCGTCATTAAAGAAATTTTGAAGAAGATTTTGCGCTGTTGATGCTTGGTCCACTGATTTCTCCTGTAAAACAAAAAGGACCACTATCCGTGCGAAGTCAACCACCGTATCATCAATAGTGAAAGCACCAGTAGGCTGAGCCGTAGGGATCGTGGTGCTCGATCTAGTTCGTGTGGTGTTTGGCACAGTCGTAGTAGCCGAAATTGTTGATGAGGTAGTTGATGAAGTAGAGGTTGCGGATGTTGAGGGAGGGTCGGCCGTTGGGTATCCAGTTTGCGAGGTGACACTGGATTTGTCAATCGTAAGAGTCGTCGCAAATATATGACCAGTTCCCACCGGTAAGTCCAAGGTGATAGTGGCGTCAATTGCAGGGAGAAGAGTGAGAGTAATGTCGTTATTGGCAGGATTGCCGGCTGCTGCAGCCAGCGCAAGTTGGCCATTCAGTGTGCGGAGCGATTCGCCGTCGAACGTTACCAAAGCATTCTCAGCATTGCAAGTCAGCTCCGCCGAGCTAAACTTCGAGATAATAGAAGTTGCACTGAGAGGAATAGAAAAATTGGTTTGTGCGTCAAGCACAAGTCTCGGAATTGCCTGTCCGATTGTAACATTGCTGATCCTGGTAGCATCTTCGGTTTCCAGTGTTGTCGTTGTGCAGCCTTGGGCGGCGGGTATCGTGCAATTTTTACCTACGAAACCATTAGAGCAGATGCAGGAACAGACACCTTGACTAATGACACTTGTGCCACCGTTAGCACATGGTAACTGTTGCATGCAGCTTGGTGCCGTTTGTGTATTCTTCTTGTTCACCACAAGAACTTCGACAGGTATCACGACGGCAGCAACAATGATGGCTATAATGAGGAAGAGCAGGACCAGGAATCCCCAGAGAGGAAGACCACAACACCGCCGCCGATTTTTAGGCTTTTCAGGTCCATCGTAGTCCGCAGATCGTTCTCCCGCATCTACTGGCATGCGCGAAGCGCGACGAGGTAATGGCCATGAAACCATACTTTGTCGCATGCTACGTCGACTCGCAGGAGGGGGGAATGCAGCGAGCATATCTGAGAGACCTGATTGGTGTCTGTCTAGCTCAGCTGTACTTTTGTTAGCCAACTTCTTTATAGACAACTCTTATAGTACATACCGAGTTCGTTCTTCTCCCCATCCCTGCCATATATCTCTTCGGGAAAATCAAGATCGTCCAAACGACTAGCAGGTCTTTTACCTCTGTCCATCATTGTAGCGAGTCTAGTTGCCCGTCGAATTAAATCGGGTAAGCTTGTAAGACTACCACGTGCTTCCGCTGCTCTGACTGCATCGATATCAAGGCGTGGTGGCCGTCGGAGGCCTGATAATCTCGAAGGTTTGGATTGCGGATCCATTCTAGACACTGTTGATGGATCTGTTGCGCTTGCGCTTTCAAATGCATTTAGGATAGTGTCAGTGGTTAACCCCGAGACTGCGGCAGTCTTAGCAGTTCGTGACGAAGAACTCGATGAGCCGTCAACATAACCTGTGCCACCAGAGAACGGACTATTCTGAATGGGTTTTGCTGTAGGTCGTTGTGGCATCGAGGATGGCTTATCAGACACCTTGGTAGTAACAAGAGACGGTTTTCCCCTTTTCCCTATACTTGCGCTTCTCACCAGACGGCTGTCATCTGCATCATCGCTGATAACCGACTCTTCTGCTATTGCATCGTCAAAGGGATCGTTTTGACTGCTTGGAGACATGCTTCCGAAACTCTCTGGGATTGCGGCGCTAGACGCGTATGAGGTATGTGACTTTGTTTTCGGGCTTTCTTCTGGGATCGGGGAAACGAATGAAGCGGTGGAATAGAACGAGGAAGCCCCTCGTCGCGAAGACGGCGGAGGTCCGAGATTCACACTCCGCCTTGAAGGAGCACTGGGCGCAGCCACGGGTAAGGGGAAATCGGGTATCGAACCAACTGATGAAAAGGTGGATGGTCTGGAGGATTGGGTGACCGGTGTCTCTGGAGCTGAGAGGTCCGCAGGCCCCATACCTTGCGGTGTGTACTGAAATGTAGGCGTCGGGTCCTGAACGCGAGAACTGTCTAAAATTGAAGGCACTCTACTGGGTCGAGGAGGTCGTTGTGGTGGTTGTGAACGTCCGGGTGGTGGCCTATACGGCCCAGATTCTACAGAAGCAGGAGACGGAATGGGGCCAGCGAGTGGCCATTGAGGAACTGGCGTGGGCCGCGAAATCGCCATGCCGATGGTCCCATCTTTGGTCTGCAGTCCGGCCGGCGCTTGAGGTCGCCTAGCTACCGTTGACGCATCTGGCATGGATGGAGGTGGTCCTCGAGGTACGCTAGCCTGAGCTTGTTCTCTCGCTCTCCTGACGGATCCCCCCATTCTTGATGATTCATCCATATTTCTTGCATTTTCAGATTGACTCATTGAAGCCGCGATTTAAAGGGTCCAATATCCCAGATTCGACCATCAGCATCCCAGGTGTTGCCAATCTTATCCCACTTAATTCAACCCAATATACCGAGCGCATACGTACTCCCAGCCGGTTTTGGAAACTTTGAGTTCTCGAGACGTCGACAATCGAAGATTTAAGCCCGTAGACAGTTGAAGTTGCACAGGAATATCCGGAGGGACTTAATAATCAACAAGTTTCTGTCGATGCGAAAACAAACAACCCATAGAGGTTCGGGAAAAGAGCGCTGTTCGAATCGAATTTAAGTCGTAGAACCGATTGTCTCCAGTCTATATTTCAAACAACAAACTAGCAGTCTCATCAATTTAATTGGCGAGTCTGATTACAGAAAGAGTGGCGACTCAGGTCGAGTTGATAACGAGGAAAATAATGATATACAGTAGAAACAAAATGCCCTGTCCCGGCAGCGCAGCAAACTATGAACCATTAGTTAGTTTAGTATAGAAATGAAAGATGCAAACGGGGAGTGTGATCGTGTGCACGAACACACATGCAGGGAATAGAAGTGGGAAGAGAATCGAAGCCCGGAAGATGCTGAGTAAAATGGGTGACCGCAAACGTGTGGTAGCACGGTACGGTATGCAGCCTGAGCTGCAACATGCAGATGCAGATGCGGTGCAGAATACGACCCGACACCCGACTGCAGCTAGGGACCAATCCCTACGCTCGGGTATTCTGAGTTCTTTCACCACGTCGAGGATGATAAACGGAGCGGACCCGAAACGGGATAGTCTGGCCATTCTCTAATACTGACGGGGGTGTAAAGGAGAAAATTCACCTATTCAGATGTTCTGACACACTCGACACACTCCACTCTCCTGAGAGCTGCCGGTTGTTTCGCGAAACCCTGGTTCGGGAGTGGATGGCGCTGTAAGTAAGATGGCTCTTGGTGAGAGTATAGCTAGCTTTCCGGTTGCGTCTGGAGAATCACTACTCGTAAAAGAGAAAACCAACACGATATTCGAGGTTTTGGCCGGTGCCACGAACGGAAAGTCAAGGTAGTCGTCGACAATTATGCCCGTGACCAACAGGGGACGGAGTGGGTGACGAATCTTGGCAGTCGCACTGCGCGCTGCTATCCAAGTGGAATAGAAGGAGAAGAGTAGTGGTATTACTCAGACACCTTTCGCGTTTCAAGTTGTACGGATGGGACAGCTCAGGCCCAGTACAAAAGACGAGACGATTGAACGGGACAGAATACTTCAGACGTACTGCCAAGCGGGCTTGATGATCACGTCGGCAATCAAGCGAGCCAAAATGTAGGGCAGTCGGAATTCGCGAAATATTGCCGTTCTATATGTACTTGCTATCGCCGGGTAAAGAAGTGAGATAAACGAGTGACAAGTGTGTGTGCGAATGCTTTTGTTCGCAGACACGACGCAACAGCTTTTGCTGACGACGCTGAAGAGAAGAACCTCCACAAATAAAGTTGTGAGAGCAGAAGGCAGAAGGGGTCGACCAACAGCAAGCGTAGGAGAAGAACAAAGATCGGTGAAGCCTAGACAGATAAACTAACACATCTAACTAAGATCGATCGTCAAATCAAGCGGCAGCCACCACAGCGGTAGTCTGTACTAAATCAATGATAGGTCAAGCAGCAGGAGAGAGGCCAGCCAAGCAGTGCTGCATACATGTAAGTATGTAGGTAGGTATGTATGTACGAAAAGTATAAGTCCGTATAGGTAGTGTAAGTACAGTCAGTAAGTAACAGGTTAGAAGCAAGAAGGTAGGTAGGTACAGTACAGATCTGTAGGTACCTTAGTTAGTTATCGCTTGGCTGTTGTTTAATTGAGCAAGGACCGACTGGTTCGCCCCTGTCACGTCCGATTGCCTGGTTATTATTCGCTCATAGATTAATGGAGTAATGAATTACTGTACGGGAATGACGGTTCGCAAATGTCCCCGGTGAAAACGATCAAGCAACAAACGACCACCCGGACGTTCGTCACTCAATTGATTCACATACTTACTATCTATCTATCTATACTACACAGCATTACTCACGGCAAATGGACGACTTAGAAGAGAAGGGAGGAATTGAGAAAAGAGAAAGGCAAATGCCATCCGATAGAGGGCAGTTCGACCTTGCCGTTCTCTCCAAACATTGCCGACGATGGGGTTTCAGATGATGTACAGGCTGCAAAGCACAGAAAGCGCCCACCAGTCCCAGCACAACTAGCCCGCTAACGTCACTCGCTAGCCCAATCATCGCAGGGCTTAAGCCAAGCTAAGCAGGGGTCAGCTGAAGCGTAGCAGGGGTTTTCACACCAATCATAACCGTGTGCCTGAGTCTAAAACACTAGCGCCGATAACCTGCGAAAAGACCCCATGTACCATTCAACTTCTTTTACGGCTTTTCGCCCCGACTTCCAACATTCGCTACGCAATACCTACCTAAAATGTAAGTCACAGTAGTTCGCAGTTAGTGTTAGTCAGATACGATACGATCCTGCCAAACTGCACTACGACAAGCCCGTGTCTTGCACGTGGTCATCACTGGTCAGCCTCCTTTTCTTGAACTGCTGTGCCTTGCTGCGCCCTGCAATGCAACACTCTCAAATACTAAAAATCGCATGCTTAGGTCAGAAATATCGTTCGCATCGGCAGTCGCAACAAGATGCTTGCTATCTATGTTCTTGGGACGATGCAAACGGGCGGCGAAGCCCAACGACGACGAGACTGGCCAAACGGCGTCTTCCACGTGAAGTGAGGACCACTCTCCCGGTTTGGGCTAATCTCCGAAGACATCTATACTAGTCTCAACTTGAAAAAAACCGTTGGCTCGCTCTTCTCTAGCGTCGCCCCGCCTTCTCGTTTACAAACCGCCCCCTGTTACGTGGTGTGATATACCGCGCCTTGTATACGCATTCGCGTCATCCTAGCTCTCGCATGGGATCCCAAGGTCGTTACAGCTGGGGGTGGGAAGAGAAGATATTAAGTTGTAGGTCTTGTTATTGTGAATTAGATATAGGGTCGTTCAGTAGCTTTCTTCTGTTGCATTGTTCCAAGGGTGTTATGTTGCATCAAGACTGGATATTTATTCATTGATAGGCCGTCACACACCAAGACTTGATACGCATACCCACAAACAGGCCGATAGCGATTAAAGCGAGGGAAGGACCCAAGTTCACTGATGGCCAACCAACAACACAATAATACATACCTATACAGCACTTATAACACGCCGAAATGGCACACCTCGTGGCCCAACTATTACTGTTGTCTTACTTGAAATAACTGAATTGATCCCTGATGCGAGCGGCTTCCCCCACCCGACGTGACCACAATGATAGAAAAATTGTGAAATTTACTCCGATCATTACGTGTACTACTGATCTTGATACGCAGCAAATCTTTTAAATTTTGCGTAGATTGATGAGTGGCGCTTAAAGACAGAAACACAGCAGACCACTTGTTTTAAATCACCAAATAGTATGGTGGCAGCGCTAGTGTCAGTCACCTTTTATTCGAAACTCTCTGCTCGATTTGGGCGTCTATATAAGATTAAATCTATGCATGATGACGCCCGACAAGTCATCACAAGGTACTGATGTCTTACTTGTTGGTTATGATAGAACCATTGCATTCGTCATCTGGTTCTGCTTTGATGCGCATTCTTGCTCATTCACTGAATTGTATTCTCTCATCAATTGGAGGCTCACTGCCCCTGAGTTCAAGTATAAGTATGTGATATTCAAATTGTTGTCTCATTTTAATTAACATCTCACAAACCTCTTATACGCAATATAATATTCCCATGCTTCCCAGATGTTAGGCCTTAATAGCAGTTTCCTAAGTAAGGAGCTCGTAAGCTAGCTATTGTGTTTTGAAAGCGTGCTGAACAGTGCACTTTAATACAATTAAATCTACTACTAGAATACCCTGCATCCAGGTATGGTATAAAAAGACTTCCGAGTACCTTCATAGGCTCGGCTTGGATCGTTATTCGTCCTAAATCGAACCAAACGTGGTGGTAAACCCTCCTTTTAGCTGTCTTATAAGTAAGTGTAATCGCTTTACAACGGCGATGCAGCAGCCCGTGTTTTCAGGCCTACCTGGCGACAAGGTGCAGAACCTATTTGATACTGCCAGCGTCAGTCAACTACAAGAGCAAATATCCTAGTTATCAAGTGATATTGTACCTAATTCACAGTTAGGCTATGTGATCTAACGCGGCATACTTTCTAGGTATTATTATCTAGATCAGTTTATAGCCACAGCCTCAAAAAATATTCAAGATGATAGTAAACTAGTTTAAACATACGCAGGAGTTTATTCAACTAGTTTGGCTCAAATCTCATACAGTCAAAGACAGATAGAACATAGATGATAGGATTTGGGTACTCAAGCATAAGCTATCAAAGCTAGTTTCCAGTAAAAAAAAAAAAAAAAAAAAAAAAAAAAGAGTTACACAAGGGCTTCGAGATGTTCCACAAATTCATCTTCGATAGAGAGTCTACTAAGCTTGACTCTATGTCTATCGAGTACGCAACGTTTCGTAACAAACCATAGCTATGTATACTGACCACTGTACCTTATCTTATCAATACCGCTGTTGTCGGTTTGCTCGGTCCGTCTAATAACTTTTGCTGTCTTCTATAAAATAACCCAACTATGACCGTCTCTTGTAATATGTCTTACACAGTACCAAACTATGTTAAGAGTCTAAATTTCCTTTTGGACTGCCTGGGGAGCTAATCATCTATAATAATCAATTCGGGACCCAGTAGATCTCCCAGAATCTCCTCTATCGAGGACGCCATCTGAAGAAAAACATTAGCCAACGTCTCAAAATTGATTGTCGACGTAGATTTTTCAGAAATAACGTAGGTACTCAACCCAATTATCCATGCCTGGAAAATTTTCTGAAGGCGTGGATTCCGTACTTGTAGTGGCTTGTTGACAAATATCTCCACAAGACGGCATACGTCAAGTGCTATGTCAATGAAGCATTGCCTATTCAACCTATCGCACGTCTCAGGCCAGTCTCGCTTGGACAGATCCCATACTTTACGTAATATGACGCTAGCATCGTTACATCTGTAACTGAGTCTGCTCGCGAGGAGAGTATTGTAGATATCTTGGTCGTCCTCCTCTTGTAGGATCTCTATCCTAGCAACGCTGTTCAAAAGATCTTCCTGAACCGTAGAGTAGACCGGCGCGTAATCGTGTAGGTGTCGAGTCCGCCGAGGAACTGTACATATACGATGCTTCGTCGGTGATTTACTCGTAGCCTGCTTATTGTCTACGTAGTGTTAGTAAAGTTTCTTTTGAAACAAAGGAGCGAAAAGATTGAGCATGCTTACCTCTTAGCCTACCCGTCAGCTTAAAACATTCCTCCCTAAGGCTATCCATCCACCTATCTTCCCGCCAGTCGCCTCTGTACAGGCCGCATGTTTTAACAACGTTAAGAAGGAGTAACTGTCTGAGACTGGTGTGCTCTGGATGCCAAGTCATAGCGCAGGCGGGGTGAAAACTGTTCACCTTAGACATCACGACCAATTCTCCGTTATCTCCTTGGATACACACGGCGTCGTATGAATCCGGCCGACCAACGCCTGCTGCTTCAAGTTTATATAGTTCCCCCTTTAAATTGAGTTTCTCCTGGACTTCCGATCCCACGCCCGGACTCCTACCATCACAGGGGAGCCAAATTCTCCCAGAACAGAGGACAACGTCGGGCATTTTCGCGCATATAGCCAATCTTGATGCTTCAAATGCATGCTGGAGTACTCTTGAGGAAATCGTATCTGCCCGTTGTGGAGTGAATGGTAATAAATCGACTAAAGAAATGTGCTCCTTCACATTCAAGGTACCACAAGACGCTGCTAGGAACAATTCGTCCAATGCGCTAAAGGTATCACAGTCGTGGATAACGGCTTCAACGCCGTCTTCGAATGGGTGATCGCCCCGCGGCTGCTGCAGGGTCACAAGTATGCCACCCGTTGTAGCAGGTCCGGCAAGTTGACTGGTTATGCTGATTTCTTCATTCCTGCGGCCTCGCTTGCATCCATATCGTTGCAAAACTGAGATGTGAGTGCTGGGCTCCGGCAATGTTCCTGGTGGCCAAGTCGGCCTGCACAATTTTCGAATTCGGTGATCGATGACCACGTCAAGGCAAGTAATCGGCGGACTAACTGTCGTCATGTGTAAGATTTATCCAGGTTGAGAAGAATAGGCAGGTTATGATCGTGTTCATAATGTGACTCGAGTATACAAATAGTAAGCTTTGCTACTTTATACTGCTGAGTTATATATTCATTATATATCAGAAGAGTTGTAACATGGTATCATCTTTCCGAAAACATTCGATAGTTGCTAACACTGTCACGGTCACCGAAGAACAATGTTCCCAGGTTATTATACCTTGATATCATATACGGCGCCACAATGTACTTCGTGTTCAGCTGACTACAGGGGGTGTTTGTCCAGCTGCCGCATACACTTAATAAGCTTGTTGCCAACCCGAAGATATTATCCAACAACTGTCAAGCATGAAAAGTTGGAGCTTTATATGTATATGTATAGCGTTGAATAAAAGTGGAATGTGAAGAATCAATAGCAGTTTCGAGACTTGAGTATTTTCGGTCATTCTCAAGGCCGTTGTTTACGAATTAACATAGTGCTTTCAAAAACAGGCAGTTTCAGAGAAACACCTGATGGTAGCTCGTATCAATACTTCGCTTAGCCATTCCTCCTGCGCCTCAATAGCCACCTTGATTCGATACCAGCCAACGTTAATTTCTGGTTGCACAACCTTGCTGTCAACCTTGTCTCTACCTACGTGCGCAACTTTAATGTGAACGATACAGTAAACGCGAGCATCTACAGCGCAGTTAGCAGTCGCAGCATGCTCTCAGCCAAGAGCTCTCTTGTTAAAGCATGGCCCATGTTAGTAGAAGCCAGTCACGCAATATGCCTTGATCAAGCATATAGGGCGCCGTAGAGACAGAGAATTCCTTTATAGTGGCGCAACGGTACAGAACAATTGTCAATGGGGGAGGACCCTGAGCTAGCTAGCTATAGGGCTTAGCATAGAACTACTAATTAGAATCGTTACTTACCCACAAGCCCGATTGAGTTTAGTTGGCATATTGATGCTACGCTTTCCTTGTCTCTCAGCGCGCTTGATAGCTCCGCATTGGACGACGAGAGCCGTCATGGAACCTGAGGATCTCTGGAAGTGTATCGTTGAAGCCAAGACACTTTTGTATTGAAGTTTCCAGGTTACTCAACTTCCTCAGCGCCCCGAAATCGCTCAACCTAACCGCCCACAGCAACAGGGACTAATGTATTAGCAAGGATTGAGTAGGGCTTAAGCTAATCTAAATAGAGTCGATTAATACGGAATGAAGCCGCTCTGGAAGCACATCAACTGGCAACTGAGGAGTCTATGCGATCTCGGCACGGGAATGCATTATGAAGTGGCTCTAGGCTTTTTCCGGTGGTAATTACTAGCTTATCGATTGCATATATGTTACGGCTTACGCCGCTGGTGCTTCCAGTGTTGACTTATTGTTATTGTACAAAGAAGGAGAAGTTCTATCTACATATACACCGCAGAGATTTCCTAGCTAGTATATATACGCACGGGCCGGAGGCCCGTGCCCTTATACCCTTGTTCTCCGGAGGGTCTTCCGCAGCGTTCCGTGACAATATATCTATAATTATTACAGAAGCCTTGGTGGTTCCTGTTGATCCCAACCACAATATATAAGTTTGAAGACTACAGACCGCTTACATTGAGAAGAGTTTCTGCAAAGGGTATATCACATGTTAGTCACGAATTCAAGTAGAATGAAGATCTACAAAGCTTGGCTCAGAAGCGCAAGCGGTTAGTTGAAGCTCGATAGTTATTGACGGTCTAAAATTCGTGATGTGTGATTAGATGTAACTGATATTTCATCTTACATAGAATCCATAATGGCTGACTGAAAGAAGAACTCAGTTGCTCTCGCCATCGTTGTCGACATTATTGAGCCCTTCGTGTGAAATAGCGAGGTCGTGTTTTATTTTTTTGATGGCGAATCCAAGCCATGATTTAAGTTTTTGTATTTCATTATAAAATCGCACTTGGTCTTCGTAGCCAGGTTCTGCTGGGTAAAAGATGGCATGCTCTGCATAGTATGCGATTACTTCAAGTCTCGCCGAGATAACCGTGACAGTGCCTCAATTGTAAGCTTGAATTGAACCGTTGCTAGATCTACCCAATCAACAAAGCTTTTTGTTGCGTAGATGCTGTGACTATGGCTCTTAGATTGAGACTCCACCGTCGCCACCTGGCATCCTGGGTAGAAGTTGGGCGCATTTTCACTATTTATGGTAAGGAGAGGTAGAGATCGAGAATGAAGCATACTAAGAAGAGCAACAGGTGGTCTATTATGAATTCCAATAACTCACATTGCTCATGTTCCACTTAGTTGTAGGTTATAATATAGTGGCTTGTTGTGCAATGCAACTAACCCTTCAATAAAATATTAGAAAGGTTATTTCTTACACGGTGAATTTAGAAGGATATTTCATTAAGGCAAAAAGCCAAGCACCTGACTTCTGGTATAATATCAAGTCAGTTCCAACTAACTCTTGTGCATTTCTATTAGGAGGGGAAAGCTTGATGTCACCATCCGCAAGGTAGAATTGCGTGGGGGTATCGGGCCTGACTACATTATTGCATACAAATGTAAAAGTATTGGTGTGAAAACTTCTATGACTGGAAGTTTTCGCATCCGAGACTGGAGACCCCCATACCACATTCGCCCCACGAGTACGAGCAAGTCGTATGCGCGCCAGAATTGGGTGCAAGTGGCTACCATTAGGCGCTAACCTAACATCTACCAGTCTACAAACTTTTCAATATGATGGAATCTGAAAATAAAACTAGATGCGCGTGGTCTTCGCCGCGGTTTCGCATCCCATAGCATAGGTTGGGGGGTCAACCGGTCTCAGAGCGGCGATTCTGCCGCCCTCAAGATAGACTTATACACTTACCAACCCTTACCCGCTGATTGCATTCGTGTGATCCTGCTTCACTCCTCAGAAGACATCATGGCGCCGCTACACTGCGAACTTAAAGTCATCAACTTCAAAAGCTACGATTTCCCTCCGTATGAGGCCCTATCATATACATGGGGCGGTCAGAGCCCTTGTTCGTCCACTCCGGCCTTGATTCTCAAGCCGACTCCCTCGAGACCAGCTCTACCGACGCTTCTTATCTCCTAAACATTACGCCAAACCTAGCTTCGGCGCTGCAGCTCTTCCGCCCTTCCGGCCGGCTGCCGCTCCGCCTCTGGGCCTACGCCGTTTGCATAGACAACGACGAGAAAGCCTCGCAGATCGCGCTGGTGGCCGACATCTATCGGATGGCGACGCGAGTGCAAGTGTGGCTAGGGGCCATGGAGCACGATGTGGAGGTTGCGAGCCGGGTGCTGGCCGCCATTCGATGGCGGCACTTCAAGGCGCGGGCCGCGCTCTCAGCTGAACCGGGTTTCAAGGACGCGGTGACAGGTTTCATCCAGATGCCATGGCTCACACGCCGTTGGATCATATAGGAGGTCGTGCTGAGTGCTGACGTTATGCTTGTCTGTGGGCCCGTCGAGGTTCTGTAGCAGAAACTCCAGACGCTCGTCGGGGACTTGTACCGGGAAACTGAGGCGGATGAGGCTATGATGTCTGTGATGGCTATGAATCATTTGTGGCAGACGCATGCCGCGCCTACTTTCCCTAAGACCAGTAATGTTGAGCTGAAGTTCGACGAGCGGGAGCGAGCTGGCATTGTGGGCCTCATAGACGCCTTTGACCACTTCAAGTGTGCCGATGACCGCGATAGAATATATGCTTTGGGTGCGTTAGCTGTCGATATGCGGCCTCCGGGTGAGAAGTCCGCGGACCCGTACAGGTCGTGGGAGGATGTGGTATTGCGTGTTGAGTATGATCTTTCCGTACGAGATGCATAGATCCACTTCGCGGCTGAAGTAATTTAGGAGGACTGCCTTGGATCTTGCGTCAGGCTGAATTGCGACGGGATAGTCAGCGGGCTCATCCGGACCTCCCCTTGTGGGTGCCTGATTGGAGAATACCCCCCAGGCGTGAGCTCACAACCATGTTGCAGAGCGTACATTACCCTGGTGCCGTTTCCGAAATACCTACAAAGAAGGGTTACATGATCAGCTGTAGGGCTGGCGGAATAAATAGGCTAAGAGAACAAGGTGACGGTGTCGGAAATTTCCTTCCTCTTTAAGTAAAAATGGTAACATAGCCTTTCGACACGGATCACGGCAAGATAATTGTAGAACTCTGATCAAGACTCAAAGAACTTTTCCATTGGGTACTCAAAAACGCCTGTCTCGAGGCAACTGCTTCAGAATATTTGCTCCCGATCCCCAGAGCGTAGGCTTGAGGCATACCTTAGAGGGTTACCTGGATAGTAGTAAGCCTTGGTCTATGTCAAATGACGACACACTCAGTGCACGAGAAGTAAAATCCTATCAAGAAGCACTCGGATCTCTGGATTTCCCCTTCCCGGCTGGGAAACGTATGTTTGTCGCCGACCTTGCTGAGGTGCCTGAAGGCTGCAATATAGGCGAGAGCATCGGACTTGGGTTGTTGGAAACCGATGTAGGGCATCGCATCCTCATGCTGCTAGTTGCTGGGTCAACCAGTTTCGGCAGCAATCTTGTGGTGCAGCTGGAGAAAATGGATCCCGCTCTACACCGAGAAATGAAGACGAAATTAGACACCCTGGGAGAAATAATGATTCCAGTTCACCACGTGCTGATCGGTGCATGTTATCTTAGCGGTATAAGAGGGCCATACACTGACTTTTTCAAACCCCGAGGTATTTCATATGGTTGGTCCCTCACACCACCGCACCTACACTTGCCTGAAGATGATGTTGTATTTCCTTGGGACGGTGCCACAGCATACAATATTGCTGAGAGGAGGGTGAGTGAACATTGTGTATGGTTGGTATTTAGTTAGCGGATGAAATGGATTTTCTATATAAATGTTAAAGTATTGAGGTGAAAGGAAGCATCCAGGATCAGAAGATTTGGAATATAAAACACACGAAGGCATTAATCACTTGGTTCAATCCAGTCGACGTGACATGGCTTATTATATAACACCTGGAGGCCAGTTTTCTTTTGCCTCCCTAAGGTACTTAGGTCCATACATACGGCTTACAGCCTTGTAGTTATTATAACTATTCACACAGCTTGTTATGATATCCTGCGGGGACCTTTTGCTGGCCGACAGAGGCTTTCCTGTCAAGGCAGCAGTTGAGCATTGTATTAGTATGTAAACATTATCTTAACAAGAAAATTAAATCGTTAGTTCTTAACGTGCTTTCGGCGGCACTCTTGAAGGATTAGCTTGGTAGGCCTCGGGTGGGTGAAATAGGGGTGGCCTAAGTAGAATCAGCATGCCTCGGGTGTTCGGCCATTCCGTTTCTCTTGATACGGTGCTCTAGTAGGGTCAGCAAGCCGATAGCGAAACGAAGGCCCGGCGGCTATGAAGAGAGAGCGGGACTGCCGCACCGCCACGATGAAGTCAGCAGACGCTTTCGTACCGAGTGTTCAATATTGCTTATCTGGGTTTGAGGTTAGAACTACGGCGTAGCCAGTAAAAGGGGGAATATGCCATCGGCGTAGCCATTTAACTAGAAGATAGTTACAGGATAGCCACTGGCTACTGAGTAAAGACGTCTCCAAAGTAAGACTCTTACCTTAGTTCTAGCTTCTGTACTTACTGACAAGAGGAGTATACCACGTTTATCCACAGAATAGAAATCATATTCATCATTTTGTCTCTCTAGTCCACGCCTGCTTCTGACCTCGTGCGTCCAGAGGCCTTTCCTTCATAGCTAACATACCTTTCATTATTTCAGCACTCCATAGCGTTATTACTTTTACTATAGTGAAGTAATCCTTGTCCTGCTTTCAGCCATTATGTATGTATTATGACGCATGACTAGCTGTAGGCTTCGTAACGCTGCTTTCCAGGAGCAGATGGCATACTGAGTCCAAGCAGGAAATGGTACGCCGCAGGCGAGTGTATTGATACACATTGTCCACACTACGCCATGATGATTTAACCTACATCATGCGATGCATTGTGCGTCCACGTAATGTAGGTCAAAGGGACTCGCCCAATCATCAATACTGGAGTGAACCCCGCCGTTAATAATGCGAGCCATGAGAAGCCAGCTGAGTGATGAATATGCGCAGATACAATAAGATGCGACCCTACATCAACAATGCATCACCTAATAAAAGCCATCACTGCCCCATCTAGGCAACCCATCATACCAACTAGATACCACCCAAAACCATGGAGAACAAGACTGCATCATCCTAATGAATAAGCACAAGCTGTCTATGTGTTGCAAAGCAACGCAGACTGCATGCTGTTCCTTTTCTTTCGAGGTGGCGAAATGGTTAGGAACCAGGATAAAAGTAAATCAAATGGCTTTGACCCCTAAACAGGCATAGATAGAGCCCTCCTGAAACGTCTGTCAGCTCTTCGTTATAGAGAAGTTGTCGTATTTGTTCTCCTACCAATCGAGTATTCATCATCATGGGAATGTGGCTCTAAATCTGGGGCATAGTAAGAATTGAAGACATATGAAGTCCTATGTTCTTTGCTCCCCCTCTCTTTTCTCGTTCTTCGATTAATAATTATTGTCCGTTAAGATAGCGAGGAAACGTTCGTTTCTACTCCTACAGATCGTGTTTAGAACTAAGCCGTATTAGGTAGGCTACGCCTCAAGTATAACGACTTAGGTCACCCTGTTACTTCAGAACTTCGTATCGCACGTATAATTACTTACTTGGCGGGGAACAATCCGCCAATCCATCTCGTCGCGCCAATCTCGCGATGTCGCTCCGGCTTGATTCACGCGCAAGTCGGTATCTCTACCCGCGGCTCAACCGAGAAGCTCACACAATTCGGCTCATCGAGCTCTCGCCAGGGGATTTCTCAACATTGCCGATACACTGCCAACTAGTTGAGAGGGAACTCACCCCGTCCTTATCTTATAAGGCACTGTCCTACTCATGGAGAGGTGACGAAGTCGCTTCAGACGTGGCCATATTATGCAATTCAAAGCCTATCGACATAAGCGCAAATTTACACGCTGCTCTGCGGAGGCTGAGGACTCCAAATGCTATTGTTAGAATATGGGTTGATGCTATATGCATCAATCAGCAAGACAAAGCCGAGCGCGCATATCAAGTGGGCATGATGCGCGACATTTACCAGAATAGTAACGAGGTACTGATTTGGCTTGGTGAGAGCGGGTCGTACGACGACATGGGCGATTGGATTCCGGAGAACGCGAGTATGAACGGTGATGCCCTAAGCGAGACGCACGATAACCCGAATATCTTGGAGTGGTCTGGCGATCAAAGGGATATCCCGAAACTGAATGCATACTTTTCTTCATCATTGGATGAGGAAAGGGCATTAAAGTACAAGGGGAAGAGACGTGACATCTTTGGCGCATTTTGCATTCTACATCTGCTCGCGAGTGGCGTCCCAGTTGACAAGATCTGGCACTTGCGGCATGTGCAATACTCAGAGAGTATAGTCGAAGGCTTAAATGCCATCATGGACAAGGCGTGGGTAAGTAAGACTCTACATAGGAGAAACCTCTAAATAACTGAATCTCTATAGTGGCAGAGGATATGGGTGGTGCAGGAGACGGTGGTGGCAAAGAAGCCGGTCATATACTACGGGAACTTTAGCGCTCCGTGGCGCATGTTTGCTTTGGCGGCAGTTGGTTATGATACCGGCCGTGTGAGGGATAACTTAGCCAGTGTCCTATCGCACCTGAAGAGTGGACAGAGTCTGATGCAATTTACCCGCGTGATCATGGAGATTGAGTCAACGCGTCGAGGTTGGAAGAAGAAAGAGCCCATGGTGCCCCTCACAGTCCTTCGAAAATTTCGCTCTCGATTAGCCACCGACCCTAGAGACAAGGTCTTTGCTGTACTTGGGCTCATTAGATCATGGGGCACGGAGAAGTCGGGCCAAGCTACGAAGGGAATTACTCCAGATTACACTGTCCGGGACCACCACCTCTTCTATAACACTACGAAGCTACTCATAAAGAATACGCGGTCATTGGCAGCATTGGCAGGTACCTTACGAGGGAATATCGGGCAATCTTTGATGCCTTCGTGGGTGACAGATTGGAGCTACCCTCCCACCGTCAATGAGCATATAAGGTTGGGTAACATTCAACTCTACGATGCAGCTCAGACCTTGAGTGGCGGTGTTGCGTTGCATGGACGGTCGATTCTAGAGACACAGGGATATTTTGTAGACGAAGTTGAATACGTCGGCAGGGAACTTGAGAATGGACAGGGAAGGAACAGAGCCAGGCTTACCGTTCTTGAATGGCAAAAAAACTTACCAAGAGCTTCGGCGTACGTCCGGAGACTAGATAGTGACGGCGAATTTGTATCTGATGCGTTTTGGCGAACACTATGCTCCGACCTCGAATTCATCCAGCATGCCGACGAAACAGCGTACGTCCGAGAATTTCGCCGGGTCCGGGAGAAGTTCAAGAACAAGTGGGCTTGCGAGCGCTGGCTTACTGTCGACGAGCAGTCCCACAGACGGACGTCTCTGGTTGGAGGCATATGGGTTGAGCCAGCGAATAGCAGATTAGAAACGGAGAGCAAGAACGCATTTCAGTATCTGTTGGAATGTGCCTCTGGGGGGAGACGATTCTTTAGGACGAAAGAAGGCTATATTGGGACTGGCCCGGTTGACATGAAGGTTGGGGATTCCGTTGTGGTGCTACTGGGTAGTCGGGTTCCGTTCGTTCTCCGCGAGGATGACAAGACTTCAAGACGCTGCGCCGGCCAAGGCATAGAGGTCCTGTTCAGCGAGCGGGCCTCGTATCGAGCCGGAGAGGGAGCCAAGGTCCAGAGAGACGAGACTATCCGTTGTTACGACTCACATGCCTGCTATCGCGTGGTGGGAGATGCCTATGTCCACGGTATCATGCAAGGGGAATGTGGCTCATGGGGCAAGCCAGTATACCTCGTATGATACAGCCCAGGCCGATAATATTATACGCCTGGCTTGCGAACATAAGAGCAATAGCTGGTTCGTTGTTGACGCTGTCATCCACAGAAAACAGCGCAAAAGGCGTTGACAAGCACGAAAATTGAAAATTGAAGAATGGGTTCTCTCAGATGCAGGATGCTGCGATGCGTTCGTTTTGCCGAAGATCAGCCGACCTGGATCTAAGACCCTTCAATTCCGTTGCTGTACAGTCTGTACAGACTTAGTGCTGCATGTTTCGTGTATACGTCATACAACGTTCAGTGTGTGAGCCTTCTGGTCAGCCTAAAGAAGGCACATCAATCGCATAACGGAACAGGAAAGATATGCGACATATTCTGTCTGTAGCACAGATATATCAAAATCGCCGTCTTCTCACCAGCAGCCCACTTCCATCTAAAATCCTCTCACACGTTCCCAATTCGTATAGGACGCCTTACATCGCCAAAATCAACTCTATCGGACGGTCTATAACAACAATGACGACTATCACACTCAAATCACCCGCGATAAACGTCTTGCTTCCAGAAGGCTTTTCAGAAGAGCAGTTGCTCTCATTTTCTCCCTTTAACGTGAGTCTCTCTACTTTGACATATCTTGGCGCAAGTAACTTAACAGTAGTTTCAGAACTGGCTTAAAACCTTAACAAACTCGCTCTCACTCCAGCACAGCAATCCCAAGCATCCCTTTCACGATGACCCATATGCTCTACGGTCCATCACCGTGCAAAGCTACGACATATGGGGCGGCAAGCGTGTTGGTTTCTTAAAAATACAGACCGAAGTCACGAATTCCGCGGGCGAATCACTGCCCGGCGCGGTCTTCCTACGAGGACCGAGCGTCGGCATGCTCGTGATGCTCGTTCCGGACGACGTGACCCCGGGAAAGAGTGGTGTCGATGAGGAAGAGCGCTATGTGCTCCTCACCATCCAACCGCGCATTGCAGCCGGTAGTCTGGCATTCGCAGAGCTACCAGCGGGCATGGTGGACGACGATGAAAATGAATCCGGAGAGGGGAAATTCGCGGGTACGGCCGCACGTGAGATCTACGAGGAATTGGGCATTGAGATTCCGGCGTCAGAATTGGTCTGCTTGAGTGATCTAGCGACAGACAACAAGGAAGCGTCATTACAAAAGGGCGAGGAGGAAGGTCTGCCGTCCGCGATGTACCCCTCAGCCGGCGGTTGCGATGAGTATATCCCCATCTATATGCACGAGCGTCGGGTGCCCCGGAATACGCTGAAAGAATGGACGGGTAAGTTGACGGGACTCCGCGATGATGGCGAGAAAATCACCTTAAAGCTTATCCCGATGCGCGACTTGTGGCGTGAGGGTCGGCGCGATGCGAAGGCTCTTGCAGCGCTGGCGCTGTGGGAGGGGTTGAGACGCGAGGGGAAGCTGTAGGGAAAACTGTGATAAAAGGCGCATGCCTCTTCAATCTATAACTTGTAAATTCAACCGCTAGACCAGAAAGACGATCTGCAAAGATACGCTGGCCGGGTCAAATGGCCGACAGCGCCACATGCTTTATGATTAGCGAGATTTGATGGTTCGTGAATTCGTATCTACCTGTATTTCTCATAAAGGGCTATTTCTTTAAGTGCTGCCTCGACCTTTGCTACAGTCGCCGCGCCATACACCCCCTCGGGCTGTTGGTCACCGCGGAGGATTAACTTGTCGTGGCGCGTGCCCTCTTCCTTCGTCATCAGAACGAGGTCGGTTAGTTTCATATTCGATGACTTCTGCTCGCTGTCTCCTTCACCGATCTTGATCAAAATCGGACTCGTGGGCTTTCGCCACCGGGTCAGAATAAGTCGTGTTGTAAGTCCAGTGATAACGCTGCGACCCTTAAAGATTTCCTCGGCCACAAAGGCGATATCGCCTGTCGTGATAGGCGTCTTCAGACCTACTGATATGCTAGGATCGCCACCGGTCTGATACCGTAGCATCTTCTCTTCGCCTCCCTGTACCGAGGCGAGCAGACCCTCATACATCTTCTCGCGCCCCTTTGCTGGTAAGTAGTCGTGTGGATATCCTATTAGAGAATTAGCAGACATAGCGGTAAACAAAAAGGCAGATTTAATTACCTGTGATGGCAAGGATCACGTGGTTGGCAACAGTGTATCCGAAGACAGCAGGCATTGTTCCTAAGACGGGCAATATCCTGACTCTGAAATCAGGAAGAACACCCAGATCTCCGACCTGGCCTTTCTGGAACTCGTCTTCGGGTAGAGGGAGCAGCTCTGCCTTTCCTTCTCCTGTCTTCTCTGTCGAATAGACAGTGGGTATTCCCTTGGTGACGCCTAACAGTTTTAACCGTCTGCGGGTAGATCTCGATAGCCCATCATCTGTGCTCGTCCCGATGTCACCAACGATGATGCGAGTCGGGTCGCTCTTGCACCCCGCACCCATGGCGGAGATGACTGGCAGCTCATGATCATGGCAGTGCTTGAGAAGCGCAACCTTAGTATCGATGTTATCAATAGCATCAATAACAAAATCAGGCTTTTGCCCCGTCTCCTCCCAGGGCGCGAGCAGCCGGTCGGCAGCCTGGTCCCAGAACTTCTCCTGACGCAAATCGAAGTGTACCCACGGCGTTATTGCCAGCAACCGCCGCTGTAGGCAATGAACCTTGGGAATACCAACGTCGGCAAGCGTAGCGACGGCGTGTCGGTTCAGCGAGCTCAACGTCACCTGGTCGAAGTCGATCAGCCGTATACGTGAGACGCCCGACCTCGAAAGCGCCGCTGTACAGTGTGACCCAACGCCTCCGCATCCAACGACGATGACGAATGCACCACGTAGCTTTTCGAGGCCTTCAGGGGTGAGGAAGACACGGTTGCGAGCGAGTTGTTCGAGGATGAGCTCGTCGTCGTAGTCGCCGGCCTGGGCGCGGCGCGCGAGCATTTCGTTGCGGAGGTCTTCTTTATCGGCCTTGGAGGCGCCGCCGAAGCTGTTAAGCTACCTTGCGCGGGTCAGCCAGTTGGTGGTGGGTGGTTGGTGGTTGGTGGTTGGTGGTTGGTTCGGGGGGAGATGTCACCCACCTTGCGCAGAGTTTCGCCATTTTCGGTGAGCGATGGGATTGAACTCTTCAGGTTGTGAACGCGCTCCTCCTGCCGCAGCTGCTGGTAGCCGAGGATGGCGCTGGCGACGACTGCGCCGGATGCAATGGCCGTCGCGGCAAGCTGCACCCGCGGATTGGTGCTCGCCCTCTCCAAGAACGACGCCATGTCGGGCATGGTTTCCTTCTACTACCGTTGTACTGCCTCTTGTAGCCCAGTTGACGCTATCATATCGTGCTTGTTGTGGTAGGTATGTATGTATGCCGGTAACTTTAGTGATATACGCAACCCAGCATCCATCCTTTTTCTTTTTTGCCAATGACGAAATTTGACCAATGTGGGGACGGTGCTCTTACTGTGGGACAACACTGTATTCGACACAAAAGCAGCACTGCGCAGTCCAGAAACCAATACGCCTAGATTTTATACTGTTAGGCCACAAGTTCACCGCCAATTGGATTTCAATTCGAGAATCATACTCGCAACACAACACTATACTACGTCCTTGCTGAGTTTATGTAAAAAACTTCTACAACATCGTTAATTTATTATATTGAACATCCGAAAGATTAAATATGACTATATTGCTAGTTATGTATAATTGCGAATGTAGTGTTGCAGACGTCGTGTTGCGAGCGTGGTATTACAGACGTACGATGTGTAGGTGAGAAGGCCTATTGGTTTTTTTAGGTGTTTCCTAAATACCTAGGAAATCAGAATCAATCTGGACAAACGTACTGCCTAAATGGGAAAGCCAACGTATTGCTCAAATAGGGAATCAGAACCAATCTCCTTGCTCTCTGCTGTGCTATAAGTGTATTACCGCCTTAATTAAGATTTATCCTTATGCTCCCTTCCTATTCTAAGACTTAATTGGCCCTCTTTGTCGCATTTCTACCTTTACGTAGCAATAAATAGAGTTCTTATCACCTGTTTTCCCCTATGATCTCTTGTCTATAGAATACTAGCCACGTCATTCGGAGGTTTGATCGACCGGATATTTGCTGTCCATATCTCATCGCTCAGAACTCTGCCCTGATATTAGGGTGTGAGAATCCGGTAGTAGACCACTCATTTACAGAGGTCACGGTTTCACCTATAAGAGAGCTAAGGATATCGATAGAAAGAAGGAAAAAAGCGACGGAAACAGCATTAATACAGATCTATGATAGTTATACTACATAAGCATTTACACGGACAAATAGGGCTTGTCAGCCTTCTAGAGGTCGTGTAAACCTTTCATTTTCCAGGAAGGCTCGCAGGTTGTCTTATGCCGAGATCTCAATGCCAGGGATCGTTATCTTATGCGGAGATGACCGACTAAAGCAATCCATGTCATATACCTGTTGAGGGCATGAAATCATTATCCTTGGTCACTCCCTTGCTCTCCCGCCTTCGAATCTGGACCATCATATCTTACTCCTGTTAGCTTACTTAGAGCTGGTTGCGGATCGGGTTGCTTGGCTGGATAGTCCTTGCCCTTGGCACTTCCTGCCTGCTTAGCCTGCGCCTTGTATTCGGACTTCAAGGCTTTAGACCCATCGTTCAACTCCTTTGTTCGATAGAACTTGGTTTTACCCGTAGCAGAAGACGAAATACGCTATATCTTTGTCCGGAACGAGAACAGTGGCGATGCCGGCTGAGGTGAGATAGGCTTCGCAATCGTGGTCTAGCGGATATTTTTATAAGAGTTGGTAAAAAATAAAAAGAAATCAAGTGACCGTGATTATGATGTTCAAATTTTATAAGTCACAGTAGCGCCAGGCAAGCTGTCACTAAAATGGAAAGCTTTACCGTTGATAGTAAAGCTACACCATTTTAGATACGGTGAAAATTGAAATGCTTCGCATTTCAATTTTAGTAATAGGTACCTAATCGATATCTAGGTATACGGTATACCCCATTGTACCTAGACTTCGTCTAGACCAATAGGAATTCATCCCACTTTTATAGAGTTTTGGGGGGTCTGGTGTTAATTTCTCAAGCTTCACTTTCCCTCACACTTAATTGTCCCTGCCAATACGTGTTCGGGAAAGGTAAAGCTTTCCAACAATTAGTTGCTACCACTTCTGAAAGGTTTATTGTCATAGTACTCCATACATAATGTCTATTCATAGGCTGGTATCAGAATAATTATTGACATTATTTCCTAGCTGTCGCTATCTATCGGAACTACTACTGAGAACAGAATATTGGCAAGTACTACCCAACTCTGTAATGGCATGTTATTTATACGTCGCATAAACCATTGTGAAGGGAACGTGATCATCAAAAGAAGTTTTATTCATACCGACGTAGTACACTATCTAAATTATACAAAGCTATACATTTATCCATGTCGATTGAAGGACTCGTGTATATCGAAGTCAAACCCCATTTATGTTATATTCTGCGATAGTATGCCATGTATTCCTCATGTTAGCTGTGCCATAACTAGAAGATTGGCCATGCCAGGAGTATTCTGTAAGTAACGAGAGTTGAACCCGATCACGTCCCTGACCTTCGCGAAGGTCTGGCGGGAAAGCATTAGCTTCTTGGTTGAAACCGACCATGCGACACCTTCCGAACAAGGGGGTGTAGTCAAAGATCCCGAATAGCGCTGGAAATCCGCGGTTGCCAGTAGATCACTCAGCTCAGTCATGCTAAAAGCTGGGGTCTTTGTTGAAGTACCAGGCGAAGCAATGCCTTCAATGGAAGAGAAAATAGTCTCTAGCATGGTAGATGACGCGCGTCGGGGTAGGAGTCTGGTGGAGTTGAATGATAAAGAGTCGACGAGATCGATGTAGACGCCGATGACGGCAAGTTGGGTTTCGTGCTGGAATACCATGTGCATTTCCACTTGAATTCATCGTTAGTCTGAGAAAGTAGACACATGAACTTTTGAGATTACCTACTCGGCAAGCTAACATCGTTGTCCACATGCTCACTGGGATGGTGAAAGTGGAACTGCAAAAGCTCGTACTCTAATCCTTCGAGCTCCAGTGTCCCACCGAGTCCTTCCATGACTACTTCGATCGTGCTTCCAAGGTTTTCAAAAGTAGCACCCTCGGAAAGAGTATCGGGAAGCGTTACAGTAAGATCGCTGCCTGGCACAAGAGTGAATGATCCTTCTACCATGTTAATGGGCGACTGGTTCGAGCCGTTTGCGCATGCGGCATTGGCAGGACTGAGATGATGCCATAGTATCGGCGACCCTGACCCAACGTAACCAAAGGTAGCGACAGGTACAATTTCTTCTGATTCACGTTTATCCAGATGCGTACGGCCACCACAGAATCCAAAGACTGGTGTTATTGCTGCGTTCAGCAACAAAAGCTTTCTCAACGAGACCGACATTATGAATGACTCAAACGAGCAGACGTGATATTAAGGGCTTAGATTATCTCCAGTGTGTATGAGTTCAACGTTCCGCTTCTGGGGGATAGTGCCAAAAGAAAGTAGATAGATAAGAGAGCGAAAAAGACTTGTCCAGCAGCCTTATATTTATTAGTAAAGAGAGCTCCGAGAATCCAAATGAAAAGAAAACAGTGAAAACAGAACAGAGAAATTATTCGGCATTCACTGGTGCATCGGACTTTTTAGAAATATATGGTAAACACGTGTCGCCCATAATAGACGAGAGAGATGAGGATGGGCGCCAATATTGGTGCGGTGTTACGCATCCTGACTACCTTAGCGGGGGTCGTAAGGGCTTAACAAGCCAAGCGCAAGGACTGCAAGTCTTGTACAAGGGCTGCAAGGATTGCCATTTTTGCAAGGCTTGTACAATTCGCAGGGCTTGTTAATTAGAAGTATTTACTTAAGCAAATTATATGGATATATACTTCAAGCAAGCTATTCGTAAATTCAACCACTATATGGATCCGTACCTACTGATTAAGCCTTGTAATTGGCTTATATAAAGAAATCTCGACTCCACACACACCTCATTTTCTCCAACACTTCTACATCATTTTTACACATACACCACCACTACTACGTTTAGCCACACTACCCTACACTATCCAATCAATCAATCGCACCCCTTCTAAGGCTGCTCGAGGCTAGCCAATCACAAAGACCTTCGTACAGACTCAGCGGCGTGCGCGTATCCAAGCCCGTGCCCTACGTGGGCGCGTGGGCGCGCGAGCGCGCGCGCGCGTGTGTGTGTGTGTGTGTGTGTGTGTGTGTGTGTGTGTGTACAGGTAGGCTCCTACCTAACGATTTGACAGTTACTAACAGGTGGTAGGAATAATAGCGATTAACAAGGCTTTTGAAGGGCAATAAGTGGTAGTAGGTAGTAATAGGTAGTAGTAAGTGGTAGGTCAAACAATATACTGAATTTAAACATATATTTCTAGTGGCTATATAGTGGTATTAGTGATTAGGTTATAGGGCATTTATAGGGGGTCACTTAGCAAGGCTTGCAAGGACTACAAGGCTTGCAGCCCTTGTACAAGGGTAATCGCCTATGATAGCTTTGCAAACCCAGGTAGACTTGCTGAACTACAACCCTTGCGCAAGCCTTGTTAGACCCCTAGCAGCCCCGCTAAGGTACTTGGCGTTTCCATCTTGCGAATCTGAAGCTCCTTGGCTACCATAAGGCAAGAATTTTCATAGCTTCTAGGGCTAAATGAGGCGCGGAAGGGTGGTTTCACGGCATAGCTGCACAGGTGCTCAGCGCTCTCACACGCTCGTGGGATGGCTGCATCACACATTTGAAATCTCCATGGCCACCAACTTGCTAATTAGGATGCGCCCAGCTAACCGGGTGGGCCAGTCATTTGTGCAGCTAAGCAGGTTACTCCATAACAAAACGAGGGGTATGTCAACTGTAGAATATCGTTCGATCTCCTTCTTATTTTAGCGATAATGCGGATTTTACTAAGAGGGGCCGTCATTTCGTAACGGCCAAGATACCAATGAGCCCCGGAGGTTATACCAGCCAAGCCCCCCTTGGGGAAACGCAACGGCGATTTTTCGCTGTCTGAGGTAATCAGCCACCCCGGAAGTGTTGTCGGAAGGGGTCCTTGGCTCTACCAAGACGTCGGGGCCGGATAGAAGTTTTCAATTGATATAAGGCTAGACCACTTAAGCCCGTCGAAAAAAAACATCAGCCACATAGTCGCTCCTGATGAGCGTGCTCATTCACTTTATTCGGAGGAACGCATCCTGCTAGAATAAAACATGACATATCCGAACAGCTGGGACCTGCATCCGAGACTGCGACACGCATCCGAAGACTGCGATCTACGCCCGAAACTGCGACCTTGTGTCCAAGATTGCGACATACATCCGAGACTACGACTTGCATATCATGTGTGTAGTCATAGGAGTGCGAAGGTTTAGTTCGTGTATTGCGTAATCTTCCCAGGCAGCTATAATACAAATGCGAGGAAACGAGATGCATTAATGGAGTCTAAAACTGAAGCGATGACACTAAATATTGTAAACATCTCTTTCATTTTGTCGTATAGGAAGACACGAGACCATATAGCCACTTCATACCCTCATCATGATTTGAACATTTGTCCGAGCTCTGTGGTACAGGCATGGTTCAAACCACAACTCATCAATCTTACCTATTATTGTAAGTGTACCTAAGGATTACTTTAGGGCCGCCAATATATTATTTAAAACACATGCCTCTAAGCCAAGTATTCATTTTGACGCTTCACGTTCGAAGTCCGTCAATAGAACCCCAATGGTCACAGTAGCGTAACCAGTATCTAGGTGCCAGTACCTCTGGTATAGGGGTGCGTATAATCTCTGTTGTTACACGAAGGGGTCTACCCTCCTTCGTGGGCTAGTCCATGGCTATATACATGTCCTTTTGTTTAAGATGATCGTCACACTAGGTGCCAGAACTGCACATCGGGATCGAGTGAAAATTGAGTATTCGCATCGGCGATAGTGATATGTCCCTCTCGGCTGTGTATGATTTTGGAGGCAAATCCACCCATAGGCACTCTTTTAGCAATCCCTCTATATTAAGCGGAAATCTCATTGTCGGCATAAACACGGAGGCTTCGTATTTTCTGGCCAGATGCTTAGGTAGAGCGATTTGTGATCTGCCAAGCCAGCTATCCATGAATTAACGTGTCTATTGTCTTGTTGTTAATGATCAACGGCCGCGGCCCTAACTCCTAAGTTGTATGCCGAGAGAACTAAGCTTTACATCATCTCCGTATAAAGGGGCGGAGATTCTTGGCTGGTCATGGGCCGAAAGGATGGAATTCCTTCATAAATATTAATACACTCAGATCAAGCCCCTTTGCAGCATTTCACTAGGAGGTTTTCGGAGATGGAGGAGCATAGCCTGAACGAAAGCTGAAACTTAGCTATGTGATCTATATAGTAAATCTTATTAAACATGACCGGTTATCTATAACGTCCGTTGTCGTCATAAACAGCGAGCAGTATATCGTACTGGGTCTTAGAGAAGTAAAAGAAAATAAATGCTTCCGCCATATAAATATACCTGTTCTGGATCTCCTTTCCGTATCTGAGAGAGATGCTGAGTGACAACTGCAGTATTACAAGTAAAGTTTAGTCTTTTCGCTGTTTTGCGGATGCGACAAGACTTGGAGAGTCGAATATTCAATGATTGGCACTAAATTCCAAGCTGATTAATATAGAAGCTAATGTTGGAAATTTATCCCAACCCTTTGTTTACGTACGATATCGTACCTACTGGCCACCCAACAGCTAATAATTTTAATTTGATATTTTTTTTCTTTTTTTAACGAGTATATTTAAACTCCTTCAAACCTATACCACTTATTGATATCGATTTATGTTTTTATGTAAATATGTGATATACATTAAACTAGATATTGTAGTTCTACTCCTGGCAAGTCCTTCAGTTGGAAATCTATTGGTTCACGATAGTTGTCACGGACTCCAAACCTAAGGTAGGCAATAGACACTTGTTGTTGCGCGAAGGGCTCTAAACACCTTCGTAGACGCTATCTCGCTATATACAGCAATCTCTTTGTTCTGTGCTTACGCCTCGTGACAATAGTCACGTGCGCCTCGGCCTCTACAATGGATCAAGCCAAACGGAAGGAGGGGTTAGATTGGAACCCAGAGCTCAGTCATAAATAAGGAAGCTGAGTACCTTGACTAACGGAAGGGAAAGAAAGGGTGATCCTAGAATTGCGAGCTAGATTGAATCCTTGTTATAATCCCACATTGAATCAACAGCGCTATGGCAGCGGTCTCTCTCGGTAATTCTGTCTCGCCGTGCGTTCAATGCAACAACCTCCAAAAGCTTGGCCGCGGCGGTCAGCCCTGGCGTCTAGAGACAAGGATAGGAGATCTCGAATCCCCTGCAAGATTAGGCTGCTGGTTCTGCCAACTTCTTCTCTCCGGCATAGATGTTTGTATGCCAGCATGGGAACCCCGTGAGCGAGCCAAAAGCAGTCTACATGAGCTCGAGACAGAGCTTCCCTTCAAAGGACTTAGTCTTTTTCTTGATTAGACGGGACGTCAACAGGTCTCTATAGATTTTTTCACTCTATCACGTGGAGACACCAATTCTGTTTATTGCTTTAGGTTTGTGGCCAATTTCTTCCCAGCGAATACATGTCCTTGGATACGTATAGGTGTGGGCTCCGACATCTGTGGTGATACTTCCTCGGGCGTCGAGCAGGTATCGCGATGGATACAGCAGTGCACGCAGAATCACGCAGTTTGCAACAGTCACCCACTTAGTCCGTTGCCTGACCGGATGGTGGATGTCGGTGACTCTGCCCACCCTCGGATCAAATTATATGAAATTCATAAAAATGAAACGGCTAGGTATATGTGTCTGAGTCATTGCTGGGGAACAGAACAAATAATTCAGACGAAAACAGCAACTCTCCAGCAATACAAGAGAGGCATTTCCTAGGATGATTTATCCAAAACATTCCAAGATGCCATCATAATCGCTCGAAAGCTAAAAGTTCGGTATATTTGGATTGATTCTCTTTGTATTATTTAAGCTAGTGATGATGACTGGCGTGTGGAGTCCCCTCGAATGGCTACTATTTATGAGAATTGGTATGTAACACTTGCCGCGACCAAGTCTGAAAATGGCGCTGGCGGTTTCTTTGCTTCAGCCTCCCTAGAATACAAAGCTTACGAGCTGAGATGTAACGATGATCACGGAGCGCTGCATCTAGTCTACATCCGTAGAAATCTTCATGACAACTACGATATCGGTTCTGGCAACAACCCATTGCTGAAACGCGGCTGGGTCTTCCAAGAACGTCTTCTGTTGCCACGTGTTGTTCATCTCAGTGCACAGGAACTATATTGGGAATGCATTGAAGCCGTGGCGTGTAAATGCTTTCATATCAAAGGCAGCAAGGAGAACAGAATCCAGCAATTGTCCTCCATCTCTGATTACCTTTCAAGGAACATGCTCGGGAAAATATCCCACGCTATTAATCTTTCTTCTCAATCGGAGCAGGTATTGAAAGTTAGGTAGCACGAGATAGTCGCAGAATACACCTGTCTTGATCTTACGTTCGAAAAAGACAAGTTTCCCGCCCTATCCGGTGCTGTGAAACAAATGCAACGTGTTAGACACGCGAAATACATAGCAGGGCTTTGGGAAAATAATTTGATCGAAGACCTTTTGTGGAGAACTTTCGCTCTATCAGCGGAGAGACCATCGAAATGGAGAGCACCAACGTGGTCGTGGGCATCGATGAACGGCAGAATTCAATACGACTTTATTCCAATAATGTCAAAATAAGGTTTTAGAAATCGAATGTGCTCCTCTCGCTTCCGATAGTACGTTAGAGCTAACCTCAGTAACGCTTCGCATATAGAGCCATATGGTAACTGCTGCTCTTCACAAGAATACAAATACCAATAGCGCCCCGTCATTACTACATGGTTATATACTCGAGGTCGCTAATGGGGAGTGCTATGGATTTCAAATCGATTGCACGCTTCCTGATCCTGATGACAACAACATCTCGGGAGAGATAGTGCACTGCTTGTGGATGCGCTGCGGAGGATCCAATAAATCATATTGGCAGTGCGACTGCCTAGTTTTGAGATGCGTAGACGTGGTTTACCAAATCTACGAACGACTTGGGATAGCGTGGATAACGAAATATTCGGACCGCTTGTCTCAGCCTGTTGGTGAGGGCGAGATCCCTTTCAATCCGGGAACAGAATACGTTACGATTAATATTAGGTAACTGGGGTCAAAAGCTCAATGATCAAATAGGGAATTATGTTATGATCAATGTTTTTGCGGGAAGGGTTCTGATTCTTTCGATAGATAGCTCTTGACTGTTACTAGGCAGCCAACAAAGATCTTATCAACTATATACGCAGTGCATTTAACTTTAAGGCCCTCTGCGGCTCTAGAGTCTGCTCCTTTTTAATTCAAGAAAAAAAGCGTTCATCCAAAGAAGTCCTTTGATGTTGATGATGACACCCAATTACCAAGCAGAGGCTCCTCGCTTATCCTAACATTCATATACAGGCATATCCGAATGATATTGTTGATTCCACGGAATGAATCGGTATACTGCACCAAAAAACATATCATAAATGCTAAAGATCTACTATCTGAGAGCCAGCAACGCTCTTCACAAATTCTTTGCCGAATACTTCCGCTGGCGTTTGAAACCCTCCTTTAACATCCCCTGCTAACACACGCCTGGCGGCCTCTACCGAAGCAATACCAGTAAACGAATATCCGTTGACCATATGAAGAACAGCGCGTCTCTTATTTCGATCCTGTTCAGTAATTATAACGGAGGCATGATACGGATTCGCTTCCCTCTGCTCAGCAGTAGGACCATCTGGCAAAGCAGCGAGGTCCGTAGTAGGGAAGGAGCCTGCAGAAGTTCGCACGAATGTCCTAATAACAGAGACTTTGGTCGATTTCCATATAGTGATCAGATCGGGCAGCGTAACAGGGAAGCAGGAGACTGGTCCATGGCCATCATCGAAGTCAAATTGCTTCGTATTGTTGATATCTTGCTGTACAATATTACCATCATGCCGCTGAAGGCATTCTGGAGATAGGCTGGCTGCGGCACTAATAAGTGAACCCCGGGACATAGGTCCGCTGATGTGCAGAGCGACGTCGATACTGGCGACTTGTTCTGAATTTTGCAGTGCGTGAAGCACTAGGCAACCCAGCATTGAAACGCTACCACCACATCCAGGTAGTAACATAACGTCAGATCTCCTTGCCTCCTCATCCAGCCTTTCCGCTAGTTGATAACTGCACAACTCAGCCGAGACATCAAGATAGTGTACGCCTTGCTTAACGCATGCTGTCATGAGAGGTTCGGCCGTTTCAACAAAGGGTCCGGCACAGTTGAGGAGCACATTAATATCATTCAAGGCTAAGGCGATAGCATCGGGATCCTTAACGCTAAATGTTATAATATAGGGGGCACCGAGTTGAGTAGCGAGTTCCGCAAGCTTATCCTGGGACCTCCCACCCAGGACAAATTGAAGACCGAGACTGTTAGCGTGTTCGCATGCGATGCGTGCTGTGTAGCCAGTTGCCCCATATATCATTAATTTCCACATTTTAGTAGTGTAAGGCCTTGACTTATCGGAGGTGACTGTGTATGATGCAAGTTGCTCAATGAGAAGATGAATTCAAAATAAGCTCTCCAAAATCCAATGACTGGTCCAGTCATCGCTCTTTATAAAATCCTACCGCGTAACAATTATATGGATATAGGCATGGATTGTACGACTACTTGACGGCTTGACATCCACACATGGACCTAAATACTGCTAGCACGGAGTTCCTAGTTGCGTAGCAACGAGTCATACCATGTCTTGCTTACTTGACCGCCGCGATATAAAGGAAACCTGTAGATGTCGTTATGATAAATCAGTTGACTAGTGAGAAGACAAAATTAGCAAACCTAGTTTTCCGCCCCTTCGTGTGCGATGATATATCGGGCTCAGCCGTTACGGCAACAACTAGGTACAGATGGGCCTTTTATCTTCTGCCCTTGACTCCGGTCTGATGGGACGAGCCTTACCTACAGCTCCGCGGAGTGTAGCTATCCTTACGGTTGAAGGTCAAATTAATCGGCGCTAATTTTGTGTAGATCTGATGAGAGTCACCTCGAGTGAACCCAATTCTGAGCGTCACGAGATCATTTTCTTGGCTAGCAAGTTCAGATCCAAGAGTTCCGCAAATGGCATCACATTTGATTCTTCTTCGTCATGCTGTGTAGAGCATATTGGAGCTTGAAATATGTCGACCGACTTCCGTTTAGATGCAAGGAGAGAGCGTAAGATCCTCCTATACTGATAATAATTGTGTAATTGTGTTTCTAATGAAAGCAAGTTGACTTATCAGGTTTCCTCTGAAAACTTGGAGCATCTTCATTTGTTGTGCCCATACATGGATTCCACGAACTTGCGCAGCATGTCGTCCTCGTTGATAAATCCCGGCTGGCCGATCTCTTGAAGAACTTCTTTTGCGCGTTGTATCGGTTCAGGAGCGGTCGAGAGGTCTTTACCTTCTATGACGAAGTCGTCCCCTGTCACAATGTCTGTCCGGTCTGGAAAGAGTTCTTGGACTCTAAGACGAAGATCATTCCAGATACCATTTTTGAAGTAGGCAAAGATCCGCTCAGACTTGACGGATGGCAGGGTGAGAGCAGCGACCAGGAGGCGTGCACAATCTTCAACATCAATGTAATATGCTATACGGAATCAGTGATGTGAATCCGTACATTGACATGACTTAAGATGGGACTGGAAAGTTAATCGGAGGAGCAATATACTTACTAAGATGGGAAAAGACATCTGCCCATTCACCGGCAAAGGCTCGCTTTAACATTCCGAAAGACGAACCTTGCCCAGCATATTCACAGCCCAACACTGCAATATTCGAGGCTAGTTATTGTATTTGGAGCGTGATTTCTAAGGATATTCCGTTGTACTAAAAAGGAATAATCATTCCCAGAAGTACTGAAACAGGAAGAAACTGGTTACACTCACCACGCCCATAATTACCATCGGGCACAACGCAGTTAGCTACAAATGGTAGCTTTTTCTCTTCAATCCATGACCAGAAAGCTAATTCTGCTGCAGTTCTGCCGGCACTGTATACATCTAAACTTCTCTGAAACGTTGGAGACGCGGGCTCATTGCGGGTCTTTTGTAGAGCCTCATGGTTAAACGTCTTCGCTGTCAATTCATGGGGCTGGTTGTAGGCCGTCGTTTCCACAGCTTTGGAGCTTCCATTCAGAACGAAACGTTGCACTTTCGTGCGGGCTGCGGCGTTAAGTATGTTTAGAGTAATTACCGTTGACAGTGGGTTCCACGACTTTAGCTGAATCGGGATTAAAGATGATGGGAGTTGAAATATACAGCACGCGCGCCGCTCCTATGGACGGGGTTTGATAAGTCTTATGATCTTTAGAGAAAAGAGGGTGGTGAATTCAAACCTTTGAATGCGTGATCAAAAGCCCCATCCGCTTCAAAGTTCTGAACACGGACTAATTCAAACTGTTCTGGCAAGTCCTTATTAATAATTTGATGCATCCAGTTACAATGTCCGATATCTCGAACAGTGCCCCTTACGCGGTAGCCCACCTCGAGAAGTTTCTGGCATACCTCCGCGCCAATGTATCCGTTGGCTCCAATAACGACTACCACGGAGCCGAGCGGAATCGCGGGTTTACTGATCTTCATGGTAGGAGCTTTAGCTTCGTCAAGTATCTAGAAGGGTATGGAACTGAACATGAGTCTCTGTCATACCCATGAGTACGATCTATATAGCAAGAGACGCACCGCAGTGTCGGCGTTCTTGATAATTTCATATTACTCATGACTGGCTTGCGTTAATGATCGTTTGGTATTTTGCTGAGAAACATTGCGTCACTATGATTTCTAAGCTTCAACGTCTCGTGATAGACATGATGTGGACTTCAAGAAGATGCCGCTATTGACGTTGATCTGTAAAAGTCAACATCACGTCTACATTAGGTTCTTGGGTGCTATAGTAAGAGGGGAATGGACAGTCGAAGTAGTAGCAAGATTACATGAGCTGGACTATGGAGACGGAACTCCGAGCTCCTAGAACAGCAACTAGATTCACGATTCAATTACAGTCCGTCATGACAGAATATTCTAGAATTAACTATCCGAGCTCATTCTGGTATAAGGGGCCGTGAAAAGGCTTACGAATCACTAGATATAACGCCCTCATAAGTATGACGAGCCTTTTACTTAATAACACTGAGTCTAGACCCCTTTAATTTTGAGGACCTTGGGAAACATTGGAACTGATTTCTACCTCGTACAAGAAGTTTTGAAGTACAAACTATTATTTAAATGTAAATTTAGGATTCGGCGAGATAGTTGTATATGACACAGAATAATTCGTATATTGATAATTCCCGGAGAAGAAACCTTGACGTCTGGTTGCCACTTGAAGTTCCTCTTTTCTACGGGTCGAGAAGCTTGACAAGACTCACATGCGTTCTATCCTGATACTACCTGTTCTACAAGTTCGCTCTCTCTCAGTAAATTATCGCCGAGACAGGTTTTTATAAACTCACGATCACACTTGATTCGGAAACCCAATCGCCTTTTTAACTCAAAAATGAGGCGTCGTGTTCTTCCTCTAGCTGATGGCTGCCTGTTGCTGCTAGACATACGCCCAAGTCATCTTTTTCAACAAGCTGAATCAAATACCGACAGCCCATTTATTGCCTTTTGTCCTTGCACCAGAAGTTATCCCTAAAATGTGAGTGACTACCCGTCAGAAGGAATCCATTATTGGAGGCAGCTGCAGAGAAAGTGGGCCGTAGGAACTGTAAGAACTAGTTAAAAAAAGGAGGACAAACAATAGCTCAGCCAGAAGTCGAACAGGTGCAATTAGAATTGCAAAAAGGATCTCAAGGCTCAAGCTATACTCAACATCCCTGGACCGGAAAGCCCTTGAATGCCTATGGCCCTGCCTCTGACACGAGGGTTTGTCCTGCCGACTACTTTACCACTCGACCATATAGGCCGTACTTGGGAACGTCTTTGTGGAAATACTGCACATATATCGAGGCTTATATCCCTCTAAGCTATCTCTGCTACTATTAGTCAAGGACGAGCTCGATCATGATTCTGTCAACTGTGATTCACTGTTTCAAGGTTGGATTCGTAGTATTTTGAATCTACCATGATAACAACGACCACAGAGAAGAAAAAGATACTATATTGAAAAACGGGTATATATATCATCATACCGCCGGACCAAACGGACAAAAGACCTGAAAGCGCGCCTTGGTAACTGACTGTTAGACCGAACTCCTTGGTATCTCATATCCCTCATAACCCATGATACAATAGCCCTCGTCTGTACACACATATACATTCATTTTAGACACAATACCTTTCCGCGTCGTCCTCATGAATAATACTTCTGCTGCCTTTTACTCTCGTGTCCCATGATCCTGATTCCCAGGAGCCCCTCGCGCATGTCGCTCGTAGATTTATCCCCATCCGTTTCGACCAATCGCTTGTTTTCAACTAGCAAGAGCTGCCCATGCTTAAACTTCTCTCGTGGAGAGACGGCGCTCATAGTACCCCGCAGAACATAATTCTCCCCGTCATCGACCGAGATCCTCGCTGTAGATGGAGTCCCGTCTACTTCCGCGATTTCCGTGTGATGATACGCTGCAGGGGCCTTCCCGTTCCCAGATCCTCGAATATCCTCCCAAAGCCGTGACTTGTTACGGAGGTAACTCCGATAAAAGCGTTTATCGATCAGCGCAGCGGCACGCAAGTCCCGAGGGTCGTCTAAAAGGCTCATAATCTTGAAGAAGCACACGTCGTCGTCATAGGCTAGGGGGCTGCGATAGTGGTAGTACTCTCCCGGCACATGCCTCCGTCGCGCGGCAATCTTAAATAGCTGCTCACGCGTCCCAGGGAACTGGGCACCATTATTCTGGCTTTGTGTGCTATGTCGCGGGCTCCTGTTCTTTGATAAAGCCCAACCGCTCTTGCCTGATACCTCAAATAGCGTCAATCCCGGCACGCTCTCGTAAATATCTTCAATGGCGGCTCGGAACGCAGGCGCAAAATCGCAGATCCCGCCGTGGATTTGTGGCGGCCCGGTGATTCGACTAAGGCGACTGATGATTTCCAGCAGACTCTGAGATTGCGGCGGCGGCGGCGGGGCGTGAAGTAATGCTGGAGAAGACAGAATCGCGGAGAGCAGCCCGAACTCGGCGAAGCTCTTCATATACCAGCCTAAGTTTTGCGCGTCACAGGTGCGGTCCCCTTTCGGGCAGCGCAATCCACTCGACGGGTTCATGTGATTGAGATCGCTGTTGAATATTGGATCTGCTCGTGGAGTGGGGGAAAGATACTCGTTCAATGTTTCCCTGCACTGTTTGTAGACTTGTTCGATCTATGTTGTCGAGGTTAGACTGCGGGTATTTCCCTCAATCTACGTTCAACAGTCGATTTACGTACCTTTGCATGACGTACTGCGGCAATCTTTTCTTCGACTTTTTGGGGCCAGCAGGGCTTACGCTGCGCATAGTCTGGACCCGGCATGTTCAAAATAACGATCCGTGACAAGCGAGCGAAATTTTCAGTCAGTCCAAAAACGTAAGAGATGAACAGGACTTCAGCAAGCATATCGTCAGTTGCCTTATCCCGCCAATATGGCAACCACATGTGCTCAACGGCTAGTTCTAGCGGAGATGTGCATCGATAGCGGAGACATGCTTCCGCGATCGCAACAAATTGATTGAATTGTACCTCTCTTGGCACTCTTTCGTTGTGATTGTGGGCTGCGTGTAGCAGTATCTCAAGAGAGCGTTCGGTATTGAGTTCAGTTTGGGGCATGCGGTATCTCGTAATTTCATAGCCGTCATTACAGGTGTAGCGATCCGGCGATGGCGGGAGACTGCGTTGAATGTCATCGTCCAACTCGGCGCGGAAGTGTGGGTTGAACATAAGGCCGAAGATTGGCGATGTTGTTTCCCTTAAGCAATGTGATGATACACGGAACCGATAAACGGGGTAGCTTTCGTTCTCTTTGTTTGCAAACTCTAACATAACATCGCCTGTTGGGGATATGCGACGCTCGATAATTGTCCTACTTTGCGGTATGCCCGAGGTGCCAAGAAGCAACTTCAGCCTGGCCAAGTCTTTTTTGATCTCATCATAGTTACGGAAACGAACGTCGTATTTATTAAAGAAGTCTAGATCGGCGGACATCATCTTGGATATGCTCGCGTTGCGCATGTAGTATATAGTGTTGTAACGGGTGGCTTTGTCCGTGCACAATTTTTCGAAGCCCTCGGGAGTCGCATCCTTTTCGTACGTATTATATGTCTCTTGTAGAGAGGTTCGCAGTGTATTAGTGAGAAGCTCAACGGTTGCTTCCCATTCGCGGACTGCCTTCTGACATTGCTCATCATGAGGGCCAGGACGTAAAGAGGAATCTATTCGACTACCAGAGCTTTGCGTGGAAGAATTCGAGTCGACCGTCATCAAATTCAAATTGTCGTCCCTCTGGATCTCCAACCTGGGCGGCATAATGGTGGTAGGGCTGACCACCGACGACTCTCTTCTTTGGTTTGGTGGGGCTATCAGTGTCTTGCAGCATTCAAAGCATTTCTCTCTGTGTTTGTGGTAATCATTCCAAGCCGAGTCGACATGGTTGGTGTTCTTCGCCGCGCTTCTAATCTTCACCGTGTACTTATGTAATTGGTGTAGGTCATTGACCACGATGGGGTCGACAAATGTAGGCAAATTACCCGGGAAAGTATTTGGGTCGGGGTTCGATGGCTTTCTGCTGCCCTACGAGAGAATCTGTATCAATACTGGGACAATCCCAGATGCGGTATAAATGTACTCACTGCAAAAGCTGCAAGAGACCATCTTTTCCCTTCTTTGGGTGGGGAAGGCATATCAGATGTATTGCGACGGCCTCTTTTGTTGGAACCAGACGCGCTGTCATTGCCACTCCGGCGAGGTGAAGATAGCATGATGGGCAACTCTTGTATAGCGGCGAGATGGTGAATTTCAGACCGAAGCGCTGCTGTTGGTGCTGATCATCGCAATCGCAGCCTCGCAGCAACAGTGCGGAGATTAGAATGCGACAATACAAACTTGTGCCTGGCGATTGTGATTGACACTTTGTATCGCGTCGCCCGTTACTTTACGGATAAGTAAACTTGACATCGGGCACGTATTGGCAAGCCTGATGCTGGAAGAAACTGCATCTTCCCAGATAGGTAGGCTCCTTCAGCCCGTGGTTTTCTTGATGTCATCCTACTCCAGGTCACAAAATACTGCCTTACCACCCAGCTATGTGTGCCAAGTACTGTACGCAGCTCCAGTGACACTGCCCCTTTCAGGTGACCGTGCCAGTGAATCTGACTTGTAGTTGAGACGGGGGTCCATATCGTCAGTGAAGCTGAAGGCCCTTGGGGGCCAATCATCTAGGTGTGGCGTCTGACTTGTCATCGAATCTCGGTATTCTTCTTGGGTTTCTTCCCGCGCCAGCGAAAGTTGGAAGGACACTGATATATATGGGATCAGTTCAATTTTGTCTTTATTTCTTTTCATGCCTATGCATTGTCGTGTTGTCTATTGAGCGTCTATGTTCGCCGCCATGAACCGTGAGCCAACCGATTGTCTCCTCAACCCTTCAAAAGGTCGGTAAATCCACAGCGCCGATATCACTTTCACTGATTTTCCCTATCCATGAAAATGCCTTGATCCTTTCGAAATATTAACATGCCCACAAACATACAATGGTATATATATATGTAACCCGTAAGCACCGAATAGTTACTTCTCCCACCCGGCCTGTACAATACTAAAAATAGCTGCCAACACTGGACTTTTGTCTAAAAACTGTATCTCATGCTCACGAACTCAAATTTGAAGCAGTGCTGACTTGGCTAATTACCCAAGGTAGCGAACCTAGACAGTGTCGATACTTCGCTTCTTAGCTTTGGGCCCCTCGTAAGCTTCGGGGGAGAGCATGATATAGCATAATTTGTCGCTGTTCTACTGGCATGGGATCTGGAGTGGCTTCGCTTGCGTGTCGAGACCATCAACTGGCTCTAATAGTTCCTCGACCCGAGGACGTGATTCACGCGTGCGGCTTTTGAACAACCAGGCACTGGATCACGTCTAATATAACCCCGTTGTTTGAATCGGATGCCTGCCGGCACCCACCATCGCTGGTTATATCCAAGAAATGGACAGAAGCCGCCATGAATTGACTACGCTTGGATGGGATAGAAGCTAGTTAGCCGCCTTTCCTGTCTGCCTCATTTTTTGGTGGTTGTTCGCTCTGAGAAGAGATGTCACTGCGCCCTTTGTGGTCATTGACCCTTTTCCTTCCCCGAGGCTTTTGCCACGTGTTACTTGCTGTAGAATTGTCGCTCTCGCTCTTTGCACCGCGCATATGACCGGTTTCTCTCAGTCCATTAATTCTGGGATTAGAATGTGAGGACCCTTCAGCCTCTGTAATCGTGGACTCAGCTGAAGATTTGGGATAAAACCGGCTGACATCCGATGCGCCTTCACGCCGCTTCTGATTTGGGTGCGCCGCACGACCAGAACTTTCACCTATGGGTAGTTCTAGCTTGCGAGTAAAACTAGGAGAAGGGCTCTTCGTCTCATAAACAGGAGACAAGTGATGCAAGTCGTTTGCTTGTAAGCTGTTCTCGGTAGCTAGGTCTAGCTGTGCAATCAGAGGACTGGGCATTGGCCGCGGAAACCGCTGAAGAGTGGCTGGTAACCTTCCCGTTGAGGCCCCATGATTGACAGGGACTGTTCCTGTTGGCCAGGCGGTGGCATGAAGAACACCCTTCGGATTCGTAACGACGGCGTCATTTGTGAAATGAGGCCCCAAATGTGGCGGGGTCATTAGGCCTGAGGTAGGCTTAGAGCCACTGGAACCATTGACGATCACAGGTCGTTCAGATACGGACGAACTTGCCTTTTGCGGCATAATAGACTGGTCTAATATAGAAACGGGCTGTGAGGCAGCGGAACTGAAATCTTGGTGAATGTGAAGCGGATTTTCGTACCCGGTAAAATCAGGTGCAAGCATGGTCTCGTTATACCAGACTGGCCTGTTCAAATTGTTGGCAAGTGGCCTGGTAGATCCATTAACAACCAGGGGCGCAGTTTCGCGAGTCAAGCGTTTCGGCGAAGGAACAGCTCCAACAAGTGATGCAGAGCTGCCACTCTTTGGAAAAGATGACTCTTGACCATTGGGCGACGAGGACCGCGACGTCATCGATATGGTATCAGGCACATGATGTGTAAACTCATCAAATGAAGGATGACGCTGGCTCGGACTTTCTGAATGTGGACCAATATCACCAAAAGCAGGCATTCCATTAGTCGTGCCACTTGCTCTCCGGGGACTAGATGGATTCGTATAGTAGCTACTACTCTTCCCGTCATCAGGAGAATCGACGACGGAACTATCATGCTCGTTGTCATTGCCCTCATCAGGGATAAAGCTAGGAATAGGAATGCCATTAACATGGCGCGCCGGAACATTTGTAAATCCGTTTGGCATCTGACCAGGGATTACACTTGGGATGCCAAAAGTCTGCATCGGCTGCACGGCAGTTAGTGGTCTCGAAGCTGGTTGGGAATGAGACCTTATAGTACTTCCTGATGCCCCATGACCAGCTTCGCTCGCTGTGGTGGATCGGTGATTAGACCGTCTATAGTCTGCGCTAGGCATGTTGGCCTGCATAGAGGGATAGGCGGCAAGCCCATAGAATGCTTGTGCTTGTTGTATAGGCATCTGATAGTAATACATTTCTGGACGCGTCTCAGGGCGGATAGGGGCGCTGAGTGGTGGCGTGTCGAATGAATTCGTCCTGGAACGTTCGGCTGAAGACTGAGACTGCGGCACATTGCCCATCCTTTGAGCATGTTGTTGTAGAGCTTGCTGTTGGGCAAAGGCTTGTGATTGGGTATACTGTAGAAATCTTAAGTTGTTTTCTTGGAGCTGCAATGCCGAAATCTGCGCAACAAGTTCTGGTGGCTGCATGTACATAGAACTAGCATCCTGAGTTCCAAGGGCCATAGCATAGGCCGCCGGAACATACATCGGGTTAGGGGAGTTTTCATACGGCAAACCGGACGATGCCCTCCGGTTACCGTTATTATTATTGCTATGGTTACCGTTATTCCGATTTTGGTGTCGACCTCCATTTCGATAACCCCCACCACGGCCTGAACGAGACGGCTGTTGTTGAGACGCACTTCTTAAGAGCACAGGACGTGATACCTGCGGGGGTTTCTGGAATATTCTCTCTTCCTCCTTGGGATATTCGTATTGCTCGCAGCACTCTTCAAGGTTTCCTTTCGCAATTAAATCAAAAGCGCGACGCAACTCAATATGTATGCCACGAAAAGCAGTATCATCCGCTGTGTTGCCTAGATTGCGATTAATATTGAAGGGCTCCTCAACGCAAAGCTGATTATTCAGAGCCAAATGCCATTTCTTATCATGTTTCGTGATCAATTTGCCCAATCTCACAGAGAGTACGTTGGTAGAGTAGTCGAATTCATGGGCGAAGAATCGAAAGAATTCGAAGAGTAGCTCGCCCAGAGTCGACTCGTTCTTGTCTCCAAATCCTTGCAACTTATCTACATCATCAGCAAACGATGCGATTTCGCCATCTTGCCGGGGTAGCTTTTGGTGAGGTCGTTGATGTAGAGCAGGGAGGATAGGAGGCTGTCGAAGTTGCAAGAATGCAATAATCATACATATCCAAGTGTATGAACTCAGCGTTCCACCAAATGCTACAGGATTCCTGTTAGCTGAGAAATATTCAAAGCAAAAAAATGAACTAACCGGCGTCATTGAGTATCCTCCGCCGCGTCCAGTATTTGACTATCATCGCCAAAGGCCGCACTCGTTTGTCAATACCTACGTAAGTTTTGATCATACGGGTATTCTCCAATGCCAAGGTGTTGTTGACGTTCATGTCACAGCTGAGCTCTAGCTCTGGATCCCATATTTTAACAATAGGCACTTTGGCCGAGGAAACACAAACAACCCTTTCCATTCCATCTGTCCGATAAGTAAGCAATGTGATAGTAGGTGAGGGAAATAATCATAGCGGTAGCATACGTTTTGCCAGTAGGTCCGCAAGCATGCAAACGCCCTCAAGCTCCTTCCAAGGCGTTACAATACAAATATCCACTACGTTTGGTCAGCGTCATTCTGAAGCAACTAGCTTGGTTAAGCGTGGCAATATACCGTCAGAATCATCCGAGCACAGAAGGTTTCCTGATGACCCAAACAGATGTACGCGAATATCGTGGCCGGGCCACGTATTGTTTAGGAGTTTCTCTAGTTTCTGGACGAGTTTTTGTCGTTTCGTTTCTACGGCCTCTGTCGGTTGCAACCGGTCGTATAATTCGCGCATATCTGTTGTGAGTTTCCGTTCGTCATCTTCAGACAAATTGCTTTGTACACTGTCCAAATCCAGCTTTTCTAAAGGATCAGCCCCAATATTGTACGGTATCCTCCGTTTCGCAAATTTGGCGAGTCCTGTTTCATATTTACATCCACCACCGCGTGGTGGCAATGGTCGCAGTGACGGCAGAACACTGTTCGTCTCGGAATAAACTGAGCGAGGAGAGTGACTCTGGTTCGGGCCGGGTGACGGTTCTCTGGATTCAAAGGAAAACTTGCGGGCATGTTGGTGAGGGGTGGATGGAACTGAGCTTGAATGTGGAGGCAAGTGCGATGAAGATACTGATGTTTTTGGCTTCGGGGGAAGACCATGAGCTACATCGGGTTTCTTGGGGGGCATTTTGGAATTGGCGACCTTGCCTGTTATAAGCACGCGGTCGGCTTTAGTGTTGCTCTGGTTGCTCCTATTCCCATGGCAATGCTGGGAGCTCTGCCTGGCGCGAGAGTCCTTATTCGACACTTTGGACAACGACCGAGACCGGGAACCGGCGTGGGCTGGCTGTGACGAGAGGATGGGAGGCAGGGGAGGCGCCTGCAAGCCACCGCCTCGGCCGGGAGCAATAAGTTTGTTGTACTGAAGGAGTTTGGCCTGATAGAGAGAAGACTGCTGCGGGAATAAGATCGGGACCAGATCCAGGTGCGTAGCGCACTGGGCAGGGGGGAGCTCGGTCGGATTGGCTACCTGCAAGGTACTGAGTCGAGGCACAGCTGGACTGGAGATAGACCGGGTCCAAAGTTGAGCCGGATAGAGATGTTTAGAATCTGCCGCTACAGGCTGACCGTCCATTAAAAGATCGGGCCCCACAAACAACCGGGAGATGGTCGTTAAGCTGAGGTGTAGCAAGTGAATGTCTCGTGACGTAACTGGCTGTGACTGACAAATAAAAATAAGGTTGTCAGAGCAAGTCGCCGGTAGTGTGTATGTCTGTTAGGAGACGTTGCTCAACGGCAGATCTGACAGCGGCACGACAAGCAGTACGGCCTACCGGTACATCGGCAACTGATCAGAAGGACCTAGTAGTCGTGAGGCGGTTGAAAGAGCGGACAACGAAATGAAAGCTCGAACAATTGGAAGCCGGAAAGGCAGCAGAGCAAGGGTCAGACGTTGCGAGGTGCTCGTGGTCAACCTCTCGGCGCCCGTTAGAGCAATCTATCGATATAGTAGGTTGTATGCAATGCCGATATGACATTCAAGACAGCGTAGAACAGGCACACAGGACCAACCAACCAAGGGTAGCAGACGAAAACGAAGGTGCGGGAGTAGTCTTGGCAAGTATCAGTGCATCACGGCGCGCACGTAGGGATCGACCAGCGGAACCGGCGAAGACGAAACGAGGGACCTAAGGGTAGAAACGAGTGGTGTATAAGCAGAGCAGCGGATCGACGGCCACGACGACGACGACGACGACGGATGGGTGGAAAAGGGGAGGGAAAGGTCGGAATACGCAAGACGCAGATAAGTATTGAAGGCTCGCTGGGTTGGTTTCCAAAGAATAAACGTAGTCGGGGCCCGTGGGGGTGGATGAGAAGCCGCGACGAGCCGTGGTTGTCGTGTTGGGACTATGGAGAAGAGGTAAGTAGCAGACAAGACAAGAGAGGGTGAGGTAGGTAGTCGAGACAAGACGGAGTGGAGGTTGAAGTTATTGGTTCGTTCCTCGCGCGAGTTGGGCGCAGGTAGTTAGTGGCTGGTTGCGAGGGAGGCGCTGGGGGGAGGGTGACCGGGACGGGGGGGGGCCTGCCCAGCTCCCCCAAACCCGTAACTGCGAACCCACTGTGCACGCCTACGAGGGTTTCGATGAATCAATCGAACGGGTTGATTGGGCGCTTTGTGCGTGTGCGTGTGTTGTGCGCGTGTTAATTACCTATTACTATTACTAGTATGTAGGTCATTAGCTGGGGAACATACTAGTGGCCCTACCGTATTATGTAGGTACTTAAGTCGTATCAGCCCGGCGTGCTGAAAGGGGTCATTATTTGGTGGGTTTGTAGCGCCGGGGTACATGGTGGTCTAGCGGCCGCAAGCCACTATGAGCAGTAAAGCGTCATCGTATCTAACCCTCCCTACAGTAGACATCATGTACCTGCTAACTACATGCCTCAGTGATGTCGACAACAGACTCCTTCGTCTATTCATCCCGTCGTCTACAAAGTAGGTATTAGGACTATTATACTACATGACACTCCATACCTTACCGACAGCATTACCATATCGACGGGAGCAAATAGTAAGCCCGGACGCACAATTTTCTGGGTCGATTTAGTTCTGACAGTGTAAGTGGAGAGGTATGGCAATGTGCAATTTGGACGGTTAGGTGTGTGGACAATTCCATTGTAGATACTTTACTTACCTGCCTACTCTCCTGCCTAAGTACATATCACGTAGCGGCTAACCAACCGGGGCAGGAAGGTACCGAAGACTCGAGAAACACACCGCAGCGCGTACGTCGGCTTAAAGTGCCCGCTATTAGTAGTAATACATACAGTTCGCTAGGCGCTTGGTTTGGTAAGCGGTCACTATGCATATTAGTAGTCCGGTGTGAAGAGACATCGGGGTTAAGAGACAGAAGGTAAGGCGGTTTTCAGTGTAGTTCGTGACACTGAACCAATTATACTTGTAGTTTAATACGAATTAGGTACTTTGCTTCACCTCAGTTGTAGGGGTGCATGATGTGCACCACTTTTTAGTCCTGCCTATTTACACTACTTACACTCCCAAAATCGAAATACGTCGTTAAGCTCCGGCTAACATCCACTCTGAACAGGCGACGTTCCGATGATTCAACACAAACTGGCTCTCATTTTTCTTTTTCTCACGCAAACGCAAAGCAACAACCCTCAATTTCGATTGTCACACCTATCAACTGCAACCATAGGTTTCACGTACCTAATGTTTAGATATCCCCCTGTCGGTAGTACCACGAACTATGGACATGATACGTCTGACCTAGTAGTTTGACTCCTGTCAACCTGCTACTCGTATCCAGGCCCCTTTCATCTCCGTCGCTTCTACGCATCGGAGCCAATAGTCGAAGACCAACTCCACCTATTCAGGAGGTAGTAGATAGGCTCCTTTAAGTGTTCGCCCACTTCTGCTCTTATATAAGGTATTCAATGCGGCCTTCTCTAGACGGCCATAACATGTGACAACGATACGGAAACGATATCATTTTTGTAGACTTGGCACCAACTTTTATGATATCCGTGGCGCATATCTTTGTTACACTTTCTACGCTGAGTAGGATGACACCTTTGGCGGCTGTTGGTACAATCAAAACTGATATTCTCGTGTATTACCAACCGCGTTGATCCTTTAGGTTTGCCACCAACCTGCCTGACCTCATAACTACCCTCAAGTTTGCAGCCAATTCATAGCACGTTTCGGAGATCACTCGGTAACAATCAATTTCCTTCACTGACACGTCTTCCCATCATGCTCAACTTGTGCCACATGAATATAGCACGGCCTTGCGGCTTGGACGATAGTGAGCCTTGGATATCGGCTTTAAGCGTCAACCAAATGCACCGCCAGCGAATACCTCACTAGCACAGGGAGGAACCTAGAACATTACTGTTTGCCAATACATTTGGGCCGGGGTCGCTCTCGGCCTAGCTATTTCGGAATAGGAGAGCTCGTACAGATGTACATGAGCCCACTTCTATTTCAAGCGACATCAGACTAAGTTACGGCACATCTGACATCACTCGACTTAATTATCAGGTTAATCACGTGTACTTGCTTGCGCTTTCATCATCAACTACAACCCTCATATCCAGAAAGCCGAATTCGCCGGCTGAGGCCCGAGGGTATCAATCATCACACCAATTACATCGGTCTCACGGGTTCGGGTATAGCTTCTGAAAAGTAGTACCAAGACGTGCGGCTAACTAGCCCCAGCTCTTCTACACTACCGAGCTAAAATATGCTGTTTATGACGGGCCGGAGGAGTAATATCGGCTTGTGGCCATGGTGTGCTTCCGTTACTAATCGAGGTTCGCTCACGGTTTTGCTGCCACGCGGAAATTTGGTCACGTAACCAATGCCTTTATTGGATAGGCATCTTGACCCCCTTTGCGATCTCTATGTTAGATTTGGGGCGATCATCGATCCAACGTTCTTGCTTTGGGGCAAATAATATCGTTAGCCCTACTGTTAGCGGCACTTCTGTACCGAGATTTATGTCTGAACTTTTTCCAAAATGACGACTGCAACTCCACGCGCAATTGTACTAAAGAGGGGCGGTTTAGAGTTAGATTGGAGATGTGCCGTTGGCTGGACCGCCGCTAAGCCCACTCGCAGGAGTTCCTCATCTTTTCCAGGTTTACTAACAAAGATGTGCGGGTAACGGACAGTTACTCGGAAGACCATATTGAAATCGCGGAAAGAGGCGGAAATGTTGGTTCCGAGAACTGACGGCAACTCCTCAGCCAAAGTCTCAATGCGGGCATGATTTCAAAGCCACAACATTTGTATGCATGTGTACCTCCCATTTTGCCCGATTCAGAGGTTCTGAGGCGCAAGTCTATGCTGCTAGTATGCAGGAAGCGTCCTGCAATATGCATGCACGCACTCCACCATCAATGTCCTCAATTGACACCTGATAGGTGTGGAATATTGGACGACAAGAGTTCCTCTTAAAGCGCCCATATTTGATCGGAGAATTCATGCGAGCTAGTCATGGCACAACTGAGAAGCAAATAGGAAGATCCTAACATCTCAGATACCAGGAATTCAACTGCTCAGAGACGAGTAAGTTCGAAATGAGAATACAGTTGAGTATATCAAAACATATGCAGCACACAATAATGCCGAGTACTCGATGTTTTGTCCTTGAGACATGCTCTCTGAAGAAAAGATATCTCGGAAGAAAAGATACCTCTTTCGTAACCACCATGAACGATATAGTAGATAGTTCATCCGATATCCCGTCAAGACAAAGTTAAACAAAGCGCGCAATTATTGAAACTTCAGACCCCGCATGTCAGCCGGGGTGCTTTAATGTATTCGTCAAACTGGCAGGTAATTGACAACCGGGCAGATGCAGATGCAGTACATAACGGACAGATGATACCTGGATGGCCCTTGTTTCCCTCGGCATCAGCCTTGTGTCCCCCTTCTCCCGTCCCTCCCAATCAAATAACTAGCCTTGTGTCGTGCGGCATGGGAAGGTCTAATAGTAAAATGTGCAAAACCAGTGATGGGGCGGCCACCCGTATCTTGAGACAGCCCCTGTGTCAGGCGAGTCTCCTACCTCTCTCTTCAGCCTCGCCCTTGGTTCTCCATGTTTCGGTCATTTCCGGTTTTTGTCTGTTCTCGGCTGGGAATCATTTTACTTTGGTTTTTCCTGTTTTCCTCTTCCAATCCGACTTTTTCACTAGCTACACAGCCGGGGCGAATAGAATGTTTTGGCTTTTATGAAACATACGCGACAGCTTCCTTCATTCGTTTTACACTGACTGCCCATTCTCCAAGTATACCATTATTCTAGTCAAGATGTTCTCGAGCTTGACGACGAAGCTGGCGATGAAAAAGGCGGGGTTGTCAAGCGACGCCTTCGACTTCTCGAAATCCAGCAGCAGCAGCAGCGCAAAGAATGGCGCTGGTGGCCCTCTTGACAGCGCAGATGACTCAAACAGCTCGGGCTGGGCGGCGTGGATGAGCACGAGAAAGCTGCCCCTGACGGCGCAGGCGTGGCTGTCGCCCGTTCCACCCGCAGTGCCCATCGCAGCAGAGTGTCCGAAGCCAGGCGACCTCGCACCGCTCGACCGTGACCGTCAGCTTGCGTTCGGGTCCGGCCGACCTGTCATCGTACTCTTTCTACGATGTGTTGGCTGTGCCTGTGAGTTACCCTTTGCCCCCACATCGATTTTGTACAAGACCACACATGCGACCTGCCTCATCATCTGACTCATATTACTGCTGTCCAGTCGCACAGAAATCATTCCTCGCTCTGCGCACCCTCGCGGCCAAGAAGCAGGGCAGTCTACGCTGCGTCGCAGTGTCGCATTCATCAGCAGCCGCGACACGTCGGTGGATGGACATGTTAGGCGGGGCGTGGAACGTCGAGGTCGTAATCGACGAAGACCGTGCCATCTATGCGGCCTGGGGACTGGGACTGGGCAGTGTTTGGTATATGTTTAATCCCACAACCCAAGTTCAAGGGTGGAAAGAAAAAGGGTGGCTTGGCATCAAAGTCGCCGACGCGATTCAGCGGACGGGCGAGGCGGACCGCCCGGCTACGACTGCGGGGAAGAATGGCTCAGGTGTGAAGAGGACAAACACAGATTTCACTGCCAGCAGTCAAGGTAGTAGTAGTGCGAGGGAAACTGAGGCTGACAGTGAGGCTGGTACATTGGGCCCTTCAACTGTCATGGGCAATAAGTGGCAACAAGCTGGTCTCTTTGCCATCGATGGGCGAGGCACTGTGATTTGGGCTGCGAAGGCGGTACGCGCGGATGATGTCATGGATCTAGACGCCGCCGCCGCCATTCTTGGGTTTTGATCCATGAGGCATAAGAAAATTCTGTCCTTGTGTTAAGTTTTGCATTGTGACGGGGCACGGGGTCTGGCGTTGTTGGCAAGGTCGCCATTCTGTCTACTTGAGGCTGTATACTGGTCATACTAAACGCAGTGTAGCTGTTGGATGTGACTCAAAGCAGAAGCTCGGTAAAGACTTAACTACTATTGGCATGAGAGATATCTATGTACCGCAGCCTGTATCACTGAGTGCGTGTTCTGTTTCTGCGAATGTATGCTGGCGTTGTGTTGCGAGAGAGACCCTATACGGCCAACTTCTAAGCCTCTGTACTCCGTAACACAATAATGCGAGTCGTTACAAGATGACTGGGTAACAACTAGACCTAATATATATATAATCCAATTCCCTGTACCACCAACACTGTGATGATAAAGGGGCTTGGTCGGCGCACAGCCAATAAATATAAAACCTAAGTATCGGGAGCCAGACCTACACTGGGATATTGCATTGGCGAGACATACTACCCATGGCTGTGTTCATTAACGTAAGGGGCGTAGTTGAGGTAGTAACTCTATCCTTACTTTCTTACGCCTTGCGATAATTCAACTTCAGAAGGTCCGCTTTCTTGCGACGAATATATAAAAACAAGCTAACGTGGTTCGCACATCACCTTTTCTTGTATATATAAATAAACTACAGGTTCCAGAATTCCCAGAAAAGAATGTCCTATCAAAACTGATTCCAGCCTCCAACCAACTTCCCAACTCATACTATTTAGGTAAGATGAGGACGAATATCTATAGATGGTTGTGGCATTTATGAATCATCAACTCTGGTTTCCCATCTAGACGTAAAACCAATACGCTGTCCCGAATTATGGCAATGCATAAAGTGTATGCAAAGGAAAAACTGGCCAATTGCTACTTATATGTGCATATCATTTTCATTCTCACAAGGCGTTGGGAACAGGAGCTCACAAGAAGTTGAATATGTTGACAAGAACCTCGTCATATTTTCTGTCTGGGGGATATCTCGTGTTTCTATCTGTTGAGTGTTGCGCCATGTAACCTTGACCAAAATACCTAGAAGGGCCATTAAAATGACGAGCAGTTTCAGACTGTGATGATTACCTGGAAAGGGGAATAAAAGCCTAGTTCCTTGCTGTACTCCTTCATGCAATTGAGAAAAGAAAAAGAGGGGAGTAATCAAACTCCGCCGTTCGCCATAAGAACCATCCCAATCACCCCATGACAACCTAGGTGCGAAGAATGAAAACAAATACCACTGCTCTGCCCCAATGCTCTTTTACACAGAAGTTTGAATTGCTGAACCCACAAACACAACCAAAACCTTGCCCTGCCTTTCCTTTTTGCCTTTTGTTCTTTTCCTCAATTTGTCTTATATCCTCTCTCGCCCTCTGTCCTTGCACATACATTACCAACATCAAATAATCATCAAAAAGGGTAGTAACTCGAAACAACAACTCCATATTGAACCTCCATTCGGAGTATTCAAGTCACCTGGTGAGATGGGGTATGCACAACAACTCCGGTTGAAAACCCCTTGTCTTTGCCGCTGATGTGAGTACCCAAACAACAGAAAGCAAATCGCCACGATGCCATTGCCATTAACCGCCTGGATGCCGTGAAGTTCCCTGGATGCTATTTTTCGTCTGGTCGCAAATGAATTGGTTGCCTTCGTCCACCTTCGTCTTGAGAACAGAAAAAGGCCAACGTTCCCAGTGAAGGGTGGTGCTTATATATCAAGGTAATGGAAAAAGGCCATCCATTGTTTGATGGTCGATATCGATGAGGCTGCTTAGTTCGGACCCGAAAAGAAAGGGGAAAAGGAAACATGAACTCCAGAAAACAAATTCCACCCTATTGCTGCCCCCCAAAACCTGTGTTTCCGTAAGATGCATCGTCGAAGGCCTGAACACCATGCTGATGCAGGATTACTTATCCGTGAGAAACTATCCGACCCGAACACCGTTTTGTATAGACTCTCTTCCCACAACTTGCCGCCCTATTACCTGGCTTGTTTCCGCTCGTCGTGATTCTATCCCCAAACGCTCGCTTGAACTCCCAGGTTGGACTTGTTTCCCCAGACCCCAGAGCGATTTCCCCATCCATTGTAACCGTCTGCCGTGGCACTAGCAGGGTTTCCAGAGGCACCGGATGTTGGAGGCCCGTGATTCTCATCGCCGTTTCCCGAGGCTGAGATCCCATGACTCAAGGGTGAAGGTAGAGGGGTCGTGGACGACTTGGTTAGGGCCGGATTAGGGACCCCCGAGCTGATAGATGGCCGTGTTCCAATTGGTGCTACGATACCACCGGATTGACCAGGACGAGATGATGCGCCGGCTCGAGGGGGTGAACCGCCGGTAGGCGATGAATTGCTGGTACGCAGAGCCCCGATGTTAGCTGGTGGGTTGGATTGAGGGCTAGCATTGCTGTTGGCTCGTGATAGAACCTGCGGGTCGCCTGGCTGCGATGCACCTTCAGCAGTACCGGGAGCCGGACGTCCATAATCGAAGGCGAGCGGAGAGGGGCCACGCTGGGACGAGGTGGCAGACAAGCCAGGAACACCAGGTCGACCAGCACCGGCATCATCGTAGTGGCCATCACCGTACAAAGCGCTGCGTTGACGTTGAATCAGATCACGACGTTCGTCTTCTGATATACTGCCTGGGCTAAGGGCGCGCTCAGGTTTGCCATTATACGACATGTCAACGACGGAATCTAACCCGATGTGAAGTTAGCCAACATCCATGGAAGACACGATAGGATAGGCGGTATTGTGAGGACATATGACGGCAAGTCTGGCGATGGGCTTTACACGATTTCAGGATGAAACAAGACGGATGTGATGCTGCGAGCGAAGCAACACCTAGACTCCGCGGGAGAATTTCTTTTCTTTTGATTTCGATGCAATTTTGTGCTATACAGAGCTGGGAGGCCTACTTCGGTTGTATTGCTGCTCCTGATGATAGTTGCGAAGCTCTCGCTCCCGTTGAGCCGCCATCCTCCGCTTGGCCTGCATCATCTGCTCCGCCTCGTTAGATCCTCGCGAAGACTGATGGCGTTGGGCGGCATAGAAGTTCTGTAGATTGGGACCAGAATGGCCACCAGCTCGGGGTTCAACAAACTCCATAGAGTGGCGTGGTCCGTGGTGTCCAGAAGCACCCCGGCCGTCTATACTCTTGTTAGTCATGCACTTCCTTTCTAGTTTAAAGGGGGGGGGGGATAGGTGTGTGCGTGTTGAGAACGCTATTAGTCACCTAAATACAGGGGAAACTCACGGCGGCCAGGTGGAACAAACATCTTCCCACTCTTCACCAGATTATCTATCGCTCGCTCGACCTCTGGCAACGATTCTATTAGCTTCGTCGTTCAGGCCAATTGTTATTTCTACGCTCTGAGCAGCGTCTACCATCTCCTCCACTGACACCAGACAAAATGCGTAAATTTGCCCAAATATGGCGAGCAATCCTAATCGTGTAATGCACTTTGAAGCTTGTGCATGGTATGGTTGAAGCCAGTGTCAGGCAGTGAAACATACCCTCTATTTGGTGCGAAAACGCTGCTGAATCTTCGCGAGGAACCACGGAATTGGCACCTGTACCTCGTTAGTTCAGGATCCATCTCCCCGACGGGACGTCGTGTCGTCGGGCATGTACCTGAAGATCGCGCCGGCGGTGGCGTCTGGTGATCCCACGTGTTTTGTTGCGGAGGAACAGCCGCGCCCGCTCCGGACCATTGAGACTCTCCGTAGTATTGTGCCATTGCTTCTATTGGTATTATCACCTTTGGGGTGTTGTGGTATCGGCTGGTTGCGGTAACAGGGGATGAGTCGGGGAAATTGCAGCACAGGAATGCTCTAAATAGGATACGTCAGTCGTGAGGCCAGTCTTATCATGCCAGTGATCAACAGGAGAATCCGGCGACGTTGAGAGTGAAAGATGATTGTGTAAAGTGACGCATCGGAATATTTGCGCAGGGGGGCAACGTATTAGCGGTGAGTCGCGTGCAGCGCTTTGTCGTGTTTATATTTGTTGGCTATACTATACTACCGGTCGTTCGGGTCGACCAGCGGTGTCGGTATTGAGATTTGGTTGCTTGGTTGCTGGTTGCTGACATATGTCTTGCCTCCAAAGGGACCGACAGGTTTTGCTGCTGTCTCGCCTCGGCTTGTCGTTTACATTTGTTTGTGCCCGCTGCCCCCAATCGCGCCGGCTCGAGAATTAAAAGAAAAGGGAGAACTGGGTCGAGGGCTGACGCATGCAATAAAAGGGAGCGACATGTCTTTCGCAGCTTGACTTACCAAAAAGTCCTCTAGTCCAGATTCAATATATGAGACACAGGGCGTGCCAGATCCTCTCGGGAAAAGTTGAGGGAGGAAAAATGAATGCAAAAAAAGAAGGGACAGCACCACGCAACGCGCATGCAGACCTCGCACTTCTTAGCAGATGGCGCCAGGGGGTGAATGCGGGCGAGGGGACTGAGAGGGCGAGAGGGAAAAGGGGAGGCGACACGGAAATGGGGAAAATCCTACCGTATATCGATTATTAGTAACTTTTCTGTAGGTACAGGAGACGTCGCGGTAGTAATAACAGGTGGTATTGGGAAATCAAGAGAAATTATCGGAGACGACAGCCGCGCTGTCTGATGGGGGACCAGGGGGGGTGTGCAGCATGTACCAGTGTACCAGTGTAGCGTGCTCCGTTAAGTGCGCTACTACTACCTTAGGTACCTTAGGACTGCCCACGACAGGCCGGCGAGACTGGCGACGGGGTCCAGGGCCTAAAGAAGAAACGGGAAGGAATAACAAAGCCAAGGCCCAAGGCGTGGTGGAGCAAGATAGCTCACAGATATAGGGTCATTCTAATGGGTATGGTCCCGAATCCTTATGACGCTAAGCTACAGTCGGTGTGGTTCCTCTGCTCATAGCAGGTACATCGTTGCTATCTCCAGACCCAACACAGCACACCTAAGTGGATTGGTCTTGGACTGCGACAGTTAGTCGTCCGCCCAACTAGGTCCGCTATAAAGGTACTATAAGTATCTAATCTCGATGTGCTTTGGGGGAGGAGAGCTTCTGTTTTGACTTGAGAGCACTGTAGGCGGTAGCTTTCCATGGTACCGAAAAGGGGGGGTGCCTCTTTAATCTCCTTCCGTTACTGGTCAAGAAGTACATTCTAGAACTTGTACAGATTATACCTACATTAATCGAGCCAATCCTCATTCAGACGGTAGGTAAGGTCTCACCGCGTATAGAAGAAGGAGAAACAGCACAAAGAGAGCAAATGGGGCCATGGAAACCAAGGGTAGGACAAATGTGAATGACATGAACCGGCAGATAGAGAGATAGATGCTAGGTGTCATGCTTCGTATTCTACCATACTCGGTGTTTTCATTACAGTCCACAGTAGTAAATGGTCTTTTCCCGAGACCCAGTCGGTGTGGTCCCGGCGCAATTTCAGTGGACGGACAAACTAACAGAGAAAGAAAAAGAAGCGTATTGCCCTTTTCCAAAGACGAATATTATCGTTTAGTGATATTACAGTAGTATGTTGATATGCTAAATGTAGAAGAGGTTAATCAAGGTCAAGAAGCTAGAGGAAAATAGACATGGATAACCATTCAAAATGTGAGTGTTCTGTGTTCCATGAATTCGCCTGTACTTCCGTACCACCATTATTATCAATTCGTTATTCATACCGTCCTCCGAGGCCTCTCCGCAATTCGTCACCCACTCTATATTATCACACGCATCCTCGGCGCCTCCACTGGCGGATCTGCCCACCGGGATTGGGGACGCTACATCGGGTCAGAAACAGCGGAGCCAATACGGTTTCTACACAGTATTACCGGCCTGTTTTGTACAGGGAGGGGTACCCGCGGCATTTGTTACTTGCGTAGACTCACGTAGGCGAAACGGCTCCATGATCTTGACTCAACAAGTGTGTTGTGATGGGAGGAAGCAAGGTTAAATGAGGTGAGACGCTTGTCAAACGAACGGATTTGCTACAGGTTTGGGCGGATGGATTGTGGGCTGATATATAACAAGACCCATCTTTGGTTGCGTCTACCAGTCGTTTCCCCTAACGCATGCACAAGTGTCCTCAATTTTCAGCCGACCGCTATCCAGGTGTTTGCATGGTTGCGAGGGTTCGCGGATCGATTCATCAGTTATCGACTTTCGAGTGTGCATGTGAGCCGCATATGAGCCCTGGAAAAGTAGCTAGACAGCATCTAGCGTCAGCAAGTTCCAAAGGTCCCTTTGTTAGCCTCTTGCGGTACCTAACGACAGTTGTGTAGTTTCTCAAATCCAGGTCCTACGCCTAACGCCCAGCACCGACCCGCCCAAGCTCCGGATATGATGTGTTGAGAAGACTGCGATGTTTGCCGATCAACCATGAAAAACGGTTTCCTGCCTGGAGACATTGGGTTAGGGGTAGGCCAATACCCGGAATACCAAGCAAGCAGCACCATTATCCCATCTCAGTTCTTATAGTGGATCGAAATAGGCTCGATAGGTAACTACGTACAGCGTACAGTAATATGCTCGGACTGGTATTCGCTCGTGCAAGATCCTGCCGTCCATACCTGCGTACAATATTATATCTAATATGCCTAGGAAGTCTAATATAGCCTTCCCAGGTTGCAGTAATCCCCCCCTTGCCCTATCGGGTATTCCAGCATGCTAGTGGAGTATGAGCTTGGTTGGTCTCCCACAACCTTTCGTCACTATGCATTCGGGGCAAGTAGAAGTTCCTGGCCAAGAACTTGAGCTGCGAAAGAGACTGGCAAGTTATGTCTGTTGTACGACATGAGACCGACATAAGAGGTTCCATCACGGCAGGTCTAGAGCGGTTGTGGTGAAACGCTCTGGGGATATACAACGTGCCAAAGAGCACCTAGATTGACTCTTTTGGCAATGCTGATAAGTGATGATCTTCCTGGATAACTTGCTTCTTCGGGCGAATGCAGGAGGAAGGGCATTTCCCGGGAGCAGCGTCCCGTCCGAGTTACCGTGTCCATGGCGCCAATAATTCTCTGTGCATTCATTACCATGTCTATAGAAGACCTTCACTAACAGGTGTTTAGGCGAGTGTGTTACAGTGCTTTTAGACCTGTAGGTAAGTACGGTACTATACTGAAAAGGGGTATGTAATTTGAGTGGGGCATGTATTCTTTCCCAAAAGGCTTACAGCAAAGGTTGAGTCGAAGGTCGCAGATCTAATTAATTAGGTATGCGGTATGCTTTTTGCTTTTAATTTTCAATTTTGTTGCTATGGATAATAAGGGCCCCGGTTCATAGCAAACAAGTGGCTTATCTGGTCCATACAAGACAAAATCGTGTCTACTTACTTTCAGGCAGCGATAGTGCCGTGTTTTGTCTCGCTGTGTCCGACATCGGTACAGTTTTGTGGAGGGCTACGAGCAATGGCGCTCGTGAAAGCCGTTCGTGATTCGGTGGCTGGCTGAAGAATCATCGTCGTCAGTCTGATACCTACAGAACCAAGCAAAAAATGCCACGCCTAAGCTTCGCTTTATGCCTACTAGGCGCTTCTTGCTCGCAGCAAACAGTCCGCAGGCAAGAATGATATAATAGTCGACGTCTGACCCGTCCAAGGAAGCCAGCTACCGGGCCGCATTCTCCAGTTGTATGCATCTCTAATCGGACCTAACCCAGCGCACACATCGTGGGGGTCGGTCGTCCTAAGCCTCTGCGCCTTTCCCCCCTCCCCTTTATAGTGTAGCATTTCATCTATGGCATCCTCGTGGGGCCGCGCTCTATTTAGCCTTCCGAGCCGAGACGGCTTGTTGTCATTTCCAAACTAATAGTCATCTGCTTCACAGCTATAGCAGCGATGGTCTAGGGCGCCCGGCCAGCAATGATTTCCGCTGCCGTACTCAGGATCAATGACCAACAACTCCGATGAACCTTAGCGGAAACGGGGCCTCCCGCAGGAGCCCCCTGGTCTCCGCTGGCAATAAACCCTTCATAACGCGATACCCGCGAGGGGTTATATCTCAACCAACGTGTAATGCACGTCCAGAGTCTTCTGGGACTGTGTATTGGCAAAAAAGGCTGTGCTCTTTGGGCATGGGCATTTGAATGCTTGATACGTCGTGGACGCCACGTGCAGCTAGCTCCGCGGGAGTCTGCACATGTCTATACTTCTGTGCGACTACAGTAGCCAAGTCCGGCCATCCTTTGGTCTGGTCCCGACGCTCTGGGTAAATAATGTTGCTAGAAAGAATAGTGTAACTCTCCGGGCCACGGCGTGGCCTACACCACTTACTTACTATATATTAACAGTGATACCGAAATCAACTAGCCTATGAGCGTCTTGAGCAGTTGCATTCCTACTTAGAAACCAATACAACCCATCGTTCGTTCGACCAGTCTCCACATACGGGAATCACAGCTCGATCATCAAGGCAGAATGTTATCAATCGTCTTAGCCTGAGTACGATGGTGCTGTACAGTACTGTGGGAACTGCTGTGGTCATCACGGAATATTACCTAACCCAAAAATGACTAGAAAGGTCTTGTCAGCGCAATTTTTCGGATGAAATTCCTGTTTTAGACAACTTCGTAAAGCGGAAATCACCTCTCCTGATCACTAATATATAGTCCCAGCTAAACTGTACCGCGATCATTTCCAATTCAACAAAGTCCTGATGCGATAGGTGATTAACCTAGTCTTCGATTTTGCCCAACTTAAACTCTCCAGGACTAGGTTCAGGACAAGCACTCGGTATATCCAAGCCGAGCTTGCCCGCCTCGGGAGGATCAAAACGCAACCTAGTAAACTAGGTGCATTAACTCTACCTGCATACATAGATATATACTTAGATATATATGGACAATGATATCCTTACAGCCGTTTCGAGAAGGCGGAACATTGGTTTCGGAGGCTGGTTATGACGAATATATCCTGTTATGCTTACAAACCGACTGAAAGATCACTAAATCTAGACGTAGAATTTGACTGACAGGACTCATCAGCGAATCGAGGTCAGATAGCTACGCCTCTTTAGATAAGTCTACTCGTCTTGATTTCATCATATGTAACCACGGCATATGCGTCAGCTGTTCTCACGTTACTATGTGTTATTTCAACCCCATGGGGATGGATGGATGGATGGATGGATTACGCCGAAGGGCAGCACGCTCCATCTACACATATTCGGGTACGACCGATATTAGGCAACTCGCCACGAGCTCGTTGCAACGTTCAGATCTGACGGCATTTATGTCTCAAGAAAAATACAAATCAAATTGCTTATCTTCCTGCGAGCGCCATCCATAATAAAGAGCCGCGGTACCCCCTCCACACAAGACAAGTCGAGGTCATCTGCTCTGCCAACACATCCCCACGCAACCTTTGGCAGTGAATTCGCCTACTACAATCAACCGAGCCATAGGGCCGGGCTATTTAAGAGCTGCAGGCAACAATATGCATGCAGACTGCGGCCGTCTCAGTCTACACTACGTATGCACAGGCAAGCAAGCGCCTCGCACCTCTTGGCCAGTAGCATGGTCCATCCCACCGCAGTTACCAGGGAAAGTGGTCAGAGATTTCCGTGAATAGCAACGATCGCACCCACCACATGATCGTTCGAATTTTCTAACTCGTCGACTTGCGACCATCTCTCAGCTTTCCCAAAATGGAACCGGCCTTAGCTTTTGTCGGCAACCCTATCGATGCTTTCGTGTGTGTATAACTAATAGTATGCGCCCTTGGAGGGTCGAAAAGGTGTGTGCGTCAGCCTTAGACGAGGTTGAGTCGAAACTCTGCGAACGGCAAGTCCACGGCCGCTTTGGTAGCACCATCACACTCGGATCGCCCAGTGGAATATATCATATCCCAACGCCGAGTGACGTAAAACCGCGCGCTCCAATGCCAATGGACCACTTCAACAGATGCAGGAGGGAAGCACTACTGCAAACACTACTATGTCAGTATCGAGCTTAGGCAACTGGGCTTGGAGCGAGGCTCCGCTGGGACCTGTCTGTCGATGCCAAGCTGCCGGAACGTACGGAGCACCACACTACCCTCACACCCATCCGTTCTGCCGCCCCGTTGCTTCGAGCAATGCATGTGAGTTAGTCCATTGAAGCAGACATTTTGGCATTTCTTGCCCTGCAGATACCTCGCGTCACAGGACGCTGCCGCCCATGCCCACCCTGCGCAGCAAATGTGTGTGTGCCCGGATGCAACCGAAGCCTTTCCCCAGGCACACAATGCTCATAATGCTGCTTCTCGTTAGGCTGCAACTGCTATCGCCGACGTTACATAGTATTCCCTATCTTGTAGGCAGTACTACGTGAAGTTCCCCCCCATCAAAGCTGCTTAGCTCTCCTAACTGACTAAAGAATGACTTGGGAGGACACTCAGAACCCAATTCCATAATATCTTTACGTAGCAGCGTTGGTTAATTCCGGATCGATCAGTCTCATTCATCTCATATTGTGCCCTACCAAATTCGTTACTATGCAAGTGCTGGCCACCACAAGCCACAGCATTTCAGGGGCAGCATGAGCCTGGTTGGTCGTCCCCGGACAACACTCGTCTGGTCAAACCCCAGACTCGCTCCATCTTTTATTACGGGACGACACCAGTGGAGGGTTTGATTGTCGCCTTGTTAACAGCTAGGAAGGTTTACGATTGGATGGTACAGAATACAGTGGGCGTTGGCACCGCTGCAGCCGAAGCTGCTGTCGGCGTGAGCGTTTGGCTACCAGCATCATTACCAGCATCATTTTTAGCAAACATAAATCGAGAACACGGGTTTAGGCTATGTTAGGTTTATACTCACCTATCAATACTAACCTGTCGAAGCTGGCTGGCAGACGAAGGGGCCATCACATCAACGAAGTAGTGGAGCTGGATCCGGCCTGGTGCTTACAGATCTCTCCCGGTACGCTTCGCGATAGATTGTCGATACTCAGGAAAAGTCCGGATTACCCAAGACAACTTTAATCGGCACATCTTCGTGAGCCATTGGGAGGGCTGCTAATCGTATACGAAGCCATGTTAGGCAAGAGCGCTCAATTGGTAGCACAGTTGTCCAGTTTGCCAGACGTAATAATTCATACGCATAGTAAATAGTAGCTATAGATAGACAATGAATCTTGTTTCAAAGAGCTGGAGATCAGTTCACCTCCCTCACAGGTAACATAAACTTAGTCGAAAGATAACTGTCCTCTTCATCTTAAGGTTAGCACTGCTTTAAGTGGAGGTGAGATGAATTACCTTATATATCCATCCCCTTGATGACACGAGGGCTCGAATTGCAGCAAGTCTTACGACTTTACTTACACAAACAGTTCCACCAACCCATCCATGTGTTGTGTCTTAGCTCTTCGACAGTGGTTCCAATGGCATAGAACAGGGCGGTAGGGATCATTGGTACTTTTCTTCGACCCCCGAGTCCCGCCCTCGCATGAAAGGTCTTTTGACATAAATCTCTGAATGTTCAAAACCGGGATCCAACCCAGTATCGTCTTACATGGTTATCCATGTCTCTGTCCCGATGTTTTGTGCTTGATACAATGTATCCAGCTACGCTCTGTGACGGCCCCCGCCAATTCTCTATAAATTTATTTTGAATGGTTTATCGCCACTGCTATTCTGTTCGACAATCTATAAATGTAAAACCTCCATTTTTAATTTGAGGTATCACTCAATCAGAGGCTGCTGCCTTTTGGAACGGCAGTGTAAGTGTGGAAAATATCGACTTCCTACACTCATACTGCAAACGACTACTTATCCGGCTAACAGGCCGAGATACAGAGCCGCCGCGACTCTTGAGAGTATATCTGAAGGAATCTAGAACGCATTAAAAGGCACCAGCGCTGTGTAACATGACGCGCGAGCTGGTAACAGTAAAGAGATTTCACATGCCTTGTACTATAAGCTGGGCCAAAGTCATGAGATTGGTTCTCTTCGCAACTGAATATCGCTTTCATAGGACTTTCTAGTTTTAATCTATAAGGTTTCCACCGTTGCAGAATTCGCGATACTTGATTATAACTTCTCCGCCATCATTGCGCGTGTTTTCAAAAAGAGTCCGATCACATCAACATATCGACTTACATCCCACCCAATAATTATGCCGAGAGGGAGCTAAAGCATGGCGAGAGCTGAATGCGCCACTGAAGGATTTATCATAGCAGCCCAGATATGTTGAGATACAGCATTTATGTATATGAGTTTGGTAAAGGGAAAAATCCAAGATCCAAGTTGAAGACTATGGCCAGCCAGCATCTAACTGAGTAGTTACCCAATAGGAGGCCCCGTTAGGGAAAGGCCTTGCAGCTGAACCACCCTAACCTATGGCTGGACTCTGCTTGTGGCAACCCTTGGCTTCTGATTTCCATTCTGACCAATCAGGAGCAATTCTTGTCTAAGCGAAAAGTCGAAACCCCCACCTTCGCCCGAACATGGTTTTATCTTGGAAGGTTTCTCGATCTCATCGAACGCGGCCGGACCCGTATAGGAAGGTTTTTTTCTAAGTGGTTTTTGTTTTTTTTCTCACCTCGGTTTCCCCCTGTATAGTCCCAAAGCTGCTGAGTTCCTCGTGCAGTTTTCTGACTTATCTCTTCTCAAACTCTGTACGACACAGAGCAGAGTCAACCTTGAGTATCCTTATCAAGAGAAGCTGGAAGCTGTTGATCTGACGATCCCAGCACAAAGTTTGCGCTACATCCATTTCCGTATATCTGCAGCGCTTTTCCCTCCTTGCAGATCGGTGCATGCATGCATGACCTTCCCTTTTCACCTTGAACCTCACCTTTTTCTCGTCTCGCCTCCAACCCCCCACCACACCGACCGCATAAGCACATTGAGGCTTATTTACACATGAGACATCACCGTCCGAGGTAACATTGTATAGTGGCAAGCGACTTCAAAGTCTTTGCGCTTGCTTGGGGGTCGTAGGAAAGACTTACTTAATCCGAATAGTCTCAAGACGCTTTGATACTTTCCTTATTATCTTTAGAGATTTTACTCTCTGAACCAGTTGAGCCGCCAGTCAACTCAAAGACACAAGTGAATGCATGAGACGTTCTGACCGTGCAAACCAGTTTGTGCAGTCTCTTCAGGGTTTGATAGGAGGAAACGGAGGATCTTCACGACAGCAGGGCTATACTCCCGTTCAACAGTTCGAAATGGCGGACCACTTCCCGACTTCTGAGCAGAAATCAGGCGACGAGTCCAACTCGCTGGGGAACACTGTTGAGATCACGGCTGTTCCATCAGATACCAACCGCGATTATGGCACTACAAGAAACAGTGATGCCGTCGCGGCGGACAACGAAGCTGTGAGCCATGCGTTGCACGATCTCGAGGGCACAAAGGTGCACTGGTACTCGTACCTCACGACGCGGGACTTCTGGATCGTGCTCGTGGTTGGACAGATTCTCGCGTTGGCCATCACGTCGACGAACACGTTCTCGTCCCTGCTGGTGGAGAACAACACGTCCATCCCCGCCTTCCAGTCTTTCTTCAACTACGTGCTGCTGACGATTATCTACCTCACGTACACGCTATACCAGTACGGGTTCAAGAAGTTCGGCGGCATCCTGTTGCGTGACGGATGGAAGTACTTCATCCTCTCCTTCCTGGACGTCGAGGGCAACTACTTCACCGTGCTCGCCTACAACTACACGAACATCCTGTCGGCCCAGCTGATCAACTTTTGGGCTATCGTCGTGGTCGTAATCGTATCTTTCCTCTTGTTGCGCGTGCGGTATAAGATCTTCCAGATCGCCGGTATCCTAATCTGCGTCGGTGGCACGGGCGTCCTGCTAGCGAGCGACCACATCCAAGGCACGAACGGCGGACCCGGCGTAAACCTGTTGAAGGGCGACTTGTTTGCGCTTCTGGGCGCCACCATCTACGGCCTGACAAACACGTTCGAGGAGTGGTTCGTCAGCAAGCGGCCCACGTACGAAGTTCTCGCCTTCCTCGGTTTCTTCGGCATCTTTATCAACGGGACGCAGGCCGCCATCTTCGACCGGCACAGTCTCCAGACGGCCGACTTCACCGGGCCCGTCATCGGCTACATCGTGGGCTACACGCTGGTGCTCACTCTCTTCTACTCTATCGTGCCTTTCCTCCTGCGTATTGCTTCCGCCGCCTTCTTCAATATCTCCCTGCTTACCGGCAACTTCTGGGGCACAGTCATCGGCGTCCGCGTCTTTGGATACAAAATCCACTTCCTGTATCCTATCGCCTTCGTTCTAATCATCGTCGGTCAGCTCATTTACTTCCTGGCTGGCAGCATGCTCGGTGACTCCAAGAAGCCGTGGCTAGGCGATGCCCAGGAAGACGGCGTGGCCGGGTTTGGCACCGCGAAGCTGAAGGCGATCAATGCTGCCCGGAGAAGAGCGCAACTTGCTGAGGAGGCGAATCAGCCGACAACAGAACAGGTCTAAGGGCGCTTCGCATAACGCGATCTCTTTGGCCTTTACATTTTACTTGTTGTTGTCTTGATTTGCATACCCAATCCGAGTTGGTTGGAATGTGGTCTATGAGAGTTCTCTTATTGATGTTACATACAAGTGACCAGGTAGGAGGCTAGTCGGGTGGCTAGTGGAATACCCTACTAACGAGTACATGTCGCACGATACCTCTTATCTAGTAAATATAATATAAATACAATTACAAAGCTGAATATTGTCTATATCATATCCTTTATCGCTCTGTGCAATATATGTTGCAAATTGCCTAGCCCTTGCATGGAACAATTACTGGACTTGCTTTTCTGGAAACATTGAAGTTTTCCACTCAGAATCAACTGCCAGGTATAAAGGAGCCTCTAAATTACATCCCAGTTTAGTATCTTGTTTCAACCTTACAAATCTGAACTTATTATACTAGAGCCAGCAGTACCAGTGTGGCTCTAGACTACCGCTGAAAACAAATACGAGGCAGCGCGGTACTCTGAAAATGGAGTAAAATCTCAAATGGTATCGTTGATAGCTGACATAAATATGACCAAAAACATTAGTTTAAACATTACCAATAGTCCCTCAATCCGCTATGCACCTCCTCTTCCCCAAGCAATCATCAATCTATAAACTAAAATAGTTTATCGCGCGCTTGCCAACCCAGGATCGGGTGGACCAAAATAAATTTAGTTTATGGGGAATCATATAAATCCGTTGCCCATACCATTCCCTCCTAATCGCGTGCTGGGGGGTTTGAATGTATCGACCTCTGGCCGAGTATTCTTCACAGTTGAGGACCGCGGAGGAGGTCTCAGTCCACCTCCGAACTCGCCCTCCATTCTCAACCCCGACATTGTTCCGGTGGTCTCAGCACGTTTCAAATGAGATGCCGTGCCTGCTGATGTCCATGGACGATTGAAAGACCGAAAAGTAGGTGATTCGGCACCTGAACGGGAAGTCGAGATGCGAGGCAGCTCAAGAGGCTCATAAATAGAAAGAGGTTCAGACCCAGATTCCGAGTACACTCTGGAATCTGCAGGAGAGGGGGACATGGCGGCGCGGTCGAAAGAAGGCATTACAGGTGATGGTACAGGCCAATAAGACGAGTCAGGCGTAAGGGGGTTGCGCTTTAGAGAACGAGGGGGGATCGGTGGGGTAGTTGGGGAGGGAGTACGGTCGGTATCTATCTCCTCCCGCGGGAATGTGAAGGCGCCAAAATGCGAACCAGAAGACTGTGATGGTGGCGGGAAACGAGGGCTGGCCAATGGGCCAGTAAGTGGAATTACGGGGCTTGTAGTTTCGGGTGAAGGAGGATAGTCGTAAGCATGGTCTTCGTCATACACGGATGATCCTCCCGGAGAGTCAATTGAGCGTTGCTCCCAAGTTTCGTTGGCAAGTGCCGAACGGTTAGAGCCCCCTTGTATTTCAACTTGTGACCGTAGTGGTGATCTCACGCTTACGGGTGTAAGTGACCTCGGATTACGATCGGCTGCGTTTAGACGAAAGCCCATATTGAGGGTAAGCGGAGGCGGGCGTTCAAATGAGCGTCCGCTGTTTAACGTCTTTGACCGGTCAGCCAGTGATAGCGAAGGTATAGTGCCACTCTCTGCTGCTTCAATTTTCATCTGTAAGCTATTTCGGCGCTGTGTATTGATGGTGAGTGTGTCTCGCTTGGCGAGGACATTCTGAATAATTGGTTTGGCATTCCCTTTTTTGATGGGCGGTGATGTTGGCTTAGGAGAACTGGCTGTGGTAGGCGGCTTCTCTTCGCTGGCACGAGGTGTCGTAGATGGCGAGGGTAGAGACGTGGGCCCAAAATTTGAGAGGGGAATCCGAAGTTTCTCGAGATCTGATGGAATACTACGGTTTGACGGTTGAGCTTGAGTTACTGGCGGTTGAAGCGGTCCAGACGTCGAGTTTTCTGATGTCTCCTTATCCACAATTGACTGTGGCGGAGACGGAGGCTTCTGAGGGGACTGGCTCTCTGTCTGCTGCTTGACTGTCAACCGAGTAGAGGTCGACTTTTTTATGCGTAGGGGCGCAGGCGCATCAACGGTCTCACTGAAATTGCCGAAATCTGCAAATGAAGACACATCCTCCGGTAAGTCCAGTTTCAACTCGTATTGGCCGAGTGGTGACTTGGGCGCCGCGCTCAGCGGTGTACTTGGTTGCCCATCATCTCGCGGAGTTGAGGCCGGACTCAGAGGCCCTTTGAAACCTGCTTTGGCCGAATCCCGAGTGAAATGTACATCGAGAGGATTGACCCAGGTCTTGCTTCTGCCGTCGGATGTGCTAGGTCGAGCCATGGGGTTGAAGCTAGGAGGCGCTAAACTCAGGCTCGTCGACGATCCAGTGTTCAAGCGGCGACCAAGACTGGGATTAGATGCATGGTGCCGTAAACTTGGCGGGGTTGGAAGGTCTACCATACTGGAACCGAATTTATTCGAGGCGAAAGGAGCTACTTTGAGCGCCTTGAACTTGCTCTTTATCGACCGTGAGGATTGCCTAGACTCTGGCCGCGAAATCGAATAAACGCTCGCTTCATAGGTAGGATTAGGTCCACCTTTGAAGTCGAAGAAATTACTGTCGATAGCATTGGGGTCGTCAAGATTCCGAAGCTTGGGGGTGGATGCCTCTAGGTCTTTCGAAGGTTTTCTGTTTCCGTGAGTATGAAGACGTCGTGTGCTCTCAGCTGCTCGTTCGACTTACTTCTTCTTCTCGCCCCCGATCTTTAAACCGAAAAATGACACCATCGCAACTAGACTCCGATACGATCGAGCGTGAGAATGATTGTATCAAAGCTCGTAACTGCTGATGATGATGATGGAACCGAGGTGGTAATAGTGAATAGCACCCTCAACTCTGAATTATAGTCGACTACAATAATTAACGATGCCTCGACTTCTGCTGCGCTTCGTCGACTTGAGAGCGTTATAAAAGCCGGGTTTATTTGCTATATGCTGAGATATGGTTTTGCGGCGCCGGCGTCGAAGATCTCAAGAGATGGTTGGTTGCCTGTCGAATAGCTATAATTTGCGCGATGCCAAGGTCGCGTGTTCACGAGAGATGCGGCTCGATGTCCGACTGTGGGTTAAGTGAGCGTGTCGAAGGTTACGGTAGGGGCACCAGAGAGAAACGGTGCACACGTAAAGGGGGCGCAAGAGGTGCTGCTGAAGCCGTCTGTCGAATATCACGACGATCAAGAGGAAAGAGAGAGAAAAGGCGGCGGCGGCGCAACGGCCATTGGCTGATCTCCACGATGTCAAGCGACGAGGGGCCTCAAGACAATCACATTATTGGTCTTCACAACATGACCAGTTACCCCAGGGTCTAAGTCTACACTACACGTAGTAGTGCGTGCCTACTGAGGATTGAACATTTGACCGAGGGGAATGGAAGGGCGGAGAGACGACGCGAGGTGATTGGGGGGAGGGGGGGGGACAAAGTACCGCGCACTACACCTACATGCCTTCAAAGTTAAGGTACCTTACAGTGGGCATGAAGCATGTGGGTAACTGCGACGGGCGACATGTGCAGCCGCCTAACCCTAAAGGTGAGATTAAAGACCCTTCCTCGCCTTCCTCGACAAAACGGGCATCTACAGGGAAGGGTTCTTGCTCCTGATTCCTCGTTTGCTCGGTCTACTAGGGCTAATGCCAGCTCCCGCCAAGCCTGTCCAGGCATGGGGTTTAGTCCCGAATAGGTAATCCTCAGGGATATTGGAAATTGGACTGAGAGTCAGCCCCGCAACTATTACTCTTTCCTCTGAATCTAGTATGTCTTGGCCCAAGGAAACCGCTTGGAGCATTAGGGGAACCCGGCGTATAGGTATTACACTTATAGGTAGGTATGTAGGTTATCAAGCGTGAAATCGTCGTGGACCACGACTTTTCAGAATTCTTGGTGGAGCGTCTTCGCTAAACCAAAATACCTATACAGATATGTAGGTATAGGCAGTACCTGTATGAGCCTCTACTTATTGTTTGCCTCAGTCATTAGACTAGCTAGACTACCTGGGTGGCTGCATACTAGTCCATCTGAGTCCCTTATAGTAACATCGTGTTAACGGATAAATATGGCTCTTCACACGCATCGTTAGTCCTATTTAAGTACTCGTATACTACTAAGTACGCCCCTAGCTGCACAGCATCACAGGACCGTCTTATATTAAGCTTCTCCTAACGGTCAAGTTTCGACTACTCACATTCTTTAGTAACTCAAATACTACTGGCTATACGTGATCTAACTCATCGGGATAACTAATTTGATGTATTATCGAGCACCGCAATAGAAATATCAGGTGTACAGATATGTATCTGCAGACGTGCAAAACAAGATAGGAGAAGTGAACGAGATTGAATGTATCTACGAAAACTCACCGCTGTCTCGCTGAAGTGGCAGTCGATATGAATCATGGCTTCGTGACGCACTCGTTTGGGCTTTTTTCCGAGTAGCAAAAGCCTCTGTTTATGTCTTAGCATCACTGCTGTAAAAAAGGCAATAGTGTGTGTATAACCAGGACTAGTCTACGAAGGTGTTCCAGGTGCCTTGACGCAATAATGATGGCCTTTACTCATCCCAGACTCCTCAATGAGACCCTAGCAGCTGATGTCTCTACATATAGCATCAAAAGAACTGCTCAAATATTCATATGAAACTAGCCAGTTCAGCTATCATGCAAGAAAGGCTTGGGACCGGGGGGTTGGAAATGTATTTAAATTGTATTAATCTTCTAGGGCGTCGAGGGCTTACAGAGACCCGATCCTTTTTGTCCGAATATTCTCGCTATAGCCTTTAAACAGGATCAATTTTCATCTGGTCTGGGTCTATCAGCGTCTCTTCCGGAATTCAACTATCATGGGACAGTTGTCGTTGACCAAGGGGTCACAAAAACGTTTATAACCTTTGTTAATCTATTTCGTATCTAACAGTTACATGATCTCCTGCTGTATGACTTACAACACATCTCCTCCCTAGAACAAGGGCTTGAGATTGGAAGCTTGATTATAACAATTGTCCAGTGCTTCAAAGAAGCTATTAAGGGCTAATATTTCCTCTTCAGCTAAGTGGCAACCTAGGTTCTATGCCAAAGACTCGCTCTCGTATAACCTGTCTCACTTGGTCAGGCAATACACAGGTAGCCAAGCAGCCAAGGCCTCACGGATGTCCTCCGCTCACATAATTATATATATTGAGGGTCTCAAGTGCATCCGTAGTCTCTTGTATGATACATTAGCACGCCTACACAGTTCTTCACAAAAACACGCTGATACCTCGCTATTCTTTCCCGGCGCCATTCTAATAAAGGCTTCGTAAGCAATCGTATATTCACGATAATCATCCGCAAGAGAGTCCTTCAATGTCCTCAACTCCTCACAGTTAAGATGGGACATCCACAGAGTATACACCAGAGCTGTATCGCCTCGGTTTCTCTTTCTCGCTTGCTATTGTCCTTTACTTTGCCATATCTGTACCGTAATATTAAAGGAGATTAATAGACCGAAGGAGAGATAGAGGACCTGGAATTCTTGAGTGTATATAGCAGCTCTCCTTAGACATTGTTGAAGATGATTACTATAGAATACATACGAGTTATATGCAAGTGACCTCCAGGGTTGATCACATTAGTCGAGCGACATGCAATTTCTTATTATATTTCTTTCCAATAGAAAACGTGAGAGCTGTTCGAAAGGGTCGTCATTGTTATTCTTTATTTAACCGCACGCCACTTGTAATAGCACAACGAAGAGACGTCACATACAGTCAATATTATTCTACAAAGGTGATACAGAGACTTTGATGTGTTTTCAAGAATTCACAAGATCTACCTCAAGCACAAGACTCTTATCTGTCACCCAAAGAATACATTACTCTACATATAGGTGGTTAGGAAGTAATGAGGGCTTGATAGATTTGTTGATTGGTTCTTGGGTCTGACATTTGCGGGATCTATGCGTATTAGAACGCCACTGCCATAGTAATTCCAGAGGGTAGCTTGTCAATAGCAGACGAAAATTCGCTGTCCTCTTCCTTCGCCATGCCCCTCTGTCCGGTTTTTTGGTAGTTGTCCAACTCGGCCAAATGTATCGATGAGTACCTTCTCCGTTTCTGTCTCTTAAATTCGCCCATATGTCCCCTGGCGGAAAGGGTGAGTATCGTTATTTCTCTCACGGGATAGCACTTATAGAATGATTTGTTCATGTTCAAGTGATATAGTAAATGCTCGCAGTCCAATTCGCTTCGAGCACCGAAAAGCGAATACGCTCGCCTTCTTTCCTCTTTCCCGCATTTACCGATCGACTCTAGTCCTTCACTCGCTGATACTTCATGCCATCGCAACTCTCGTCTCAAAGGGCGCTGCAAGTACACCCCTGAGGATTACTAGAGGATGGATAAGCGACGCACCACAGAAATCTGTCGCGGCAGTTGATGTGTGTTACGCCGCAGTCGGTGTGCGAGCATGGGCCGTTATATTGGCGCGTTTCTAATAATGAAACAGACCTCGGGCTAATCTCTGCTGGCGCTGCGAGGACTGTGCTGGGAAAGGAGCTGAAAAGACCGGTGGATAGGAGGGTGAGAAGGATTGTTGGTTGCATTCTGAGATATGATGAGTTGAGCCGATAGGGTAGGATGGAAAGGATGAGTGAGATGGTGTTGATCGAATTTATGGTTGTGATAGACTATATCTCGGGCCTATGCTGACTAATTGCGGTTTACTTGCTGTTCAGAACAAGAAGATGGCAGATTATGAGCAAATATATAGACTGAGAAAGAGAAGAGACGGAAGACACACTGAGGAGTCATTGTGGGCTATTTATCTCACCGACAACTGTGCAGGTAGTCATCTAAGCCACCTGGCACTGGTCTATTTCATGCATACCAAGGAACGTTTCCAAGAACAATATGAGAGAGATTGAGACCCAAGGAACATCCCTTCTGCCGAGCGTTGGACTAGTTGGACATGGCCAAGAGCGCCGAGTATTTATGATGATATGATCCACGTCAAATCCCGCCGCATAACGCTTTACACACGCTTACTTACTTCCAGGCCTCACACAGCCCCAAACTCAACTCGAATGCTTGGATATAAGCGGGCCAAGATCTAGCTGAAAAGAAAAGTAAGATCGGGATCTTCTTACGAGTGGAGTACCGAAATCAAAATCTACCGAACGTAGATAAACCTAATCTTCTATTCAGCACCCTCTCATGTTTTATATTTTCCGTATGTGTAGATTTAGATCAGATGTCTCGAACAACTCGAATTTGACGCGAGGTTTTGGAGGCCGTGATTCACAATATTCACCGTGAACAAGAAAGCCAACTCGGCGCCGAGCCCTGTTAGACAAGATACCCCGCCTTTATTCGGCAGGCTCGGGACGTACGGGCCGCTGTTGATCGGCTTGGCCCGTCTCGGCGGTTCCACGAGACACGAATGAGTGCTTATCTAGCCGTGGTCCTAAGTGCCGTAATCAATGTGCAACCGCGGCTCCTCTTGGCTGCCTTGGGATACCATGGTACGGGCTTATTAAGCACCTGGGATAGGTAATGACAGAGGACTTCGATAAAGACACTATCCCAAAAATGAACTGTGAGAGATTGGTTGTGTGGTAAAGCTCTGTCTAAATACATGAATTCATAAGCTCAAATACATGTGTGTGTTTATGTAGGAATGCTATGCCGGATATCTCGTAAAGTTAGTGTGAAATCAAGCCTCATCTTCAGTTATTCTGTCGTGAAACAATACTTACCCAGATCCAAAACGCCGTGTCACCATGCATTCTAAATGCGTCCAAACCTTATCAACTAAAAATCACTAGAGTGGTATGACATGTGATCGCTCCTAATCACAATGCCGATTCGGAGTCTTCACTGTCATTTTTGGCCCGGCCGTCTTCTTCCACATCGATCGTGGCGTCTTTGGCTTGAATTGGTTCATAAGTGGCGACCTTTCTCGTGTCAAGTTCCTCTTTCTTCGTTCCAGAGTCTGCCCCTGAAGCATCTTGCGATGTAGGAAGAACACTTTTATCTCCTTCGTCCTCCTTGATGCTTCCTTCAGGATGTCGGGTCGGGAGTTCTTTTTCAGTCGCCAGAGATGCACCTTCTGTTGACTGTGTTGGCGGAGTGCCTGGAGCCATCGTCGGCTTTTCGACTTCTTTCTTCTCCTGTGGCTCGGCATTAGCGATAGCATCAGAATCGTGGCCGTCGTGGTCCTCAGACAATTCTAAGGCTTGCACCATCTCATCGATCTCATCAAGCGCATCATACACTTCCTCCTGTGTTTCTCTCGATCGTTGTTTTTCCGCTTCTTGCTCACCCACGAGAGCAACCCACGTTTTCTCCAGCTCGTCTCTCCACCCAAGCTCGTCAGCTAGCTTGCGAATACCGTCGTCGCATGGTCCTAGGCACACCACGTCATCGGCTCGCGTGCCGAAATCGCCTACTCGCTCCATGTTGAATAACAATCTGGGTACCTTGTCCCTCGCTAGACGCGGCAATCCGGCGAATGGATGAACTAGCAGACTCGTGCCAACGACTATCACAAGATCGGCTTCCTGCGGCACCGTTGCATTGTCGAAGAAGGCCTTGGGCAACTGCTCGCCAAAGAACACAATGTCAGGCTTCACGAGACCCCCACAACCACCACGAAGGCAGACCGGCGCAGACGCCGACTCGACACACTTGCGCATCTCGGTGTCGGGAAATGGCTCCTTGCAGTCGATACATCGCTGGGTGGCGAAGCTGCCGTGGGCCTCGACTATCAGCTCTGACGGGACACCGGCGGTGCGCTCGAGACAGTCGATGTTCTGTGTAAAGAGCATACGCAGGAGCTTCCTCTTGGCGAGGAGCGCCATAAAGGCATGCGATACGGTCGGATGGAAATTGCCGGGGTACAGCTCCTTTGCCAGGACGTAGAAGGGTCGCGGATTATTGCGAAAGAAGTCGATCTCGAACACTGCCTCTGGGTGAGGCAGATTGAGACGCGCAAGATTGTGGTAGAGCCCTGTCCTGGGAGAGCGGAAGTCGGGGACTATATACGAGATATCTGTTAGCCACTACGACGACTTGGAGCGGGTGGTGAGCCGACTGCAGATGGTGGAAGGCAGTAAGTAAGAAACCAGTACTCACTCCCTGCAGCGGTAGAAATGCCAGCACCGGTCATGACGACGATTCGCTTTGCTCGACCGCTCTTGATGAGGTCGGCGACAGCTGATATGCTGCGATCCGACAGCGTGTCGGGCCTTGTGTCCTCAGACACCAAGCTGGAGGTTTCTTGGCCCATTTTGAAGCGTCGCGACGCTTTTTGGTGCCGCCCTTTCTTTTTGCGCCCTATGATTGCGAACTGACGGTTGTGAGCATAAGAGTACCGTGGTTACTTGTGTCTTGGCGTGATAAAAAGAATAAATCAGTGCCTGATGTACATGGGACAAAAATTACTATGTAGGTAGGTAGTTTCTTATAGGCATTCTTGTGATTCCCAATAGGCAACTACGGTTCAATGGCGGGGCAAGGTGTAAGCTGTTAATGGCTTATCGATTGCCATTGTACTAGGTATGTATACGCTACTGTACTTTGCAGATCAGTTGTCTAGGATAATCCTTGGACATCGAGTAAACTCATTTGTCGTTTTGATCTGTTTTTGGGTTCTTGTCCTAAACTCTACCCAATTGGTAGGATAGGCAGGATAACTATTTCTACTCTGTAGTTATTTTAAGGTTTTTTTTTTCCTCAGGCCGCCTAAAAAAATATTGACACCGGGACCCTGCAGACCTCCCAAGCCAAACCATTTTTCGTTTGAGACATACAAGCGCTAAGCGCCTGGTCCTTCTGTCTCCTATTTATCCTGTGTTGATAGTGTTGAAGGTTCATCAGTCGTATCCTATTGTACAGACAATACGGGACAAGGAGAGTAAGAATTAATACAATAATATTTTGTCCACCTTTCGATAATTAGTTTGAGACGCCGGCCCATTCTAGAGTCTCCAATGCCAGCATTACCAAAGCTAATGTCGATGGAAGAATCCTGCGAATGGTTAGTTAATTGAAAAATGCACCAAGCTGGGATGGCTATACTCACCAAACGACGTAGCTCTGAAATAGAATCTTGGACATGACGCCTTCGTAGACTTCGTTGATCTGGCAAATCTGCGCTAGTTGGAGGGCACTCGGCGCGCCGGTGAGGAGGAAACAAACGACAATGAAGATTGGGTCGTCTAAGATACTGACGGGGATGTGCTTTGCGATGAGGGCTAGGATAGGTGTCATGATAATGGTCGGGAGCACCATCCGGCTGATTAGGGACGCAATGAGGAGTCGTGATCCTATTTTGGCCTCCTCTGAATCTTTAATCTCACTATCCTTCGTGTTGTTTGCCAGATTGGCGCCGAGAACAACTAGGATGAGTGGTACAGCAACACCTCCACTCAGTGTGACCGCATCAGTAACGCTGTTCTTAACAAACGACCCTTTTTCGAAAAACAACCTCTGAAGGCTGGGAATCGAAGCCACAACAACCGAGACTAGCATGGCCCATAGCGGAGGATTCATGAACTCGGAGACAAAATTCATAGTCTTCTCCAACAGCGATCTGAGCCCCTTAGGTAGCTTGGAGTAGGTGCGCAGACACAACTGGCGAGTCTTTTCCTTCATACTGGTGGAGGCTCTGCGGAGAACAGACTGGCATCGAGCAAAAAAGCCCAGAGCGTCTTTGGAATCCTCTGGTTCGTCTAAATCTCGCATGTGTGGGAATGACATGATGTCATCGGATGGAATTGCATAAGGACCGTTCTCGGTATCACCACCGTTTCCGTTCATCGTTACTGACCGTTTCTTTGGCGTTCCAGTTCCGTCATCGTCGGAATCAGCCGGAGATGCGCTTGACGCGGTGGCGACCGGAGTTTGGCCAGCTGGCTCGTACATTTCATCATCTGAGCTTTCCGTGTTTCCGTCAAGGTCCGGTATCAATACCTCGTTGGATACATCATCATCTCGATACCGACCTTCTTCTATGCACTCGTCACGGTATTCCTCATATTGATCCTTTTTAGCCAACAAGACGTGAAAGCCCCAACTCCACCGGACCATCTGCCCAAGCTGTTGAAAAATCAAGAGGTACAATATACCCCGAGAAGACACCAACCCGCTGTGGTCACCCTGAATCCGATCCCAGGATAGTCCCTTCAGTGTTTGCGACAGTGAGATGACAAGGGATATGGGAAGCGAGTTCGAGTTGCCAAAGACGCTCATGGCAGTCACGAAGTTAGTTGCCCTTTTCCCGAATCGAAATAGTTTCGAGATAAATATGGAGACTCCATATGAGATGCAAGTTTGAATGATGAAGATTATCGGAATAACAGCAAGGTCACCGAGTTGATTTGGGTTTAATTGCTTTGCCAATTTGCTGAATATCAGACAGGGCGTGAACAGCCACATATTCAAGTTTGCTACAAATTTTTGATGTTCCGGCTTGAAGAGACCCTTCCTTGCGAGAATACTATGTAATGGGAGGTTAGCAACTGCCATCGTGAGCGATACCCATAAGTGTTCGAGGGCACATGGAGCTATAAGAAAAAAAGCCACGAAATCATACATGCGACTCAAGCATAATTGATAAGAACTCTATAGCGGAGAATTTAAAACGCACCGGGAGGTACTTACTACCCAGGTAAGCTAACACATATGACCTCTAAGACAGCCTCGAAGACAAGGATAACCAAGCCAGCGAGGGACGGGTGCTGGTCGTGAGGTCTCATCGCAACATCAGCTGTTGGCACATTGTCCGGGGTCCAATTGATGCCCGCATTGTTGACCAGAACCAAGGATGAGTACGGGGAACTCATAGTTTGCTCGGTTTTTATGATGCAGAGGTCGACGGGTGTGTGATGGTGGTGAGGAGTGAAGAATCGCGATCGATGGAACTATGACGATATATGTCAATTGAACTAACACGTAACACGCGTTATTGTCAGCGTGGATCCCGGGAGCTCGGATGATGGAAATGAAAGAAATAAGAATGAAAGAAATGTGTGTTTCAATGATGGAATGAGATGCGCCAGAGGAACAGGTATACCAGACGACTTGCTGTACGTCTGGAATTTGTCAGACAAAGACAGAGCGCCCTTGTCACTGAAAGTGAAGGAGAAATGAGCGTTTTTGTTTCGAAAGCTGCGCCTGCGCAGAATCGTAAGCCCTGCTAGGAAGTTACAGGTAGCTAACTCAGGCAGCCCATCCGGTCGCCCCCGAGACGGGAACCAACATATATGCCTGCAATTCAGCGCTGTGATTGGCTACAATACCCCTGTAATGTGCCAAGCCTGCAGACGGCCTTGCCTGCCGTGACAGCCAAGAATACCAAGGTCCGCCAAGTCGCCGGTCGACGTCTACTTCTGGCAATCAGTTGAATTTTCCTACATCTGATAAACTGATAAAGCGCCAGATTGTTTCGCACAGACTAAGATAGTCGTTTATTGGGTGTCTGTGCCAATACCAAGTTTCTAGGCGATAACCCTACTCGCATCATGCGGAATCCGTCTAAGCAGTGATTCTGCAATAGCACCGCGGCATCAAATATGTCAAATGTTTATTTTTCTTGGCCTACGCTTCTCGACAACGCTTCCCGTATCGGCAACCAAACAGAACAGAAGGGCCCATACGAAATACTATGTTTTTCTGCCTAGAATTCCAAAGTACTTGACGAAACGTGGCCGTAATTTATATGTCTATTCGAACCACGACGTTGAAAGCCCAAGACTATACCAAGGAAACGTACGAGGAATAGCGGCATAACACCCCCCCTCCCCCCCCTAGCTATGTCTGTCAAAACAGAAAGCTTAAATCGATCGATCGTAAGTTGTCAGTACCCTTTTCATTCTTTTTTCTTCTCTTCTTTCTGATCTATTGTTGCGTTTGCAGATGAATATCTGATGTTATAGAAGTCATCAGCCATCGTGAGGGGTTAGTCCTCTTTCGCTGTCTGTCGTACCTCCGTACACTGTCCCTTTCTCTTTGGGCTCGCATACGTGGGTCAGCAAGAGCCTTAGCTCCAACGGTGATGCACCTGCAAGTAAGTGATGGGCAAGATTTGTTTCGAAGCTGAGTCAGCCCCACGAGCATCGCGTTCAAGTATCTACCCCACACAGCTCAACTAGACCTCTTAAGCCTCGGAGCAAAATGTCCTTCGTACTCAAGCAGTTACCACGATGAGAGCGGTTGACAAGCACTATATCTCCAGGAGGACTGACAGAGGGAATCACTGATTACATGAGTATGTATGAATTTGATTGTTGTCGCATGTGTCGCTGAAATTCACAGGATACCTACCTGGTAGATTGTGAAGAATATGATGTGTCTCTCTATAACGTCAGTAGTACATCTGTACAATAACCCATATGACGTAGTGGTTCCCTATGTGTAGTAGTGCAGTCGCGCAACACCTACACCTCTACTAAGAATTGGTCGCTGGTGGGCATCCACGGTTTTGTTCTGTCGTAGCAGCGTCTAGATTTGCCAATTTGCCAATTTGCCAATTTGCCAATTTGCCAAGTAGTAGGGAGTTGGTTGGTTGTAGGGTAGAATTCATGGTAGCGTAAGCTGGGCAGGATCAGCTATAGTGATGACGTATCTTCACCGCTGGCGCAGTCAGATCTCCTGCACATCCCACTCTTGTGTGGCTTGATGACGTTTCGTTAGCCACAATCTTCGGCCTATCAACTAAACTTCCAGTACGATAAGTTCACGATACCGAGATAATGCCACATCAATTACGTGCCTGCGAGCTTTGGGCTAAACGAAAATTGAAACCAAGATTGTCAAATCACAAATGGCCCTAATCCGAGGCGAGACGGTAGAGCTAACCGTGGGACTGGTAACAGATGCTTGCTAGGTATCTGGCTCCCAACTACTATGACGAATTATGTGTAGACAAAACTACCCCCTTGGGTTCTTGGACAGCTAGCGTCGTCAAGAAAAGAAAAGAGAGACGAAAACAAGATCCTGCCCAAATGAAATTCGGGCTTGTTCTCTGCTATGTACTTTGCGTGAGTTGAAATGTGTACAGTGCATCCTACTGTGACCACGATGCACAGCGATGGCAGAGTCACCGATGCAGATGCTTGGATCGAAGCTGGAGATGGCCCAATTCGATAGTGTAGCTATGTCTTTGTGAACTGTACGTCTTGCAGCCAGTAAAACATAATATAGTACCTATGTAGGTACCTGCTCAAACAGCCACTTCTGGTCGTTCGTCCTATCTACATGTACGAGCGAGTTGTAAGCATCAACCTGGTAAGTAGGGCAGAGCAAATGCCCAAGGCGGGCTAACACCCACGTGAAACAAGAGCGACAGAGCTTATTTTGGGTCAAATCAGCTCACGGTGCGCGGGGCAGAAGGCGGCGCCACCCTTGTATTGCTTGCCAGTTCCCTGTTCTCCATCAACTTTCTCTGGACTGGACTGGACTGGATGGACACTGGGGAATCACAAGCTCCATTTTTCTCACCCCTCCTCCCTCTACTTACAAAGTTAACCAACCTTGAACCAACCTTGACCTCCCATCACCCACTCATTTGCGTCTGCCTCTACGTGTGCGAATTCGTCGTAATTACACACACCTGCATACACCGCGACTGCTGCAATTGAGGGCTACTTCTCTCACCATATCTCCCTCCATACCTCTCCACGTATCACTCCGTCGTTCGTTAGTGCTGCCGCATCTTCGAACGACACGAGTCGCACGAGTTATTAGACTTCGCGGCGCAAACAAAGACGCGGGCCGGCTTTTACTAGTCACGAACCCTGACTTGTCTACCCATCAGCTCCGGACCACGGACTCCGTCGGTGTCCAGTTCTAGGCTTGGAGTTCCAGACCACAGATCTAGAACCGAACTGTGTCGCCATCCATCCCCCACGAGACGAGACGACACGAGTGCTTTTTGGCTATCCAACAGCCCTGGCTTCGAAAATCAAACAAATACTACCCGAGTGTCTCCACCAGAGACTCGTTTTGAGGCTTTATTGTATGGCTTGGCCTACCTTGCTTAGTTATCTGTTCCTTGCTGACCCTGGACCTCTGCTTCTAGCCCAACCTACCGAGAGCTCGCTCCTATATTTGTGGAAACAACCAATTCAGCGCCCTCTCGCTCGCCTTCTTTGCGCTTCACTCCAGACATCGCTTCGTATCAATTGGTCTTTACGAACACTCTAGCACACTCGACGAGCTACATCATTCAATTTCTATAACGGCTCCGCCTACTACCCTAACCGTCGCAAACGCCATTCAGCCAATTCTCTTGCTGGAGATCTAAGGAATTTTTTCTGCTTGCACTATCTCTAAGTCAAAGTTACTCTCCACTTGATATACCAAAAGGGTACCGACGACATTTCATATCGTGGATTGCTTCCGTGAGCGGTTTTACCATCCTATACTTGAGGCATCACCAATTTTCACGATGCTAGGCGGGACCCCGTTCGGCGGACAGCCGAACACATCAGATGGGGCTGGCGATGGTGATCATTCCGACCAGCCCCTAGGCAGTCCGTCATCATTGGATTCGCTCGACTCCTCGGAGGCTAACACTCCTCTCGAAACCCCCGAAGAACTATCGACAGATCTCCCCAAAAGAATGCCTTCTCTCCGCTCAATATCCGACCCCCAGAGCCCCCGTCACCCTATGTCCGCCTCTTCCACACCCCTGGGTGTCCTTTCGAATGCGAGACGGCCCAACCCTATACCGCACTCTTCGAGCGGTCGCTTACCTGAAGACATAAGTGCCAAGATGAAGGCGTTCCATCTATCACGTCAGGGCAGCTCCTTTCTTGGCCAGCAGGGTGCATCTCCTGGTCCGGCCTCATCTTCGGCTTTGTCTCCAGGTGGTCCCGTCATGGGTGGAGTGCCCGGAAATATGCGACTTCCTGGTGGCCTCCAACGTCCTGGTGCCCCAGCGTTCCCACGTTCGGCGCCTGCCATCAACACAGGAATAGGCGGTGGTGGTTTAGCCGGCAAGAGACGTTTTGGACTCAAGCTCGGGGATATGAATGGTGGTCCTTCACCAGCATCCCCTGTATCTTCGGGCATTGGCCAACAATCCGCAACACAAAACGGTGACGCCCATGTTTCCCAGTTGAAGCAATTCGAAGAATACATCGATACAGAAAAGGGCTACCTAACATTCAAAGGCAAGGCCATCATTACGAACAAGGGAGTCGATTTCTCCGATGGTTCGGTCTTTCGGATATCGCTTGACGAGGTTGAGAAATTGGACGAGTTAGGGAAGGGGAACTATGGCACTGTTTACAAGGTCCGGCATACGAAGCCCCGTGTTCCGCGATTCGGCCCTGGGTTAAGCGGCGCAAAAATGCCCTCGTTTCCAAGACAGTCCAGTGCGGCCAGCGACAAGGTCGAATCCATTACCGACAAGAAAAGTGGTAGCAATACTGGTATAATCATGGCTATGAAGGAGATGCGGCTGGAGCTCGACGAAGCCAAGCTCACGACTATCATCAAAGAGCTGATTATACTCCACGAATGCGCGTCGCCATACGTGATCGACTTCTACGGAGCTTTCTTTCAAGAAAGTGCTGTTTACATGTGCATAGAGTACATGGATGGAGGCTCTATCGACAAACTTTACTCAGGCGGAATCCCCGAAAATATCCTCCGCAAGATCACCTATAGCACAGTGATGGGATTGAAAGAACTCAAGGAGAAACATAACATCATACATAGAGATGTGAAGCCTACTAACATCCTCATGAATACACGGGGCCAAATCAAGATTTGTGACTTTGGTGTGAGTGGTAACCTTGTTGCCAGTATCGCCAAGACAAATATCGGATGTCAAAGCTACATGGCTCCTGAGCGCATTTCTGGTGGAGCATTCATGCAGTCGGGTGCTTCGGATGGCACGTACAGTGTACAGAGTGACATATGGAGTCTGGGGTTGACAATCATCGAGTGTGGTATGGGTAAATACCCGTACCCTCCTGATGTGTCGTCCACCATATTCAGTCAACTTAGTGTGAGTCTACACAGCCCCTATCGACAAGAAATTGTTTAAGTTAACATGCCATTCAGGCCATCGTCGACGGTGACCCACCAAATCTCCCAGATACGTACTCTCAAACGGCACGTACATTTGTGAACGGGTGTCTCAACAAAGTGCCAAAGCTGAGGCCGAACTACCAAGCGTTATTAGCATCTGAATGGCTTAGCGGATTATCCAAGCCAGAAACAATCACAGAAGAAGACGAAGAAGTCGAAGAGAATGATGCCAGTGCTGAAGCTGTCGCTGGCACAGCCGAGAGCGTCGATATCAGCCATTCGGGTACTGAAGATGCCGAAGTTGCGGCATGGGTCAAAGGGGTTTTGGAGAAAAAAGTGAGCGGACAGTATGGTGAAGCAAATGGGAGACCAGCTCTCCATAATGCACAACTGGATGCAGTCGCTATCTCTTTGGGCAGCCCTTCCATCGCAAGGTAGATCTGGGTCCAGAATCTCTACACTTCATCTACTCATAGAAAGAGGGCATTGTGCACACGCGAAAACTACACGTGCATTGCGGAGCGGGCTCTCCGCTCAATCATCTGACGAAGCTCCGATTTATTGCATTGGCGTGGCGTACATGAGTTCTTATATTATAGTTGATGCTTCCCAGACGGGACCCTGGTCCATCATTGGCGCGGTATTGTTAGCTTTTGATTTCGTTTTTCAAAAGAACATGAATTTTTTCTGTCGTTATCTTGGGCATGTTGGTAGGCGGAAGAGATAATCCCTGTACACGTATTTCGGGAGGCGGGAAGAACATTAGATATGCACAAGCGGGAAACATGATGTAGGGTAGAAGTGGAAGGTTTGTCAGATATGCTAGAAGATGACCTTTCCAGCTTGGTCATCTGTATATTGAGATGTAATGGCGAGCAAATATGTACATTCCGACTCTGTTCTTCTGTCCAATAGTCTATAAGAAGACGAATGAAACGATGCACAACAAGTGATCAGCAAAGAATGATTGGTACACGCAAGTAGCGTTGCTCGAGATAAGTTGGATGTGAATAATGTGTTGAATTGCTAATCCCCCTCCCTCAATGATTTGTTAGTCAATGTTGGCAGGGAAGTCTAGGGCATCACAAAGCTGAGCTGGAATTATTCAACCTGTCTAGGTAATCTATGAAATAGTTTACGAATGCTTGAAACGAAATCATTTCTATGTAATGGCTTCACTCCACGGATCATGTTATTTGTCAGGGGCATTTTAGATACACTTATGTATTTTATGGCATATGTAACATATCTCGTAGCGATCGAGCGTTAAGCCCTCTCGCAGATATCTCGATTATGGTTATACATGTAGAACATTAACATTATCATTATTCTCATTTGGCTTCTCCACTTCATCTTCAACTGCCATCATGAACTACCCGCCCCTCCGCGCCTTGGTTGACAAGACAGCTTTGATGCAATCGCATTGACTTTAGGTGAAGAGAGGAGTCGTTAGGTGATCATGCATGGAGCTGACGCGGATGGCTCCGCTAGAAACATGCGGTTTAGTTGTATTCCTCCTTGACGCGGTGGTTATTCATATCGTAGCTTCGTCGGCTGCGCACGCTTCTCTTGCGACCCCAGCGCGAGCCACTGGTGACGTGGTCATCCTTCTTGGAGCGTATGCCGATACAGAAGAGGACCGTGGCGATGAAGAGAGCGGCCCAGGCTCCCCATGTAAATCCGAACGCGTAGACGCCGATGTGAGCACTACGGCCCGCGAGGGTGAACTGATCGCGCATCCGGACGAAGGTCGCCGTCATGAGGGCCGCAGCAACAGTGTGGAAGAAGAGGGCCACGAATGACGTCAGCCCGGCGATGGCATGGCCCAGACGTCCGAAGCAGGCCACGAAGCCCGTGAAGAAGGAAAAGACGGTGAAGACGAGAGCCAGCAGGTAGAATACCCAGCCGAACCGCCACAGGTAGAAATACTGTTCGCTCGTGGTGCCGTCTCCGTACGACCCGATGATACGTTGTGGTAGATTGTCACCGGTCGGGTCCTTGGACCAGGCCCAGCCGACTGGGGGATCGGGCCATGTCCGGCTGCAGTCTGAGTTGCCCTCGCCGCAGATGCGGAAGTATGTCCATTGTGTGGTTTGGCGCGCCCCGCTGATGCCTGAAGTATCGGCGGATAGGAAGTACGTCTGGCGGAGTGGTGATGTCCGTGTTATGCCAGATAAGATGACGAAGAACAGCAGGACGCTGGCACCGGCGAGGAAGATGAGAGAGATCGGTGCTAGAGGGACCCCTGGAGGCGATTGTTAGTTGAGGGAGAAAACCGTGCAAGAGAGGCATAGACATACTTGACCGCGCCATTTCGACGGGTTTTCTTTTCTTTTCTTTTATTTTACAACTGTAGCCGGCAAGGTCGAGATTGGGCTAGCAGTAGAGAATCAAAAGTCAGCTCGAGATCAATGACTTAGTTCGGGGAGTGACTAGGCAACAAGGGGCGTACCTGTATTCCCTGCCTCAAGGACCCTGATACACACCGCCCTGAGTGATGACGCTTGTGTCTTAGACAAGTGCGTAGCTTCCGGTCTTCTCGTTGTCGGAGGTTTCTTTCAGACCCGGACGTTTTTGTTGGTACGAGCTCGTGTAGGTATTAGGTGTGGTGGATGAGGAAAATGAAAGGAAATTCAACTTTCAGCAGGGCGCTGACCGTATGATGGAATTATATAACGGAAAAAGTTCACTAGTGCCGCTGAGGCATCGTCAACATGCGTCGTAGTTACACAGTTAGCGACAAATTTAAGCACACCTCAGCAGCCCCACCCCACTCAGCGGGCCCCTAATGACGACACTGGCGCAGCTATTGCTACAACTACCCATAGCTCTTTTCCTGGTTAAGCTTAGAGCCCCGCGCCTGAGCGCCTCTTTTTTGCATCTAGCCGACTGAGCGGGCTCTCGGCACATCCCTTTAACCTGACCCTACATGTATGATTGAGGCTGATGTAATACATTGCTCTACCTACAATCAGGGCTTACAAACAACCCGAAAATGAAGCTATTCCCACACCCGAGCTTTATCAATCGTGTAGATAATACAATGATGATTGAGAACAGACTATTGGCTAGAAATTTTACACCATATAGAACAACGTCTTCTCAAATACAGCACCCCAGGTAGCATCACGGTTAGTACTATAGCTCACTTAAACACGTGGTAATTTGTTAGATTAAGTGCCTAAATAAAGTCTTTCTAGAGCAACTGTGAGGTCTTCTTCGGCTTGCTTCCCCTACAAGGTGCATGCAACCCCTCACATATATGCCTTGGAGGGGAAAGGGGTCGTACCTACCTACAGTAAGATGGTAATTGCGCCATTGGAAATAGAAGAATAAGGTAATAGCAACAAGAGAGCCAGCTAAATCAGATAAGTACCTAGGTACCTTCGTGTAGCACGCGACTTCCTTGTGAGTGCAAGATCCGTAGGTGCTGCTTTAGAGGTGCAAACACCACCAGGTATTTGTTGATTTTTACTTTCAGGATGTATCCAATTCTAGGTGCTCTGTCCACCCATCTCACTTCATCACTCACCACACATACTCAAGCTTTAACTCAGGCATCATATGTGATCGCCACCGAAGCAAACCTCATATTTCCCAACAGTAAATGACCGACGAGAATATCACAGGACAAAGCCATCAAGTTCCTCAGTAAGTAATTTCAGACCATATTCCTCTCCCTAACACTTAGCGTTGAGCTTCCAGGCTAGCATCCGGCGTGATGTTATAAGCGGCACCTGAGAATCCTTCCGTTTCCATCAACACCACTTTCGCATATTTCATTTTGTTCATCTCTGTGTCAAGGTTCTCGACCAAATTTCGCAACAACCAAGTTTTTGACCTCCTCGTTGTTTACAGAGCTGCTGGCAAATATGGTTTCTTCCTTTGTATATCGCTGCAGTCTCGAAAACGACTCTATTGTTGTCAAGCAGATATCGCCCGACTACAGATCCCAGAGTCTTAGAATCAGCTTCCAACGCACAATTCGCGTCCCCGACAATGCAGATGAAGCCAAACTTCCTCTCAATCTTGGCCACTTCCCCCTGTTCAAAGTTTGCGACTTTGCCTCGAAGCTACCAGTGGACATGGCTGCAAAAGGCGGCGTTCTTTTTCCTATGCATCAGCGAGAGGCAATGTGGATCAATTTTGATGCTGATCACCCCTTCATGATCAAGATCTACGCTGGCGGTGTTAACGCAGTGTCAGGAGAGCATAACATGGAGACTGTAGAGACGAAGATGAGAAGACTCGATCTTGTTTCTAAAAAGGAGAGCATCCAGGACTACGTTGTAGTTCCTCGCCAGCCCTGGATTGATGGCTTCGCAATTGCCCCCGGCGTGGTCAGACAATTTGTGCCCAGTGAGTAATTGTGAAAACTACTATCTTCTCCTCTGAGTACCTTTTAGAGTACAAGATTCCCAATGAGATATGGTGATGTCCGAAGGCTTTTGAAACTCTCATAAATCATGCTGTGAATGATCATGACTGATGTTGAGTGTTTCAGTGCCTTTAGGAATGTGATACACTGTGGAGGCGCAGCTGACGGGAAAAGAAGTTGTTGGTGGCCTGCAGTTCGAGATTACCCCGTCTCTACCTAAGAAGCGAATTTATCACATTCAGCCATCTTACGTCTCTTCCAGCCCCTTCTCCATTGAAGTCACGACACCGACAACGGTGTATCGTATCAGATGCTCTCCTTCGACAACCATCAAGAAATCAAGGAGATGGTGGAAGACGTGGAAGGAACACACAAATATGGACAACGATTGTTTGACGAAGAAGGGCTAGAACTTGGTGGTGTGCTTAACTGGATCCCCTCAATATTCAGCATGATGCTAACTGTTTTGGACGAACCCTGAGTTAATGTGGTATAGAGAATGCCAGTATCAGCTTCTCGCGCAGAACTCTCGATAAAGGCCGCGCGAGTACTAACGAATTATAACTAGAATTCAAAATTGGTTATGGCACCAACTCAAGTAGGCGGTGGTTATTCTGGCCCTATGGGTGTGGCAGCCGGCGGAAAAATCAACCAAGTGATCTACAAAGATGACAATGATCCGAAGATTTGGGCTACGACCTCAACAATTGCCATACCTGTGCATATCCTAACAGTAGCCATGTTTCGCGACGTCACAGAGCAGGAACCCCCTCCGTGCCCTATCTCAGCGGTTACCTACGCGGAGGCCGGCCTTCCGTTCTTTGACCTTCCAGAAAAGTCTAGCAGTATCTCAGGCGCGTTCGACGGGATCAAGAGCGTTAATGAGATAAATGTAGATCGCAGTGTAGCTACTGGCGCGGAGCCTACAGTGGAACCACCGGTTGTGACGATTCGGCGAGACGAGGACGGCGCTGCGAAGAGTTATGTGGATCCGCAGACGATCAATGATCCTGACGGTCTTGTCAGTCCCGATGGATCGCTCCGAGCCTTTCGCACTTTGAAAGATATCTGGGATGAGCTGAAAGCGAAGGATGAATCGTTGGAAGAGCTCTGGGGTGAGCTAGATAGGGAGGATGAGTTGATGAAAGAATTCTCGGACGGGGATATTTGATATAAGAGTCGATGGAAGAGCTTATAGGGTGAGCTGAACGAGGTAGATGAGTCGGCAGAGGATCTATAGTGGTAAGGAATGATTGGGGATGCAAGCAAGTGCAAAAAGCATGAGAGAGGATGTTGCGGCCGGTCATAGCTAGATAGATGGCTAGACAGATATCTAACCTCATTCCGATACAAAAAAGCACACATATCAGTACCTAGTCAGTTCGATAGCTGTGATTCTCAACCCTGCTAATACACAACTCGTCGTCAGCCACGTTGGCTTCCCAGACTCTTTTCCATCTAATCTCGCTGCTTTGAATTAACACCCTGGTTCTTGATGATGCAGTTGCCAGCTCCCGTGCCATCATCCCAGAACCAGCCGTCTCTATCTACATCGCCTCCACTCTATCGATCGGTAAATCTCCAACAACAGCATTTCGGGCTTGCGAAGCAACAACTATGTGCTTACAGTTTCAGCTCTATCGTATACTAGTAAGTTCAAGACGCTCGTCGTCCTTACGAACTCAGCAACTACGAAGAGAACAAATGAGTTGGCAGTAGAAAATATCAGGCTGCCGCCTCACACTATGCTGTGTACTTCATTTCAAAACCCGAAGCCACGCAAACGTCAGTGTGGATTCATAAGCATCGCAGCGCATTGATATGATAGAAAAAGAATGATACCCTTATTAATCAACGCCTGTCATGGTAGGTAAGGGATATGTTCTAGGGTTTGGAGTGGCTCAGCGACAATAATATCCAGTTGCTGACGCCAAGAACATCCTTAGGAAATTCTGAGGCTATTTTTAGATTTGAGGCAGACTGAGAAGGTTCAATAACAAAACTCCTCTTTTTGCCCATCCACCTCGAAAGATGAAGCAAATAGGCTAATCTAGGATGGCGATGTATTGTCTGAGATCGCCGCTTTATTACTGAGGCTGAAGAAGCCAAAACTATCGCGATGGCTACTACTACTACCTCAGCAGCTCACGACGCGTTTCGCCACCAACAATTGCCTGATCCCCGAAACCATTTCCGGCTCCTGCGAGTAACCAAATATGCACCACAGGCCACGGTTACGCCGCAACAGGAGCATATTGTTACCGATTTGGAATGTGAGCTGACCACCTGGCTCATTGCCAACGCTCCTCTCTATCGCGCTGTATCTTATACCTGGGGTGATCCGAAGGATACGGCATACATTCGAGTCAATGGTAAGAGCATGCAGGTCCGGCAGAACTGTAAAGACGTTCTGCGGCAAGTTCATCGGCATAGTGGCCCGGAGAGCTATTTTTGGGTCGATACCATCTGTATCAATCAAACTGATAATTACGAGAAAAACTTTCAGGTGGCCATGATAGGAGCAATCTTTCAAAAGGCTGAACTCGTGCTGGCGTGTCTTGGGGCCCACGACGAGTATAGTCGAGCTCTATTACAGTATCTGAAGCAGAATTCCAAGCTGTTGCAGCAAGCCAGCACGTACTACAGCGTTCCTAAACCTGAGAGAAAGCCTAATCGTACACTCGAGTGGAGAGTTCTAATATGGCACGTTCGCCAGAAGCCCGATCAGTTGGTACGCATGTTCTTTGAATTTCTCTGTAGACCTTATTTTCAAAGAACATGGACTTTACCTGAGCTTAGGCTGGCCCGCGGCGTTGAGATCTTGTGCGGAGATGACATTGTGCTCGCTCCAGTGCTCTTTGGTTTGTCTTTGCTGGTAGCACAGGGGCTTGATCAGTACGAAATTGATCATGACAGGGTTAGCCCTCTCATAACTGAGAACCACTTCTCCATGCGCCACGTACCAAAGGCAATCAAGGCGGTACTCTTTCTTCTGTCAACGCTGAAAGCAGTGCGACAAACACCGCTCATCAGATTGTTTCCACTTTGGCTAGCGGCTTTTGTGTTACAACAACAAGGCCATGAGCACCTTAGTCAATTATATCTTGATAGCGCTCATGGCCGTTTGCATCATGGGCATCTATTAGCGATGGCTATGGACAACAGTCTGCGTGATCCCCTTTGGGACACCTTGCAGTTCACCCTAAAGCTACAATGCGAAAAGCCGAGAGATCGAGTTTACGCAATACTCGCGATCGTAGACTGGAGCTCGGGGGCAGCGAAACCTATACAACCGGATTATAACGGTGATGTGTATGACCTTTTGAAAGCTGTTCTTCCGTGGCTGTGGTCGACGCACGGATCAGCGCATTCAAACGCAGACACATCATTCAAGCAATGTCGACGCATAATAGATGCTTTACAACTGAATATCCAGTCAAGCCCAAAGTTGGCGCGAGGAATTGATCTCAGGCGCCATGTTCATTTAGAACAAATCACCTCAAAGACAACGACAAGTTCCCAACCATCAAACTCTGTTATAGGACTCAGCGGATTCCAAGTTCTTAGCGAAGACGGTATATTAAGGCTGGACACTCCACCGTATTGCCCCGAGAATCATGAGACACTTAACTATCAACCATGCTTTCTCTTACCACCCCGGAATGAGAATAAGTGGACAGCCAAAAACGACCGAGAGAGGGACGAACAAATGTTTAAAGCGCAAAAGGCGTCGAAACAATTCTATATCGTATTCGACAAATACAATCGAATATGTGCGCTTCTGCCGCGAAATGCTCAAGCAGGTGATTGGATTATAGCGGATAAAGAAGCATCGACGACGCTCATTCTAAGAGAGCAAGCCAACGGCCGATTCAATATCGTGGGCGAAGCAGTTGTCGATCTGCCTTTCTTTCATTGCCTGTCGGAAGTAGGCACGAAGTTTCTTATCACCTTCGACATCGACGACTTCATAGTGTTCTGTGCATGTACCCAAAAAGACACTTGGTTGTCACGAAACCGAATAGATGATTTCTTAGTCAGGCTGGGGAATGGTGTGTGTTATGCTCCGGGGTCATCGTACGCTGTCAGACACGATAACTAAGGCGGGTTTTGATTAGGGTAGAATGTAATCTAAGCCGAAGATGTTAAACAGTCTTCGCAGAAATTGCTAGGGATCCGTATAAAACCTCTGTGAGTATAGCAATATGTCCAGAGACATATTATGGCTTAAACGAGAAGCGATTTTGATGAGTGAGGTCTTACCTTATAGCTGAGATTATTTGCCTTCCAATACCTAAGGTAGCAACGAGTTTATCCAATATTCCTTGCGAAGAAGGTGTTTAAGAAGTACAAGCCGTAGAGGTGTCCCCCTAATCAAGTATGAAAATCCGTTTACTAAACACATCAGCCTAGCTTTATACATATATGGTGAACACACTAACGCTAAAAGTCAAGGCATGGGAATGAAGAAAGAAATCCAGCAGTATGAATCTTTCTGCGATAGTAGAACACATTATGTGTTGGAGGAAGTGGAGCGGGAGATCCAGATTGAGAGCCGCTATTGGAACTGTCCAACCAGTTGCTAAACATGGTTTCGTGGTGTAGTTGGTTATCACGTCAGTCTAACACACTGAAGGTCTCCGGTTCAAGTCCGGGCGAAATCAATCATGTATCTTTTGCTCTACAACAAAGTAGTTACCGAATCTTTTTGGTTGTGAAGCCAAATATCAGTATAATTAGCCAAGCTGCTGGACGGTAGCTTCTACTGTCCTCTATTGGTATATAGAATTGAGAGACCATCAATTCGTAATCCTCTAGAATACAGCATAGGAGACAATAAGCATTTCGTATTCAAATGAGCCATGTCTTAGTCTAATCAATAATTGGAAATATGTTTTGCTTTAATTTGCTTCCGTCTGATAATAAGTGTATTCATCCTACATCAACGTACGCAACACCTTAAGGCGTTCTTTTTGTGTGATGAACCTTATACAGTCGACTCTGTCTATCTCGTTACCACTGGCTAGCTCGGGAAGCAAATACGATGTCTTTTACAAATCCAGCTGGAGACAAATGCATAAGCTTCCAATCCTGGTAGCTTACTGCTCTCTCTTTTCAACACTCGTACAAGACCAATAGCTTTTCCAGTACAATGATTTTCCTTCAGTTATCCTTCTTCATGTACCATATTTCTGATAAGAGGTGACATTCTCAGGGAGACTGATAAATCAAACAGGTCGCTTGTCAGTTCTGGTCGTCTACTTCCATTTCGATGAGAGACGGAAGACTTTCCGCCGAAAGTGTACGTGAGCTTTCGCGTGAAAAGTCCGCGTAATCCCCAACATCATTATCTGTTAGATCTGTCATGGTCACGTCTTCGTAGTCGTCAATCAAAATAGCTTCTTCAACCCGGACCCTCGTGCTGTGTGCATTAAGAGCTGGCGTTTCTTGACTATAGAATTCTTCCTCATCACAATCATTGATCATAACGAGGTCTTTCGATTTGGAAGGCTGCGGTATAAGTACCGCATCTTCAACGGGATCCAGCGTTATGACGTTGCGATGCGAAGGCACAACTCCGTCTTGCTGCAAGAGCCATTTCCTGAGATGACTATAGAGGATTTCTACTACAACGGGAGGGAACGCGTTCCCGATTTGTCGATTTATTTGCGTTCTGGTGCCAAAGAACCTATGACTTCGCGGAAATCCTTGAATATAAGCCAGCTCTCGTAGCGTGAAGTTCCTTTGCCCTGAGGGATGGGCCCATTCAGAACCTGAAGTTGTCACGGTCCCTATTTGACACCTGTCGTCGTAAGGCGATCTTGGGAATTTTGGGCTGTTTCTCGCTTTCTCAAGCACTGCAATATTCGAAATTAGTCTGGAAAAATGTAAGAAGCTTCTAGCCACAGTTCTAGCCCGTAATAAAAGGCCTATGCTCTAAAAGTCGACAAAATAAGAAGAATGTGATATTGAGAACTGCTTACTAAGTTTAACGTCATGAAGGGGATCATTGCGTCGACTGCCTTCAATTTTCCTAAGCACGTCACGGAGCGTGACTGGAGCAGGTAAGCCTCTACCCGCTTCCCCATTTGTGGGCGATGGAAACGGCGGAAGCGCTTCTCCCGGGCACGACGCAATCCATATCAAGCGTCGTCGGATTGAAGGTATTCCGTACTCCTTGAAATGTAATAAATTCCAAGAGAATGAGAACCCAAGTGCTGTATATTGTCCTACAAGTGCGTTGAACACGTCTTCATTCCGGTCAAATAAAAGACCAAATGTTTGTTCTCCTGTCGAAATCCGCGGACGCCTTTTTTCAAGGACTTTCTCGATAGTATAGAGGGCAGCAACGTTGGCCTCGTCATTTTTCCCAGTCCGGGTATGCGCTGGTGAGAACACTTGACATGGCGGAGAAAAATGCACTTTGTCTGAGTGATCCGTCGAATTCTCCAATTGCTCGATCAACTGGAAGATGTTCATTTGCTTTAACGTTGCTTCCGGAAAGTTTTCTTTGTAAGTTTCACACGCTCCATGGTCCATGTCGCAGGCGAATCTGAGTTGCAAGCCGGCCCGTTGAATGCCGCAAGAGGCCCCCCCGGCGCCGCAGAAAAAATCATCAACTTTATTCAAATTAGTATCTCTTCCAAAATCTCATGCATTTTCTGGCGTACCTGTGTACTTCTGTCCGTGCTCCACGGTCGCTGAAACATCTTGTCCGCCGTCTATTTCAACGGTCGGTATGTTGACTCGACCGTCCTTGAAGGACCCTCCGCGTATTATACCGCCCCGAAATTCGTTTCTGAGTTTTTCTTCGGCCACCCTAAAATGCGGATCCTCGATGTCACAACTTCTTAATCGGACAACAGCGCCGCTATAAGATTTTTTAGTTAACATTGCCTCGGTTGTAGGCCAGTACGTATAATGTTTCCAGCGTTGAACTAGCACAGCTTTGTTTTCAATGTCCTCGGTTGTCTCCCACTGCGATCGATTGAACCGGTGTGAGGGGAACACGTTATTAGTTCGTAATAAGGCGCGCGTTCTTACAATTTCTGTTGCAGAAATTTCTACTGTAGCTTGTTCGTCTTCGGGTCGATTATCTTCTTCATTTATATCATATAATGCACAGACTTCATTCTTATACTTTGGCAATAGTCCTCGCATGTAGCGTTGCCGTGAAAGTCTTACGCCTCGAAGAATCACATCATGTGACTGGGGGTTAGTATAGATGGTCTGAACGTGGAAAAATTGCCAGCAGTACTCTTCTTGTCCCCTTTGAGCAACCTCAACACATGTTCCTAATTTGATCAATTTCTGGTTATATCGAAAAGAAGATAGTTGAAAGTGTGAAGAAATTGGAATGTTGCGTAGAGGAACTGCGGTGTGGGAATGATTATTCCTTTCATCCATTTCATCCATGATCTGGATTTCGTACTGTAGCAGACTTCTCTCCTGCTCTTCATCCTGGGTTAAGTCAATGAGCGGAATGCGCTGACCAGCGTTTTGGGCATGTCGGAGGTCGCGCAGGCCCCGCTCAACACCGGACAGCTCGCCATCAAGGTCATCCTCCTCAGGGATTATGATGACAGGGTTATATAGATGGCTTTTGTGAGACATGTTGTTTAGGCGTGAAACTAGATGTTATTGGTGTCAATATGGTTTGCTTGAGGTCAGAGATGACAGTGCTTTCAACTGCTTGCACCTTCGAATATTAGTATGATCGGTGCTTTCCAATATCCCACGGTCGGTACCTAGCTAGAAACGAAAATCTCATGACCAGGCGAATCCAGGTATGGTCGTATTGAAATTTGAGAAATGATGGAAAAGCGGGATTACCAGTGCGGCGGCGAAGAACGTGGCAATGTAGATAAGTGTTGACAGAACCAAAAACTGGACTTACGGTGCTTCTGTGCAGAGCATCTGCTCAAGGCCAGTCGAGTGGAAGACCAGAGGCGCGGCACTTCGGAAAGTGAGCATAGAAGTGAAGAAGCAACGGCGCTAATCAGGTAGGCTTGGGCAGAGTATGCTTATTGAGAGACAACATTTGGAGAGTAACAAGGAGAAGGGTTGCAAGGCGGCTCAAGTTGTGCATGAATACATGTACATGACTTGACTGGGTGTAGATGTTTCTCGCCAAATCAGATGCGGTTGAAGCAGGAAGTAGTTGCAAAGGTAAGACAAACTTGCAGGTTAAAATTGGAAGTCCAAGTTATTCCAACCGCTGTTGCCTAACAAGTTTGAAGCGTAAGCTAAGGGAGGAAAGAACGCTAGTAACGTTCCTTCCATGTTAATTCAGCCGATCTCAGTAAGAAACAACCAAAGACATCAGAAACAAAGCTGTACTAGTTCAACGCTGAGAACATTATACGTACTAGCCCACAACCGAGGTAATGTTAAGTAAAAAATCTTATAACAGCGCTGCCTACAACTACAAGAACATGGGCAAGATATTAATAACTTGTTAGCTTAACTAACGGGTAAGAATTCTAGAGGATTTGCTATCGAGTAGGCGGCATTAAAACCAATGACCATATTCAACGTTGCTGATGGAGCTATATATCGCCTTCAGTTAACTTCTTCGCTTAGCGAAGAATTCGGCTACACACACAAAAGCAGAACTCTTTATATAGAAGCTACTTTAAGTATCATGTGTCTCAATCGACAAGTGTAACAAACAACCTTATGTTCAACTTTAAGCTATCGGGTTAAGCTATCGGACAGGGGAAAGCACAGAAGAGTCTAACCACTTGATATCTGGCTGTTTTCCCTCAGGCGACATGAAGACATCTACCGGCCTGAGATAGGGCCCAGCCTCCTCTTTCGCGAACACCGCCGTAATATTGCTCGCTTTCTCAGCTTTCTCGTCATACCCCGGCCCGTAAACTTCATACACGGCTAGCGTAGTATTCACGCCGATATTACCATTCACCTGTCCAGCCCATTGCGTGTATCCTGCAGGCAGGATACTGAAATCGAAGTGTGTTTTCATATACAGGCTGCGGTGCAACGCATTCCACGGTCTGCCGAGTGAACATTTTTCTTCAATGATGGGCGCAATAGAGCTATTGGCTGCTAGAATATGCGAATTCGAGATATAGACGCCGTACTTGTTAGTAAATGTCGTGTTGGTACCCTTCCAAGCCGTGATGCCACCTCCGCAGTTGCGCAATGACAAGCTTGATTTCTCGATGAATAGCGTCCCAAAGCCGTACAGGAAATCCGTTTGACCCGCCACTATGGTGTCGTAGAAGTATGCGTTGCCCAATTTGCCGATGTAGACCTTCACCTCTAAGTCAATTGATACTACAGCCGCTTAAGAAAGGTGTCACTAACTGTGTCCTGCCAACTGTAGAAACCGCAAGAGTAGAATCCGGCATTCGCACGACTGACGCCCACCGCATGCGCGGGGCCACTCGAGTATGGAGCGTACTCATTGCGAAAATCAATGTTGTACACCCGGAAATCAGTGCAACCAAACGGCGTGGCATCCGGCACAGGGAAACCTGTCGGACCAGACCCGGTCAACGTAGCATTCAGGTTGGGCCCCACGGTAAGAACGCCGGTATATACATTATCCGGAAAAATGGCATCGTGGTTCGCCGAATTCCAATAGATTTGAACGTCGTTCTCAGGTGTGGACTCATAACTAATATTTGCGTAAGATTCTCCGAGAGATGGACGATCGGATACGCCGAGGAGTGTGAGCGGACCTTGTCGTGTTACGTTCAGCTGCTCCGTGTATATACCGGGTGCTACCAGAATGACATGCGAGGTGTTATCGTTAGGAAGGGAAGCAACAGCGCTTTGGATTGTATGAAACTCTGCGCTTGCATCTGTCTGGCTCACATAGATCGTCCCGTCAGGACAGCCTTCGAGTGAGTTAGCAGTCTTCTTCTGGCATTGCTGAAAAGTTTGGGCCGGTTTATTTCTTGTGCTGCTGGCGATAACTTCACCCGATCCTAATGCCATAAGCAGAAAATTCCTAAATTGAGCCATTTGAATTGGGATGGAATCTCGACAATGATCAGCAACCGAGTGCAATAGGTTGGCTCAGGCGCACAGCTCTGGTACTCCGACAACATAACCGTCTTGTCCCAGCCTTACAAGCATCCTCACGACCAATGATATTCATGATACTTAATTTTGTATTTCAAGAATAAATCCCCAAGAGTGCTATCATATGTATTGAGTACTACCTTTGACGAGGTGTGAGTGGTGGAACATCCAATTCCCATGCTACTGATCTCCGAAGATAGTGGGGAGCTTGTTCTACTACCCTGCATGAAATGCTTCAAACGCTGTGCGGAGAAGAATCAGTCTTGTAGCGTCAAGGTGCCGTATCAGGCTAAACATGCGCTGATCGCGACGATGCGGGGGAGCAACGGACTCTTTCACTCTCGATATCCAATTTACCCCGGTTTCCCCAACGAAACCGTCCCGGGGCCGGCGATGCGTGGACCCAAGTCTAACCCATGTTGATCTATGAGTGACGGGAAAATACCTTCACCTTGCAAGGTGGTGCTCCACTGGGGCCAACCTCGTACGAATGGAGATAGCTTTTGTAGATTACCAGCTTGCTGGGTTGCGCGGCGGTCTGGCCTAAAGGTACAAGACGGCCGCCATGGACCATCTTCAATTCTCTGGGGAGATTGGCCGAGCGGTCCTTTGATTTAATACGCTGAAAAGGTCCAGGCAAAATGTTCTGGAAAGCTACAGAGGCTACGGCCATCGCCATTCTGGCTACCTTTGCAGCTGCAAAACCGCTTGTAGCCTCACCTTCTGATGGAAGCATCATCTCACGACCGAACATCGAGCCATTCCCATACAATAGCGGTCGACTCAAGCCGGTTTCACCGCCTAGGACGAAATCATGTTCCGTGATAGCACTTGGTGGTGGTGAAGATGACGCATCCCAGATCCTTGACGCTTTCCATGATTGCAACAATGGCGGCACGATTGTCTTGGATGGAGACTACACAATCGCCACTGCACTAGATTTGACATTCTTGGACAGTGTCGATGTTGCACTCTCGGGTTCAATTACATTCAAGGCTGATATCGATTACTGGGTAGCCAATTCGTTCAAATACGCCTTCCAATCCTCGACAGCGTTCTGGAAAATCGGCGGTAGAGATGTCAATATCTATGGCGGGGGTGTAGGTGTCATCGACGGCAACGGACAGCCGTGGTGGGATGGGTTTGCGTCAAATGCCTCTTTATTGCGGCCCATCTCCCTCGTGCTGGATGGGTTACAAGGCGGTTCGGTGACGGGCATGCGCATGATTAACCCACCTAATGTGAGTCGAATGCCGTCAAAACGGAATTCCGAAGCTGATATCATGACAGTGGTTCAACCTCATTGCGAACAGCTCAGATATTCTCATTAGTGATATGGTCCTCACTGCTAAATCTTCGAATTCAAACCCCGTGAAGAACTCAGACGGCTGGGACACGTACCGCTCAGATCACGTCGTCATCCAGAACTCGGTGATCGATAACACGGACGACTGTGTCTCGTTTAAGCCAAACAGCACAAATATCGTCGTGCAAGGTTTGAATTGCCATGGATCCCATGGTATCTCCGTAGGATCGCTAGGTCAGTACGTCGAGCAATACGACATCGTCGAGAATGTTTACATCTACAACAATACAATGTCGGATGCCAGTGACGCAGCCAGGATAAAAGTCTGGCCCGGCGTTCACTCCGACTTCGAGCCAATACTCTCCGGCGGCGGAGGTTCTGGATACGTGAAAAATATCACGTACGAGAGATACGAGAGTATCAATAATGATGTAAGGAATTCTCGAATTCATTATTCTCCTATTCTGGCCTTCTGAGAGCATGGCACTTCTTTCTCAAGCTAAGATGGTGTCTTGAAACATACCAGATGATGCCTTGCAAACGGTAGCTGACTCCAAACATTCCAGTGGGCGATCGAGGTCAACCAGTGTTATGGTCAGTCCAATAAAACTCTCTGCGAATTATATCCCTCCAACATGACCATCTCGGATATCTATTTCATCGACATGTGGGGAACAACTTCATCGAAGTATGATCCCAAGGTCGGCACGTTGGTCTGCTCATCTCCTGAAGTAAGATCCGTTCGCGAGTCACTCATGATGTAGTTCTTACTAACGTGCCCTACAGCAATGCTATAATTTCTATGCGAAGAATGTCTCTATCACATCTCCGAAGGGCAAATCCCAGTGGGTGTGCTCAAATTTTGACACTTCGGGTCTGGAAGGGTTCGACTGTATTTCAGGGTAGTGGCAAGACTGTAATTAATAGAGAGAACATGCTCTAAGACGATCTATGAAGAAGGAAGAGACATCTTTCTTTGCGTTATTGCGACGTTTGAACTAACCGTAGAAACATTATAAGGCATAAGAATTAATACCTACATCGCCAACACCCACGCCAACATAAGGAAAAAAGGATTATAGGTGATGATTGGCAAAAGTAGTAAAAGAATGCATCAGCCGTGAATCGAACACGGGGCCCATCGATGGCAACGATGGATTTTACCACTAAACCACTGATGCTTATTCATAACTTTGGTCTTTAAATGGTATATTACAGTGTCAATAATTGCATCCTTGACTACATACCTAGTCAATGTGCCTAATCTCTTGATTCAATTCTGAGTGACTCCATAAGGATGGGCAAAAATAGGGTCAAAAAAATAGTAGACTCATCTTGAGGGGTCATAATCCAGATGCATTAAACATGCGCTAAACTATCGGGAATTTATCATGCTTGTAAAGATATCATTATTTATATAAGTACATCAGCGAAACCAGAAGCCAGCAACACGTTAACTTCCCCTCTTTCTACGCAGTGTCAAGTAGAACAACCTCAGCCTCAACTTCACCCACACTCTCGACGGAAATCTTATCACCAGCGCGCACGTCATCTATGAATGCGCCATCACCCTCGCTGTACACTTCCTCCCTCTCATCTAGGCGAATCTTCGCCTTTCCACCCTTGGTCATAGGGAGGTGAATGTACACCTTCCTCTTGGGATTCTCTGTAGCATTCGCACCGACCACCCATTCAAACTTTGTCTGAGGAGCGATGATGCCGGCACTCATTACAAAGTCAGCATGAATGGGTATTGTGCCATCAATGGTGGGCTCCGCGACCTGCTCCTGTTGATGTGTGGCATCGAGGCCACCTTTCAGGGGGCTTAGAATAGGAACGAAGCCCTGTCTCTTCTGCTCATCGTCGAAGTGACGTGTGTGATACCGAGGAGTAAGACCGCGCTTCCACGGAATGGCCCAGATCTGAAGAAAATGGACGGTGTCTTTGTTGTGCTCGTTGTATTCAGAATGAGCGATACCCGTTCCACCTGTGGTGAATTGGACGTCGCCCCGATGCATGCGATAGAATTTGTCTGATTGGCCACCCTCGGCTCCCTTCTTAAGCATGCTGTCTCGGTGCGTTAATTCTCCCGAGATGATGTAGCTGAAGATCTCAAAGTCCCGGTGAGGATGGGTGGGGAACCCTGAGTTGGGCTTTACACGGTCCTCATTCAGCACTCGTAGTGATCCGAAGTGCGTGAAGTTGGGGTTGAACCAGTCGGCAAAGGAAAAACTGTGGTAGGTGTTCAACCATCCATGGTCGGAGTGGCCGCGAGTTGCCGAGCGATGAGGTGTAATCTTAGCGTGCGAAAGTGCTTTTGACATTGCGCTCTTGATGCTGTTCATATGTTCAAGTGAGACACTAGAAGGGAGAGGGGTCGCAGGAAGATGTGTTGTTGGCGGTAGCTTTGTGTTTTGAGATGTGATGATGTCTAGTTGATAGTGTTCCGATACTAGCTCTTGGAGGAAGCTCTTGACACTATGTGAATTATATATGATGATGGAAAACGAAGCAACTAAGATGGCTAAGGTAAGAACGAGGCGCTTCATATATACCTCTAATGGTGCACTTCCAGAAAGTGCGAATTTGACTAAGCACTTTTATGACTTACAGTTCAAGGGTGCTTTCAAGCAGGCAAAACATACTTATTCATTCAAGCGTGATGCCTCTATCTGATTGTCAAGTTCCAGACCTCGGGAACCTGACACAAGCTTCAAATGCACATCCTAAGTCAGCGATTACACACTGGTGGGACCTGCTGAATGATGCTGAGTGAGCCCCACTGACACAACTGTTTACCAAAAACAGGCTAGCTCTAGTAATTACGTCCACACAGCCGGAAACCAATCACGGCTACCTAATTCTGCTCCACTCCAGATCGCGAAAAATTTATCAGCGAAATGCGAAATGTAGTTCCTCTTTGTTTCCTCGTCACTTCCATTATGGCCGAAATGCGAATGCCTCTCTGTATTATCTAAACATATCCCTAATCCCGTCATTGCTGCATGCGGATATAATGCTTGTATGTGTATGAAGTGAATGGGAATCCCTAGGTATGGTAAGTCAACCGTGTTATCCTTGTTTCTCAATACGTGTCTCAGATGGCGCACCAGCGCTGCCTGAGGTTATTTTCATCACGACTGTTATATGATGAGCTTTTATTTCTTTCAAATGTTCGACTTCTGATCATCAATGAGGATAAACTCACTCTGATATCAACATCTCCTCGATGCCTTTCTGTTCATGACTTGTCAAAAACCAGCCGCTGACATTAATAATTCTAGAACCCACATCTTCCCCCTGAATTTCGATCAAGAAAACTTAATTCACCTAATGTCTTCTGCATGCGTCCAAGTATCAGGTGACTAGACCCGGTGGATTAGGATATACAATGATGTCTCATTACATTATTGGCCAGCAAAACGCACTCTGAAGCAAGTGTTGACCGTGCGTTTGCTCCTATGTTCATCTATATCTCTCAAAGCCATTTGTTCAATAAAATATCATAGAGTAAATCGTAGGCTCAGCACCGTCATGTCTTGACACATTTCGAATTCAATTTGGGCACCTTAACGTGATGTTCATCTGAGTTCAGTGCCTATGTAACGAATGATTGTTCGCGTGAACCTTTCGTACCTGCGAGTGGTTGTTTATCCGTTTTTATTAGCTCAACTGTTACGTAGGTAGCGGCCTAACGCCGGTAATGAGTATCTCTCTAAAGCTCAAGCTGGTTGACGAGTTTGGCATAGTCATTGTTCACTCAAATATGGTCACAGCAGGCCCTGTACAATTCACTATAGTAATGTATTCTTATTATCTGTGTATTTCGCCTGATCTGGATTAATCTACGTAACTATCTAGTGTGGCACCTGATTGTTCAGCGAAGCAATCCAGACGTATTCCAGAAGCCTGCCTTTATTCTCCGCAAATGTTACGAAATCTAGCGATAGAGTAGATGATCTGCGAAGGTGGTGATTGTCGCATACCCAACAAAGACGTGGGTGTAATAGAACGGCCTCAAGTTAGCACAACCCATTCTACCAGTAGCTACCTGAACATTCATGATATCAATCATCATACGCTAAGACAGTGCACACCCCCTGATGCTTATATTTCAGAGTCAGGACGGAGATTCTACGAGGAAATATGTACATAGAGAATCGGCTGTATAGTACATGAGTAGAAAGCTATGGCGCTGCTTTAAACACCTGCCCTTAAAACCCTCCCGAGTAACTTCCTGGGTTTCCATCTCCTAAGTGCTTATATAAGTGGATGAGACGATAAAATATTCATCGCAGCACTACCGAACTGAATTCTAGTACCCTGTAATCATTAGGTTGTGCACGACTTTAGTTTTTGAGAAGCCGAAGATGTGAGTAATTTTAACTTGGCACCTACTTATTACGTACGTGAGTGTCAAAGCTTGTGGTGGCAAAGGAGCATTAGTTAATGCAATTCATGTGTACCTGGATTCCCCCGTGCACTTAGTATCCAGCTACTTGGCCGCCCTATTGATTGAATGAGTCTGCTAGATAGATAAACGCATTATTCCATGCTCGTTCTCACCAACCTTCATTTACCTTCATGCTTACGAACCAATGTGTTTCCCCCTCAACCTCAAGGCCTAGGTTTTTGCCTCTTTTATCTGTTCTGTGTTCTTAGGTAAGAAAAAGGGGAAGAGGAATAACTGAAGGAGTTTAGTTCTCTCTGATACAGTCTTCCACCCGAGATAGTGAGGCGTCAATTCTGTATCAGGTGATCTGAATTTCCAACAAAGGGGTCAGCTCTGGGCGATCTCTCCTACCTCGATGCTTTTGAGGAAGTCACGCCCGCCCCACATTAGCAAGAAGCCTTACTTGCTGCAACCTTCATTTTTCGTTCACTCGTTCATTCACTATTACCCGAAAACTTGCCAATTTATCTGTGCCCGAGACTACATTGTCAACCGGCTATACAAACTTGTCGATCTACCTACTGAGCACAAGGCTAATTAGTTGCTGACTAACTTGAGTTCATTCATCAAGCCCCTATTGCCAGTATTAATCAAAATGGTGAGACGAAGCGCCAGAATCAAGAGCAATGCGGTGCCTGTCAAAGGCAGATGGGATATCCTCCCACATGGCATGGGCATTCTACCTATCCTCGCCATTAAATCAACAAACAAGATAGTCCCCAATGAACAGCTCTCTGAACTCAAGATTGTCGAGAATAATGAATACTCCAATCAATATGAGATCAAGAAACCCAGGAGCAAAACACTCAAACCTCTGCCCCGAGCTGCTAATCCTACTGTCAAGACCCCATTAGAAGGGAAATCTGTCAGCAAGTTAGAGGACCCAACCCAAATTCACTCAGATACCACCACAACTCAAAACTTCAAAGAAACAGCTCTGACAATCAAGGAAGATACTGAAAGTCTTGAGCAAGTACCTACGTTGCGGCGATCAAAGCGACTGCGCTCACAAGTGAAAGTCAGTGAGCATGACACTGCAGCGCAACAGACGTCACCCAAGAAGGCCAAGTGGGCCGATAATCAAGTGAAGGTTGAAGATGCTGCTCGTACTCCCGAAGAACAACCAAAGAAGCTCAAACGGGTCCCTCGGAAGACGAAGGACAATCCATATGGGTTGACTCCAGGAAGAAGTCCGTTCCCCGACTGGCAGGCACCTAGTGCGTCGCAGTGTGAAGAAGTGTATCGGATTCTTGCAGGGATTCACGGCGAGGTCAAGCAACCAGCGACAATCCCGGCCCCATCACTTGAAGTTGCGGGCTGCGGAGAAGTACCTTTTGTCTTGGAGGCTCTCATGAGAACCCTTCTCAGTGGTGCTGTGACCTTTGACAGCGCAGATCTCATGGTGAAAGCTATAATTGCAAAATACGGTGTCATTGAAGATGATCTTGCGAAGGGTTCTATTAATTGGAACGAGATCCGGTTGTCCACTGTCGAGGAGCTAGAAGAGGCCATCCATGCAGGCGGGCTGGCGAACAGAAAGGCTACAGCCATCAAAAGCACCCTCGATATGGTGTACCAAGACAACATTGATCGCCGCGAAGCATATCTGGCAGAGAGGGCAAGTGGTATACCTGCTACTGTTTATGGCGCATCCGAGAAGACTGAAGGCCAGAAGGATTTAGAGATTTTGAAGATCGAACGAAACATTCTCTCACTTGACCACCTACATGGATTATCTGCCGATGAAGCAATGCGGCAGTTCACAAGGTTCCCTGGGATCGGCGTCAAAACAGCTGCTTGCGTTATCCTCTTCTGCCTCCAGCGGCCATGCTTTGCGGTTGACACGCATGTTCACAGGTTCTCAAGATGGTTAGGTTGGGCTCCTCCCAAAGCCGACGAAAACGACACATTCAGTCATTTGGAAGTCCGTTGTCCCGACCATCTTAAGTATGGACTACATCAATTGTTCATTCATCATGGAAAACATTGCGGCCGATGCAAAATGTCTACTGTGGAAGGGACTAAGGACTGGGAGGCTGTGGTTTGCCCACTCGAGCACCTCCTCGTGCGTGCCAAGAAGATGACGAAGGTGCAGAAGAAGACCAAAGCCACAAATGCCCTTTCTCAGAACGACGAGTCGGAATCCGAGCTCTCAGAGCTTGATGAGGCACTGTTTAAGGATGAGGAGTACAACATTTAGGATTTTGAGGTGGTGGCACTACAATTGCAGTGCTGCTCATGAATACCTTGCTTTGAATCTGCGTACCTCGATTTAGCTGGAACCGACGAATGAACACGATGTCTCATATTAAGCATCTCGTGATAGGGCAGACTAGGCAATGTTGAACGCCATAGCTAACCCATCCGACTGATATACAGAGGTAGGTAGAGATATACAGGGTAATATCCGGCCATGGCCCAGGGTGAATAGAGCATTCACGGATGAATTTAATGAAACAAGTTCTTACCTTATTCGCCTTATTGCGTACCTACTAGATTAGTACACGGATGTAGATATTTGGTCTCGTACCATACCTGTACTTACTTAAGACTAGTGGGTAATCGCTCAGTTAGCTAGCTACCTAAAATACACCTGCAGATCCTACCTCTTGCAATAGGTAGACATATATCTGAGTATCTAGTGCAGTTGGCATAGCTAGCCCGGCAGCTGCATGCACTTTAATTCTGACCTATCGATACCAAGTACTAGGTATCAAAGATCCCTGTAAGGGAAACACGTCTTTGCCCGCGACGTCGCCGCCGATTTATTGAATATCAGTCCCCCTCTATCAACTTCTGCTCCTTTGTAGTAGGACTACGCGCACCTGTGTTGTTATTTGCGGACTCATATGAACGTTGCATGTGGAGATGATATTTGCTTTATGTGCTTCTTTCCTTTATTAAATTGATCTTCTATGTAGGTTTGTTGCCTGGTTGACAAAGCGCCCTAGACCTTGTCGGTCCCGTCGAATGTTTGCAATTCACACTTCGACTTCGACTTCGACCTCGACTTCGATCTTGTATTCCGCCTTTTTGTTCTTCTCTCCGAAATCTGCAGCTGACCATTTTGCCATCTTAGGCTCCTACGTCGGATCTAATTCCACTCTTTCCCATCTACTACGATCCTCGATACTAGAGCTTCGATTTGAACGACCCGAATCCATCGCGTCTCCTGTCTTCCATCATTACCACGCACCCTCGTTGACTGAACCGACATGCCCACATGGAGGCATCATGGCTGTACACAACGTGCTAGATGTAGGCTTCGCGAAGCTGCGAGAGATCTCTCCTGACGTCCATCTCTTCTGCCCGAGGATTTCAGCAGACGATGACGAGATATACGAGGATCCTGATGCAGTCTCTAGCATCAGCCCCGATGAGAAACAGCAGAGGATTGAAGACGGCCAGCTAAGACTGGACTTGATGTACAGCTGCTCGTTGATCCTGGGACTATCTAGAGAGGCTGCGGGTCCCCATCGTCCTGATTTTGATTCGCGATGCGATGCCTTTCTCACGACATGCGCAAGCTGTGTGCGCAACTGGCACAAGGGCCGTGCCGTGTTCCTCAAAGAGATCACCCCGTGAGTTCTAGCTGCTGATGCCTACGCTGTATGCCGTACTAATTAAACATCCAGTATATATGACGACTCCGTAGTAGACGAGATGAGAGACCGTTTAAACCAGTTTGATTTCGACCGGATCACCCAGGGCCTTGCGGCTGCCGAACAATTCATCATTGCCCGCGACAGTATTGTCACCCAAAGTACCTTCATCAAAGAAGGCCAAGCCGACCTCTTGGTTTCTATTTACGAGTCACTATGTTGTATAGCATATCTCAGCACCCCGGAGAATCGTAAACACTTCAATTTCGTCTTCACAACGATCCAGCAGCGGAAACCATTGAAGCTGCACGAGGTTCTTCCCACCACAACCATATTCCTTTTCGATGAGGACCAGAGTCGTAGGGACTTCGCAATTCAAACCTTCGAGCGGCGGCCCATAGTCACCAAGTCCGATTTCGATTGGGCTATAAGCGACAGCCTCTCGGATGCTATTCTCAAAGCAAACAGCAAAAGCACTGATGATGCCACTCTTCAGCGCATCTGGCAAGGGTTTCTATACATTCTCGATGTCCTAGAAGATAATATCGTCATGGAATGCTTGCGAGGTATGACTGTGCAGCCGAGCGTCTATGATTTAATGATATTGCAAATGCCACAACTCCAGTCTGCCCCCGTCTTGAGGGCTGTTCTCAAAGCCTTCTGTGGTCTCATACGCAAGTCCCCAAAAGCTTTCTGGGACGCATACAGCCAATATGCACCGCCTGCTATCTTTGAACAGATCATTAGGAGTCCTGCCTTTCGGCCACTGCTTTTGCAGTCTGGCGAGCACGATATGACTCCTGATGGTCCCGCGGCTACCTCGTGGGTAAAACCGTTGATAGATTCGATTTCCCCTAACCAGAAAACGGATTTCTGCGACAAAGTTGTTCATCATCTTCTCGGCGACTTCGCCAACGACCCAAGAATGTCGCACGAAGGAAAATTTGCATGCTATCGTGGGGCTACAGAAGCGCTTTACTCGTCGCTAGCAGGATTTGTGTCTCCTAAATACAGGCTCCACGCGGGCTCGTCTACGATTCACACCAACGCGCTATTAAATCTTACCCTGAAATACAAGGATCTTATTATTCAGCTTGCAGAACTCCCGGCTTCTGATCCGCAGCAGGTTTCCCTGTCTAAGGCGGCGTTAGCTGTCATTGGATCCGCTTTGGCGCTCGACTCGCGGATTACGGCCGAGGAGTGTAATGCTCTCCAAGAGAACGAAAGTCACGTTCAGCGCGAGGTGAAACGAAACTCTGCTGGCCTATGGGAGGCTTTCCTAGAGATCCTGCAGCCAGGCGCCTATGAGCTTGCTAGAGCGATGCTACTCTCTTTCGCGCCCTTGGTTACCGTGGAAAATTTCCGGCCTCCTAAAAATACAAAGTTGTCAACCATTAAGATTGATTTCAACGACGAATTCCAGAAGACCACAGAGGTTTTCGGACGCGTAGTAGACCGCATGGAAGACTTTAACCAGACTGCCATAGGACAGCTATGTCTGGAACCTGCGACCATGTATCCCATTATCGCATCACTCGTGCATGGGGAGGAGCCTGTCAACCAGGCGGGAGCATCCTTTATTAAGTCGATTACGGGTGAGGATCGACGTTCGGATGCAGTTTTGAAGCTTCTTGAAATGCATTTCATCCCCGTAATATCGGCATATACTAAAGTTGTGAGTGACATTACGTTGAAAAAGTCACTCTGGTCTCCTCAAAATAATATTCTCCGCTATTCGAGGGAGATCCTCGATAGTCTCTGCAATCCAACCTCAGGCATACTGAGGTCTAGAGAATTGACTATAGCTGAGCAAGATGTACTAGGCAATTGGTGGAGCTCCCAATGGGTATTCTTAGAGAATGCTTTGTTTCAGACAGATGCTTGGAGCCGGAAGGTGGACATGGAAACGATGAAGAACTTTTGTCGAGAGGTCATGGAGCATGCCGATGCCTTGCTGGCTCAAGACGGACTTCTAGCCTCAGCCTTAAGTGCCAAATCCGCCCATACTGCCTCCAGTGCTGGCGATGATGCCTCAAGTAAATCGATGAGAGACATCCTAGAAAAACCACGAATCCACTGCATGGGTCTCTGTAAGATGCTTCGGCTGAAGGATTATTATCTTGTTACTGTTATTGTCAACGTCCTGGGAAAGCTCCTTAAACGCCTTCATGAATTCGGTATGGAAGTGCCCGCGGCGCCGTTGACGTATATCAAGGATACCTGCATAAAGACTGAGAACAACCGCTACAAAACGATGACAAACATGAATGAAAGACAGCGTGCGGAGTTGATTAAAGCTCTCGGCGAAGAGGACACCAAGGATGATATCGAGATCCTTTCTGTTAGAAAGGCTGAAGGGCTCAAAAAGCAAACCAAGCTCGATGCATGGTCTAAGACAGGCAGCGAAACTTCAAGTGCTCCGTCAGCAACAAAGCCAGCTCTCAAACCAAGCAAGGATGATATGCACGAGTTGTTAAAGGCGTCATCTTCTGATAAGAATCGGTCGGTTCTTGAACAGATGAGAGCTCGGCAAGCTACCCCGAAACATACCCCCAAGCCTGCCCCCCTTGCTTCAATATCATCAATTAGGGAAAAACGGGCCAAAGAAGCCGAAGAGAGGCGGAAACGTGACGCAGAAGCTATTGCCAAAGCCAAAGCCCTTCGGGCTCCAAAGCAAACTGTGGCCGGCGAAGGTTCTGGTCTTCAGGGGCTTTCAGGTGTTCAGGGTAAAGAATATGCCCCAGCTCAGAAGAGTGAGATCATGGTAAATTCTTCATCTGAAGACGAGGATGATTCAGATGATGATGAGTTTCTGAAGCGCACTGGGACTGCTCCCAAGCGTAATGATGATGCCCAGAGTCGTATACAGTCAATGAAGATGAACCCTCGGGGCCCGGTAAAGAAAATGAAATTGCAGCGATCTGCGAAAGACATGCGAGCTCGACTAATTCCTCCTATGGATGTGTTGCATCAAGCTATCCTCGAGTGGGACATTTTCCATGAGGGGAGTGATCCTCCTAACGGTATCACATGCAGTCGAGTAGGTGATTCGTACAACGATCCGCAGCAATATAAGCAGACGTTTCTTCCGCTACTTATTAATGAAGCGTGGCGGTCATTTGTAACTGCGAAGGACGAGGCAACATCAAAGCCATTCGAAACGAAAGTTATCAACCGGATGAATGTTGACAAATTCATTGAGGTCAGCACTACCATGCCTACCGAAAAGAATAAGGAAAGGGACAAAACACTTTCGGAGGGTGATATTGTCCTATTCTCGCAAGCGCCGAATCCTTTGGAAGCCAAAGACGAGCTGCATTGTCTTGCTCGAATCTGGCGCATTCAATTCAAGAACGGTAGCCTCGAAGTGCAATATCGCCTGAGCAGTCGTGCAGGACCCATGCTATCGACTCTAATGCCTCAGTCGGAATTCTATGCGGTCAAGATCACTAACATGACGACAATCGAGCGCGAGTACGCGTCTCTGGAAAGCTTACAGTACTATGATTTAGCACCTGAGATTTTGGAGGCCAAACCATCCCCAATGCTCTCTTTTAGTGCTGAGGCAATAGAAAAGGCGATGAAGAATTATCACTTGAACCAAGGCCAGGCCAAGGCCATTTTACATGCTAAAGAAAACGACGCTTTTACACTTGTCCAAGGGTATGTGTTCTCCCTAGAAAGCCTTGAATTCGAACTAACCCAAAATAGCCCCCCTGGAACAGGCAAAACCAAGACCATCATTGCTATGGTTGGAGCATTACTAGCTGGAACCCAGTCTGCGCCTTCGATGGGCACCGCCATTAAACGACCCGACAGTATAGCTCCCGCAGGCAACCGAGGGACCGCCAAAAAGCTTTTAGTTTGCGCACCTAGCAATGCTGCTGTTGATGAACTTGTCCTGCGTCTGAAAGAAGGTGTGAAGTCTATGAATGGAACCTTCAATAAGATCAATGTCCTGCGTCTTGGCCGCAGTGATGCAATCAATGCAGCAGTCCGGGATGTTACTTTGGATGAGCTGGTTAAAGCTCGTGTTGAAGGGAACGCGAAAGAGAACAGTGGTCCCAGTTCAAGAGAACTAATGCATCAAGAAGCTGGCCAAATTAAAAGGGAGCTCAATGACATCCGTCCTCAACTCGAGTCAGCAAGGGAAAGGGGAGATCGTGTCGAGGCTGGTCGATTACAACGGAAGTTTGATGAATACAAGCGGCGCCAGGCCCAGATCGGCGCAAAGATCGACGCCGACAAAGACAGCGGGAACACGGCTGCCCGAGAAAATGAAATTCGTCGTCGGCAGATCCAACAAGAGATACTCGACTCAGCTCAGGTGCTATGTGCTACCCTCAGTGGTAGTGGTCATGAGATGTTCAAGAACTTAGCAGTTGAGTTTGAAACAGTCATTATTGACGAGGCAGCCCAATGCGTTGAGCTCAGTGCGCTGATTCCATTGAAGTACGGATGTTCGAAGTGCATTCTAGTCGGAGATCCGAAACAACTGCCACCCACAGTGCTTTCACAATCTGCTGCGCGCTATGGCTACGATCAAAGTCTTTTTGTTCGGATGCAGCGAAACTTCCCTAATGACGTTCATCTCCTTGATACTCAATATCGTATGCACCCAGAGATTAGCTTGTTCCCAAGTCAAGAGTTCTATGAACGGCGACTGGTGAACGGTGGTGACATGGCTCAGCTCCGTCGTCAACCGTGGCATCAAAGTGAGCTCCTCGGTCCTTATCGCTTTTTCGATGTTAAAGGTACCCAAGAGAAAGGTCATCGTGGTAAATCACTAGTGAACTTAGAAGAATTGAAAGTTGCAATGCAACTTTATGAAAGATTTACTCTCGACTACCCGCAAGTAGATCTTAAGGGTAAGATTGGTATCATCACCCCATACAAGGCGCAGCTCTTTGAGCTGCAGAACAAATTTAAACAACGATACGGAGAGAAAATTACCGAGTCTATCGAGTTTAACACAACAGACGCCTTTCAGGGCCGAGAATGCGAGATTATCATATTCTCATGCGTTCGAGCTAGTTCAACTGGTGGTATTGGTTTCATGACTGACATTCGACGAATGAACGTTGGTCTGACACGTGCAAAATCATCGCTTTGGATTCTGGGCGATTCTCGAGCTCTCATGCAAGGAGAGTTCTGGAACAAACTAATGGAGGATGCCAAGGCCAGAAATCGTTACACTGCAGGAGATGTTCTAGGTATGCTGAAGAGACCAGGCGCCAAATTGCCTCCAAACTTTAGCTTCCCAGTACAGCCACAAACATCATCACCTCTATCCCAGAGCACACAGAGCCTCAGCGCCATGACGGAGTTGACTGATTATTCATCCTCTCGGCCTTCTAATAGCCCTCATATTGAGGATGTGATAATGGAAGATGCACCCTCCACAAAACCAACAATCCCCAGTAAATTCAAAACGCACCAATTGCCCGAAACTTATACTCTAATTGAACGGAACCGCGGTATACCCCCCACACCTACCGGTTTTGGTGGTCTCAATGAACGTGGTGAGCCAGCCATCGTGCCAAGGTCTACATCAGAACGACCGATCATTCATGAGTCTGGCCAAAAGCGGCATAGAGAAGACTACGATGCAGGAAAATCAGCCAAGAGGGTGAGCGAATAATGTTTTAATTATCTATAACTTATCACTAAACTGAACATATCAGATTGCAAAAGAGGGAACTGGGAAGATGCCCCCAGCTGGTCCACGCGCCATGCCTCGGCCACAGGATCCGGCAGCCATGGCTGTTCTCGGAATATCATCTAACTCCTCAACTGAGGGTAAGGCGGCTCCAGCGCCGCTTAATGCATCGAAGGTTTGCAGTCTTTCTGATATGACAACTGCTGAGCTAACAATAATATTACAAGGGGCCCCCGATCTCTCGACCGCCTAAACCGATGGTACCACCCAAGAAGAAAACCACCACTGACCCATTTATCAGGCGAAAGCCGAATAAACCTCGTTAAAATCTTCGTTCAACATTTCTCTTCTTGTAGATATAGACGATCACAGATACAGGTGGGCTCGGCGTGAGGATGCAATATATTTCAACGGCGTTCAGGGGGCGGCGAAAACATTTACAAGACAACCAACCCTATGTGGTTCGGCACGTTTTGCGACGGTCTGCACCTGAAATTGCGGCTTTTCGATAATGTGTTCAAATTTTGGCAGTTTGCCAACGTCGCCTTAATGGAAGGCGGGTATCTAGATAGCTAAATAGGTAGCGACTCATGGACTTACTCATAGGTACACGGCAGCCGTATTTAGGGAAAATGACCCGATGGTGGGAATAGAACCTCATTTCGCCACCAATGGGTAAACCGGCTGCCCGGGTAAGTAGACTGCTTTCTTCTGAAGTAGTACGAAATGCATCAAAGTGAAGAAAGAGTTCAATGAAAGTAGTTATGCCGGCCGACTCGAACAAACGCCATAGAACTCGGCGTCGCCTAATGGTGAAAACATCGTGCTTCCTCCAATAATGCCATGCCTAAAGCTCCCGTGATAACTAACACCTGCAATCCACCTTCTCGCCTATTTTTCTCACTTCATTCGTTCATCCCACGTTCTAATAGCCAGTGCGGTTGTCTGTGTGGCCTGCTATTGGCTAAGATGTCCTATACGTCGTAGTTGTTCTCTCTTTGGGTAAATGGTTCAAGGAACCAATCTCTGACAGGCATTGTATTGTTACCCCTAATTAACAAATACACCACATCATCGAACCACAACATTAGCCAATCCCTCACAGCCGCATCATTCCAATACATGCCTACATATAACTAAAATACACTATAACATTACATACTGTGATTGTAGCTAACCCGTTTCGCCCTTTTGCGCCGCTACGTTAATAAGTCATCGTAAATTTTTCTCCTAGGCAATATACCCTTACTCCTACTTACAGCTCCCCTAAACCAACCCAAACAAGGAAACATGATATCAGTGTCAAAATAAAACCCAACCAAAAAGCGACGGATGAGATCGTGTGAAATGAGGGTATCGAATAAATAGAAAACGGGCTCGAAACTCGAGAAAGAAGCAATTGGGTAGCTAAGAGAAGAAAGGTGAATCTACCCCACCCCATGATAGCCTATATCTGACTTATTTTTGAGGTTACTTCTTTTCCAATCACGGGGTCACCTTCGACGACCGATGTCCCCGGCGGGATTCGCCACTACTATGGAAGCTCCGGGATCGTTGAGTCTCGAGCGGATCAGGATCAGACAGCGGGGAGCCAGAAGAAGAGAATTCGACCGAGTGAGACCGCCGACGTGCGTGGCGTAGGTGGTGGTGGTGGCCGTGGTGATGTTGTGATGGACCCATAGGAGGAGGGAAGCCATGCATCAACCCAGCACCCTCGAGGATCCGATGTTGCTGGCGTAGTAGTCCGTTCAGGTCCTGCAGCAGTACGGGCACGGCGCGGATCCACGTGTCACGGCTATGTTCGAGCTTGCGCAGTCGTCTCTCGCGCTCGTAGATGCGCTGTTCCCGCAACTTCTCGTATCGCTGGATCAGCTCCTCGCGCGGTAGGTGTTCCAGCGTCTCGCGCTCTTCGGCCAGCGCCTTGGCGATATATCGCACCTCGCGGTCTTCGCTTTTTCCTTTTTGGGAAAGAGACGGCGAAATCCTCTCTGCCAGGCCGCGTTCGTGAGTCGAGATCGAAGACGTGGTTGAAGATGAAGAACGGGATGGATATGTTAACTCGTCGTCTTCTCTCCCGTGATGATGTTGATGATACCCCAGGATAGCGCTTGGTAACATCTCCGGAAGAGCCGCTGGTATGCCTGGTAGGAACCCAAACGGATGTGGCGCGGGCTCCTTTCCCTTCCCCTTGTGCTGCTCCATCTGAGCCCTCTGCTTCTCCGTGTCGCGCTGTTTCCTCTCGCGCACACGCTCCTTTCTACTCTGGGTTCGCTCTAGTTCAGGAGATACAGGTGATGCCGACCCGACTGCTGATGTCCGGGGCAAGCGGTCGGTCTTCCATTTTCCCGACGGAGGTTCGGGGAAGTTGAGATCTAGGGGCGAGTCTTCTTCGGCGCTGGCCGGCCGGACTACAACGGGTATCGATTGCCCGACTACGGCGGTCGTCGCTTTAAGCAACTGTGGAGACGAGCTCGTGGTATCTATGCTCGCGGCGAAAGAGCCGCGCTTATGTCCGTTCCCGTTCCCGTTACTGTTGGTGCTTGAAGCGGACCCCTGGCGTGCATTGGTCACATTATCGGTTGTCTCTGGTGGTGCTGGCTTCAGCTGGCTCCCTCGTAGGCTCGACTTTCGTCTTGGCAACGTCAACGTGATGACTGGCTTTTCAGGAAGACGGCTAGGACTAGGCTCTACTGGACTTATGTCTTTAGGAGAAGCAACAGCTGATACATCTTTCAATCTTAGCCCTGGTCCGCTCTTTTCCGCCGTCGTCAATGGGGGACCATGTTTTCCTTCACTACTTTGTGATTTTGTGGAAGGGGCTGCGTGAGGATCGCTGGCCGACCTATATCTGGCGGTTTCCTTCGCTTTTTCGGGGGCATAGCGTTTTTCCTGACCAGGCGAAAGAGGGATGGTATGGGCTCTCTTTCTCATTGATGGTGAAGATAAGGCGGTTGTTGGTTCGGGCTGTTCGGCTGTAGTTGATAGGGGCGAGCTGGACGACAACGACTCGCGGAGATCCTCGGGGACGGGATTGAGCACCGTCACCAAACGATTAGCGGGCGAGATCTTCCACAATCCGAGCTTCGAGTTTACGTCCCGCTGAAACGCCGCTTCTATCGAGCCAAAAGTAGGATCTTGGGAAGTAGGATTCAGTTCCAGAGGCGAATATTCCATGGGTATGGAAATGGCGATATAGCGATGCCCATCAGTAGTCCTGGAAGCAACTGCCGAGTCGGGCAACATGATGACGGGTGGACGTTTTTTTCGGGCCTTTTTACTGGGACGTCGAAATACTTTCGTCTTGAACTTGTCCCATTTGTCTTCTTCAGAGCTCCCGCTAAAGTTGTCAGGTATAGACATGCGGTTGGTCCGAGGAGGAGGCGTTTTCCTGAAAAACTGGATCAAGTCCTTAATTCCAGTGTCCGCATTGTCGCCCTGGGCCGCCTCGCCGAAGTCTTCGACCCTGCGCACGCCAGGATGTGAGTCCGCATGTTTTTGTGGCTGCGAGGCGTCCTTGGTTCGCCTAGTCGGCTTGCGTTCCAGCTGTGTACCAGACATTGCGCGACGGAGTGACTTGACAACCGAGGGATACGAGAATTTCACGGTTTCTTAACTCCATCGTGGTCGCCGTCGACGATGATCCCGGTGCCGATGATTATAAAGAACTGGTAGAGTGATAGGGTTTTCTTGCATTCCAGGGGTATGTAGGATGAGGGCTGCAGGAGGCAACCTTGTACAAAGCTTATATTGCGGTCCCATCTTCTAGCTCTTATCAGGATGACTGGTAATCGATGTAACGCGCTTTTGTGACGCCTTTTTATATCACTTCTATATGACCTTAACTTTCGCGTACAAAGTGAATCACATTGATACCAACCTTGATCGCCTTCCGAGAGCTCCTCCAAGATGGAACAGGGAAGCCTGTCCCGCTACCCAGACTAGTATGCAAGAGTCTTTAGAGGGATCCTGTGTTTCCAAGTATCCAGTGATATCAATGGCAAGGAAGGCCGCAAGTTTGCTGTTTAAGCACAAAACAATTGGTTCTATGATTGAGGCAGCGAGAAAGAGTTAATCTAATTCTATAACATCTCCAGAGTCGATTCCATGATATCCCCCCTTTCTTGCTGTACCAGTAACGCCCTGTGATAGACGTAACGCATAGCCGCGGCTGGGCCAACTGGATTGGTAGGCGATTGAGTTCGTGACTGTCTGGTTATATGTAATGGGAGCTTGAAAATTATAATATGATGCACCTCTTCCCGCTGTCGCAGGATCCCGACCCGCGCGTTGACGACATCCTGTTTGACAAGTACAAGGACTTGCCTGGTCGGTTGTGGAATTGCGATTCTCCAGACTTCATATTGGTACCGACAAAAGCAAACGACATTAACGCGTCTTTAACGCGTCTTTCAGAGTCACTCTCCCGTAATTCCAAAGGCCTCGTTTTCTAACTTTTCACTCTCTGCATTAGTGTCTCACACTTCTACACCTAGCGAGCTCAACACGAGATATCAGAAAGTGACACCTTGTCATAAACATCAACCTTGATAGGGCATTAGAACTGTTTGCTGGTGTGCACTCAATAATAGGCTAGGCTACTTAATGGTCTTCCACAGGACACTTGAGCTACTGTAATGAATATATCGGAAAATTTATACTCATCAGAATTATCATGTTCAACCGTGTAAATCGTCTGGTAACTAGACCTTCCGATCGTGAAACTTGGACGTAACCAACAAATTATAAATGAATGATATCCCCGGGGCTCTCTAGCACCTATCAAATAAGCCTGTCGAGCCTGTCACACAATCACTGAGTCATTGCCAGGCTGTCGAGTCATGAACAAAGCGGAGACAGCTTAAATCGACCACACCACACCGTCATGAGATGTCAATGTTATTCTACGTACTCTTCTGCATGTAGCGACGTCTATGCAAGCCCCTATTATGAATTCAGTTGCTGTCATCGTAGAGAAGTCATCAAGCATATGGTAGGGAGGGGTTGGCCGAACTGATCAAATTTATTGACACTGATGCCAATATATGAGTGACAGCTATTATGAGGCAGACTGGTCGGTTTGACGGTTAGGGTCACCAAGACAACAGCGAACTATTTGAGCACCTTTCCGAGAGCTCATAATCTTGTTCTCAACTATGCACTGTCCTTCGTTACCGTAAATGGGCTTAAGGGGCCGCTCTCGCCAGAGCGATAGACGCAAAAATCAAGTTATTCTTCTTATAGGTTGTATATGTGAAGAATAGACATAATTCTTTTTGGCATTAACTGAATTTCTTCGGCAATAAGGACCTGTCGCTCATGGAGTAGGGACATTTACGAAACTGGATAAAATGCTGTATCATGTTTCACTTGAAGCAATATGAAGTGTTACAAATCGAGATTCATTAGAGTCGGCAAGATTTAAGACGAAGGCCGCCGATGTTGGCATTGGTTCTAGTTGTTTAGGATCGGCAATGATAATGATGATGATTCACCAACAGCTCTCAAAGGAGGTGCGCTAAAACTCGCAAGACTATACTATACTATCCATATCAATTCCACTACCAACGAAGGTCACCTCATGCGCAATCTCGCTAGGGAAGCACATTAAATGGTATACTGATTGTTGACATTCCCGAATACTGCTGCTAGTTCTGTCGAACTCGCTTTTCTTTCTCAGAATTACCCTCTTTGGCTAATCAGAGACTACCATACTATAACATCTTCATATACGCAACGTACTACATAATACTGCCTGTCAAGATGTCTAAGCCATGGGTCTTCATATGCCCATCAAGCCGCGGCATCGGGCATGCTCTGACCGCACACCTCCTCCGTCGCACCACATTACCCATACTCGCGACCGCGCGCTCTTCTGATCTGGCTGCCGTGAAAGAATCCCTAGTATCTGCCTCAAGCCACGGGTCGCAAACAAAGAATGCTGAAGATGACGCGTCGAGACTACACGTGACACATCTAGACGTGACAGACGAGGCGAGCGTAGAGGCTGCAGCGGCAAAGGCCACCGAGCTCTTCCCCCCGTCTTCGCATCACCTGCACCTTGCATTCGCACTGCCGGGGATCCTGCACCCGGAGAAACATCCTCGGGGTGTCGACTATGACGACGCTCTCGAGACGTTCAAGGTTAATACTCTGGGCCCCATGATGCTCATGAAGTGGTTTGGGGAATTATTGCCGCGGAAAGGGACGGACCTTACGCACCTCCGGGAACTTGCAATAGGGGGTGATTCTAAAGATGCTCAATTTCGTGTTCCCTCACACGCGACATGGCTGACGAACTCAGCCCGCGTGGGCTCGACGTCAGATAATCGGCTGGGCGGATGGTATAGCTACCGCGCATCTAAGGCCGGGGTAAATAGTATTACCAAGAGCTTCGACCTACATCTACGGACGCGCAGTGCCGAGAAGGCGATGGCTTTCGCCTACCACCCAGGCACGGTGAAGACGGAGTTCAGCCGGGAGTTCTGGGGAAATGTGGCCGAAGGCAAGTTGTTCAGTCCTGAGTTTGCTGTGCAGAAGATGCTGGAGGTTGTTGAGACTAGGATGATAGAGGATAGGGGGAGGTGCTGGGATTGGAAGGGCGAGGAGGTGTTGCCGTGAGTCGTGGAGCTTTGAGATAAGTTGAGAACGAGGCTAATTTTAGTATTCTTTACTATGCTCGGTTTGAGATATGGTTGTTAATATGAGTAAGGTGATCTTGGTGGGACCAGATGATTTTTATAATGCTCTATAAACGAACGATTTATTGTAAAACCATGGTTCTATCTCAACTGCGAGGAAACGGAGAAAAAAGAATCTCGAAAGGGAAATAGAGATATCATGTTCTTGATCACAATATATGGTGAACAGAACATCAAAGTGACAAACGGGAGAAAGGGGACACGAGGCGATAATAATTCGTTTTCTACAGTCAAGTTTCCCCACACAGCCTAATTACATTAAGAGTTCTCTCCTTCAAGTCTCTTTACTGGTAGTCACCCGTTACTATATCTATTCTAATACGTACCCCTAAAAATATACCTTAACGTTGACCCGTCCACGGATCTTAAAATGTGTCGAGGAACGGTCGGGAAATGAGGCAGTGCTACGTCGTGGCGCACGCAAAACATGGATAATTCAGTCTTCAAACCACAATTCCCTAAATGATAACAGGATAGGGGGAGAGCTCTATATCATATTATGCTTTCTCGGAATTGGATTTTGCATCATGACAATCGCAAGCCCATCGGAAGATGCAATTCATATTAGTTATTCCCCCCAACAAGCCTAAAGCAGGCTCAAGCTGGGTATAAAGAGCAAACATATTACAATGATACGAAAGCGTATGACGTACGACACGCAGTATCGTACAGTTCATAATCACCTCAAATACCGATAATACAGACAAGGTGGTATCAAAGGGGACAATCGAATACATGGCAGCTTTTTCAACCCGTCTCTAAGGCACTCCATGCGTTATCATGAAACAGTATATCTTTCTGTACGCCGTCGCCATTATCACAGAGCCACATCCTGGAACGATGCCCCGTCGCCAGGTGACGGCGCGGGCTGTTTTTCGTCATCGGCACTGTCGTCGTCCGCTACTGTGGCTTGTTTGCCGGGGTGTATAGCGACCTTCTGCTCCTCCTTGTCCTCTAGTCGCATCTTCTGTTCATCGGTAGATTTCGCCTTGGCCGTATCCTCGGTCTTTTCCTCGTCCCTCTCGTCTTCGTTGTCATCGCTACTGCTACTCTCCCCTGCCTCCTCTTCCGCGGCGTTTTTGCTCTCGCCGTTCTGGGCTGACGTGGGCGCAGTAGGAAGCTCCTTTTGCGTCTGCGGCGCGGGTGCGGATGTGGTGGCGGGCGTAGAAGCCTCGCTCGGCGGCCCTGGCCGGAGAGCATCGAGGTAGAATTTGGTAACACCTAAAATGCGGCCGCTCTCCTCGCAAGCAGCAACCCACTCGGGCCGCACGACGGGGATGTTCATCTCCACGGCCTTCTCCCAGGCGACGCCGCGGCCCTCAGTAGTGACGAAGTGAGTTGTGTCGATGCGAACACTGTCCACGACCTTTGCGCCGATGCGCTCAACGGCGGCGGCAAGGTTCTCGCGCATCTGGCCAGGCAGGATGCCGGTAGTGATGGTGATACCGCTCAGGTCGGTCATTTTATGGGTGCGCACGACGACCTGCTTGCTGCTCAGGGTGCCGGCCGATGTCCTCAGGACCAGGTGGAAGGTGTACTCGGTGTCGACGGCCAGGCCGCTGATCTTGGTGCTGTGCATCTGCAGGGGGCGCGGGATGTTGCCGGCCTTCTGGCCGTTACGGTACAGCGACAGAGAGATCAGGTCGGCGGTGGCCAGCTCGATGGGGTCCCACTCGAGCACGACCGAGGTCTGGGTGGCATTGCGACAGCGGAGGACGGGGGTGGTGGGCTCGGCGGCGCCGAAGGAGTGGAAGATCTGGTCCTGGAGCGCGGCGAAGTGCCGGTCGGCCTCGGCCTCGGCAGTGCTGTTGCGGGCGACGGTGATGTCGACGATGGAGCCGGACACGATGTTCGGGGGGAGGAGGATGGAGGGGAACTCGATCTAGATAGATGCTGGCGCGTCAGTTGCGTGTGCTGCGATGCGACAGGCGGCGCGAGGGCCATTGAGCGCGGTTCGCCGAGTGCATTGTTGCGTACCAGGCGTTTATCTGGCGTCAGGAGCACCGTCACGCCGGCATCGACCTTGCCGACTGTGAGGGACACGAGCATGTCGGCGGCGTGCGTGTTGGAATAATGCCAATTGGGTGTTTGTTTTTCCTTGAAGGTAAACGGCCGGTAGGAAAGGTGCGAGTGTCGTGTTTACGTTGCGACGAGGTGAAGGGTCGAAGGGGTCGAAGAGGATGACGATAGTTTAAAGCAAGTAGGTAGCGAGCGTTGTGCAATTTGGTTGAGCTCCAGCTCCGCTTACACGTAACCGTCGTCGGTGGTTTGGCGAATAGGCCGGCCGGGACCCTGGTTTCTTAACATATGAAGGACGCTAAAGAGTGGAACCAAAGAGGTTCAATGTTGCAGCATGTAGTCTGTAGGTACATACCTACATGCCAGGTATTAGCCTACCTACCTGGTAAGCAACAGTGCGTACATAGTAGAGACCAGTCCGCACCTAAGCTACAGTTCTGTCAGCATACTGTAGTCAAATGAACATCTGATGCGATAAATCATAATTCAAACATAATTCTTGGCCCCGCCAAGTTTCACCTGAATCTATCACGAACGCCTATCTTTAGGTGTGTCTACGTGTAAGGTATCTATCAATGCTGGCTTGTCCTGAACCTCCCCACAATAGACCATTATGGTCGTAATTGTACAGATATATACAAGGGTTAATGTAGTAGTATACACATCATCTACTATGATTAGGTGTCATGCTGGCTCTTGCAAGTAGCTTGTACGTCGCCCTCGTCGATAGTCAAGCCCGCGTCTTTGGCTCTGCCATGAGCCATGTGTTGTTGGTTGGTGTTGTTGTTGTTGTTGTTGTTGTTGATGTTGTAGTCTTTGGACATGGCGACTGTTCTGGCCATCTTTCCTTTGCGTACGTCCAACATTAGCTTCTCCTCTCCGAAGCTCTATCTCGACACCGGCTATTATTTTCTTGGCAGACTCCAGTACGTCCACGAATCTGGCGTTGCATACCGCTGTCGGATGGCCGCTTATGACACGTAGGGTTCCGTACAAGTCGACTATGGCGCTAGATTCGCCGTCGGCGAGCACCCTCCGGCCGAAACGGTCATAGCCCGCGAGCATTAGGGCATCACGCAATGCATGGGCAATCCTCCTTTCGGCTGTTTTGTTGGGAAACACGCCAGCGCCATGAGCGAAAGATGTGATCCACAGCGGCTCTTTCTTCTTTTCGATGTAGACGTCTAGTAGTGACTTCGCAAAGGGGTGTTCGAGCTTGTCGAAGTACCTCATTGAATTCTGCGCGAAGCAGTGCTGCTGGCAGATGAGTACACCTAGTTTGTACGGATTTTCCTTCTGCTTAAAAACCCTGAGCGGGCGTAGCTTTTGCGGGAAGCCGATGTTATACTGATTGCACACGGAGATGACATGCTGGCCCGGTTGAATCTCGATTGGACTGTTACTCCAGGCAGCTTGCTTCCTGACGGCGTGGGAGGAGAATCGAGTCTGTACGTAGGTATTCGGGATGCTGGAAGGCGCCAGTCGAAGTAAGATTCTTCTCATGGTTTTAACGAGAGCATGTGCCGAGACACGAGCTGCCAGCAGCTCATAGTTTGCGAATAGAGCGCAGCGTCGGTGTGCAATAAGTGCTCTAGGGGTAGTGGTATTATGTTTTTTTTTTCGTCTGCTGCGGGACACGCATTGCAAAAGGATGGTTGTGGGGTTTTATTGGGCATGACGTCTGTTACTTAGGTTAGGTACGCTACAGTATTACTTATTTAGGTACCTAGGTAGCACATATAATGTACTTAGATGCAAGACATGATAATTAGGTTAGTGTACCTAGTCATAGAGCACTCCCTACAATTGAACATAGCAATCTTCTCAAAGTTATTTCTAACTTATATCGCAGTTTTGTACATAGGTATACCTAATCTTAGGAGCTGTAATTAGGGTCAGTGTTACCTAATAAGATTCCGCCAGAACGGTAACACCGACAGGACTTCACTTAGGTAGATATATAGCCTTCTTTCGCGGACCTTTCAAGCTGTAACAGCTACCTTCACACTGTTGGCGGCGACCACGGGTTGGAATTACCGGCCCTATCGTCCTTTATTTCAAGTCAAGACAATTTCTCTAGGGAGCGACTTCCTATAATGAAAAAAAAAGGTCAACCCTAAAATAACCTTCACAAGTTTTCCATCCCATAAATAAGGGCCGCATGTTTTTATAATTGTATCTAAAACATTCATTATCAGATCTCTGGATATTCTTGGCATGTAAGATATATATCCGCTGGCGCAGCATTGTACAACTAGTGAATTTTAGTTTTACATTGTTGGCTGCTGAGGCGACGGCATATCCGATCGTGGCAAATACAGAAGTTGTTGTGGTGTTTTAACTTAAGGCTGCGGGAACAATCTTGGTAACCAGATTGATTATGTATATAGTAGCGCCCATTGATATCGACCGGGGTCCTGACACTAGACAGTCAAATTCTAGCCAATGAGGGTGCATAGAAAACTGTTAGAATTTTTTGGCCTTGCCCCGTGCACGATGGCAAGCACATCTGAAAAAACAAAAGGGAAAGGCTAATGTGCCCCACGGGTCGCCGCTTATGACTGTTCCGGAGGACCGCACAGCTAATCTTACAGTGGCTTAGCGTATCCCTCTGGAGCCTGTAAACAGACGGTAAACAGACGCTTAAGTCCCCACGGGTTCCACCAACTATCACTCATTCGTCGCAAACCCGGATCGACTGAGAACGAGCCCCTCGTCGCTATAAAACATCCCACCATTCGTTCCTCCCATTTAAATCCACAACAAAGCACCACCACACATCATCATCATCATCCACTCGCACGCCCCAACGGCAAACCGAGTTGAAAACTGCAAATTTCTCATCAGAGAAACAAGAAAAACACAATCCTTGCATCGAGTAGCTCCTACATTCGACAGCAAGTCTTGTCAACATGCCTAAGAATAAGGGAAAGGTACGCACCTCTCGTCGACTGCCGTCCTCTTAATCCCGCCACACCTCCAACATAAACGCTGCTGATGGAAGTTGATCAACTAACACATTTCATTCGTACAGGGAGGAAAGAACCGAAGAAGGGGTAAGAACGAGAGCGACAAAGAGAAGCGTGAGCTTGTGTACGTTTCCCTCCCGCCTTTCCTCGACAACACGATGAAATCGCGACTAACAGTTCCGACGATAGCTTCAAAGAGGAAGGCCAGGAATATGCTCAGGTAGTCAAGATGCTTGGTAGCGGCCGACTTTCGTGCTCCTGCTTCGACGGACAGACACGTCTCGCCCACATCCGTGGCAAACTCCGCAAGAAGGTCTGGATCAACAATGGCGATGTGAGTAGACGGCTATTCTCTACCGTCATCGCTGAATTATGCTGATACTCTTCTTAGATTATATTACTCTCGCTTCGCGATTACCAAGACGACAAGGGCGACGTTCTCATCAAGTACACAGCCGACGAGGCTCGATCACTGAAGGTATGACGCTTGCCCTCTTATCCCCGATATCACCGGAACCTTCTTTTGTTTACTAACATTATGCGCCACAGCAATACGGTGAACTTCCGGAGAGTGCCAGAATCAACGAGACCGATACGTACGGTCCCGGCGACGAGGGTGAATGCAACTTCGATTTCGCCGACGACCAGGACTCCGACGAGGAGTCAGACTCCGGCAACAACAAGGAGATCGAGATCGATGACATCTAAACCACCCCACTTCCACCCCTTTGTGGTGCCACTGTGTACCTTTCGTCTCGGCATCATCAACCAATCGGCATCGAGTCTGGCAGGACGAAGGCCTCATGTTCCAGAAGCATTCAATCCTACAACATCATCTTGCGCTCTCAATTCACACTACGCAATCGCCAATGAGTCTGCCAGAGCAATCTACAACACCGGAAGGTATCCGAAGGAAAGAAGGGGTCACCGTCTATCTGGGTTGTTCAATCCAATAGAGCATTTCTTGTACCAAGGACCTCAACCAGACAACCCCAAGCCTGTCTTCTCTCTCTAGCCCCCACAGCCGTCGTGGGGGTTCCCCGACAGCAATTTAGACTGCGTATGCGTTTGATTGGGGTTGTTTTGCGCATATTAATCGGAAGGATATCGAGTCCATGGTGGGAGAGACGTCATCGGATTCGGCGTCAGGTTTCCACTGTCTTTTATTTGACTTTGCGTGTTTCATAAAGGTCATTATGTTGGTAGTTATGAATACGAAAACTTCTCAAAAAAAAATCATAAATGCAGTCTTGATCTAGCTATTTGTGTATACTCAGCCTATAAATGGCTGATGCGTATCAGTAAGTCTTGACGACTTTTGTTGATATAAGTGACAAGGCCATCGATTGTATCATCTCAACAACTCACATTCTCACATGTGTAACAACACCCTTTGATAATAGTTTATCTTAATTTGTATTGCTCTATTCCAAAAACCACGACTATCTCAATGATATGCTGACATCATCAGCTTGCTACAGCGTTTCGCTGTCCACTTTTTCCTCAACTCTTCACCCTAAAAATTCAGCATAAACTGTAGTACCCATGAGAAGCATGGGAATTGGCCGGCCTTTGCTCTGATTTCGCCTCATGCCATGCCCGGGTATCCCCAACCTGTACTGAGCTGCCGAGAAAGCCCTTCGAATCTTTCAGCACCCAAATGATTTACTTTTCTAGCTTATATACGCCTGGGTTGGATGTTAAATCCCTCCTGTGAAGTGAATATCATAGAGAATCGGATCTGGGCCAGCCTTACAATGCAACGTAACGCTTACGCATTTGGCGAAGTTCTGAGGTATCCCATCTTTTGATCTTGTCTTGTCGTCATTCGTGAATAATGGAACCTGCCGAGGGCCATACATGGCATCCACAGATGTCGTTCTTTAAAGATGCTGTAACCTCAGCACCTGTGTTCTTGGTGTGCTCAAACCGGGGTGAGCCTCCACTAGTTTGGCTCCTCATATTTACACCGCCGCAAGCGAGCAACCTCGACCAGACTCTACCATTCGTCGTCGCTTTGCTCGTCATCTACAATGCATGTTTAGTAATATATCTACGATCAGCAATGGAAAGGGCGTCACTTACCACTATCGCGAACCTTCTTACTCCGTTGTTGGAGGGCCTTCGCCAACGCGTCGGCCATGTTACCCTCTTGGCCCCCGGGAGTAATGCCAGCGGGTGGTAGTCCGCTACCGTGAGGGCCAGTATCTCCTCCTGGTACCGCAGCCGCACTCCTATCTCTAATCTGGCTCCTGTCCACTTTCTTGAGTGAGGCAATACCTCCAGCTCTCTGAATACCTTCCAACATGGCGTTACGCCCCGAGTCTGCCGAAGGTGCTGGCGCAGCCGAGGAATAACCAGAATCGCGATTCGGAGGCATTGGGGGAGGAGGTGGAGGTATCCCGGGATTGGAAGTAGGCGGAGGGGGAGGGGGAGGTGGAGGTACTCCAGGACCTGGTGGAGGAGGGGGAGGTGGCACTCCAGGAATCGACGGAGGTGCTGGTGGTAGAGGAGGAGGCGGAGGGATGCCAGCTCCTGACGGGGGTAGCGGAGGGGCTGGCGGCGGCGCTGGTGGCGCCGATTGTGCAACAGGTACTGGGGGGGTATTCCTCGGTGGTGGCGCAGGCACTGGCCTCGAGCTCGCTGGAACAGGTGGCGGTGAAGGGGCACTGGAAATTGGTGCTTTCGGCGGACGTGAAGGTGGAGGAGGTGCAACTTGATGCTGTTCACGCGGCGGCGGTGGTGGTGGAACAGAGCCTCTGGCTGGCGGCGCAGGGGGTACATTGTTCGCTCTCTGGCCCGTAAATGGAGGTGGAACTCCATGTTTATAAGCAGTTGTATCCTCTCTGTCGTCGATCGGTGTTTTAGGCGGCCGAGGGGGCGGGGGAGGTCCTGCAGGCCCGGAACGAGGAGTATCTACATGCGCATATTTTCCAGCGTCGGGGAGAGCAGGAGGTGCGTTAAAGCGTGGACGAGGAGGGGGCGTGGGCTCCTGGGGAGGCGTAGGCTCACGCTGTACTGTCTCTAATTTTCCAGATCTTCGCGGTTTGGGAGGAGGTGGAGCCACTTTCTGAGAGCCAGACGAAGAAACATCAGATCGCGCAGCAGGCGGCGGTGGCGGCGGAGGTGGTGCTCGCGCATGTCCACTGCTTCCAGTACTTACAATGCTTCCAGTGCTCCCGTTCACAGGTGGCATCGGAGGTGGTGGTAATACAGGCGTCGCACTGGCTGTCTTCTTCTCATTTTCCTGTTTCAAAAACTCGACAATAAAATCTTGGTTCTCTTTAATGAAGTCGTCCGCAAGCCCCTGCTCAGATAAGAAGTTTCCAAAGTTCTCCCGCCAGTTGGGGTCATAAGCCTCCAGCTTAGCAAACTCTGAGGCCGGTTTCAGGTAGCTATGTAAGTTTATCGAAGACTGCCTCGCATGGGCCTGTAGATAGGGAAGATTACTGTTTCGCGGTGACTCGGGCGGCGTCGGATTGGAAGAATGCCTATGGCCTCCAAAGAGACCGCTCAAGAAACCGCCACTCTTGTGCTGAGGTTGTGTCGCTCCGCCGAATGGTGTGTTCCTGGTGGCTTTGGAGGCATTCTTTTCCCTGTCGTCCATCTTCTTCCTGAACTGCTTCGCCTCTTTCTCGTCAACGAATGATAGGCCGGCCCAACACTCTTCAAGCTCGAATGTGTGGAAAAAGGTCCGATCGGCATTATAAGACCAGGTTTCAAAAAGCTCCTGATCCCATATAACACCTCGACCAGCGGGCTACGACATGGTCAGCACGGGACATATGCCAAGGACTTTGACTGGAGGCTCACCGATATATCTACCATCTTGATCCAATATGTATTCCCCACCAAGTCGTTAGCGAGTACCGCAGCACCTTGCAGCCCCGTGTAGGTCCATTTTGACCTGTTGGGGTATGCGACGTAGAGCCTGGCGACGGCTACAGCCTGGATTTTGTTGGACTGCTTAGGGACGACTCGCTTGACAGTCTCCTTGTCCTCTTCGTTCAGGATAGAGGGCATTCTTATTGAAGGCGAGGAGAGTGGGAGAAGGCCCGTCGGTGAATGTCAACGGGAGAACGATCGTGTGAGGCACCGTTCGCAATGTGGATTCGGATTCGGTGAGCATGGACACGTTGCACGACACAGTGGACGGTGGACGATAGCTGGTGTGATCTGTCGCCCTGTCGGTGACTCTCAACGATCACGCACACGCAGAAGCAGCGCTCGGGGTACTAGAGCAATCGACTATTGTCAGGAGTAAAGCAGGTGGGCAGCTGGACGAGCACGAAGGCCTGGTGCTATGGGGAAATGTCGGGTATGACGGAGGGTTCCAGCCCGGACGGCACTCTCTGTACCTGGGGAGGGCAATAACGGACTGCCAAACCCCTGGTTTGTAGCAAAGATATTGTGTATTGCACTATGCAGTGGTAGAAATGGCGGAGAGAGACGATATGTAGCGTTCGATGAGGTTCGACTATGTAACCGCCTGCGTTGTACTGTGTAGGTAGTCTTTGGAGGTGTGGTGTGGTGTAGGTACTTAAACTGAGTGCCGTAGATGGATGGGGGGGTATGTACAGCATACATGAACCCAACGCAGCCAACCAATTGCCCCGAATCACTAAAATCGGTAAAGAGGGAGGAAGGCAGCCAACAATTCAAAACCAATCCTTTCTAGGTTTGGTCGAGTAAGGGCAAAGAAAAGCCACGTTTTTACCCCACCTAGCATCGACACCGCACCGTCAGCACCGCCACAACGGTATCGGCTACCCGGAGGCAACCTTAGCATGACCTTCATTAGTACCTCCTTCTTACAAGTAAATTACCTGCCTACATATGTAGGTACGTACGTGACATATCGATGGTGCTGTCCATGTGCTCGGCCTCTTCGAAATCACCAAGTCTGTACCTAGTCTATCCGATCATGACTACACAATAGACGACGCATACCTACATCATGACGCGTGTACGCGAATCCAGTTCCTTGGCCTTTAATACACCACGCCGTTGCCTAAAGGTCCTCTCTTTGCTCTCCAGATTCAGCGTTCTTATTTGGACTACCTAGGTCCCAGGTACTTTATAACACACAGCTACAAGTTCATACCTAGTCACAGGCAGCACTATTTTCTTTCTTGGCAGTTCGTGTTTCTTATTACTTCGTAGCAGTCGCATTAATCATTCCAACAAGACATATTGCATTATAGGTACCCTCTCCAGCTGACAAAGGCTTCCTCTATCCTTTCCCCACTTCCTCGGTATATCCTCCTATTTGTTCAATGCTTGGGCCTTAGCTTGTCGTTCCTCTTTAGTCCCCTCTTGCTCCGGCATGTTCTGAGGAATAGCAGGGCCTGGGGCGGCTTTATGGGCAGCAAACTGCTTTGCCTTGTCGGCCGCCTCGCTCACTGGGTTGGTGTTGGCATTGGAGTTGCCGGTCTGCCAAAGACATAAAGTCAGCATGGGACACCTGGATATGAGACCCATAAGTGAGGCGGTTAGAGTAGACGAACCTGGGTAGTGGGGTTTCCAGGCATTCTGATAGTTAGATGTAGATGCACTTATATCTAGATTTTCTAGCGTTTTCGTCTATCTCGACAACAAATGATATGTGTGGTCTTTTTCTGAGGATGATTTTTAGGAATAGAAGAGAAGAAAGACAAAAGGTGTGTTTATCGATGTTTCTGGTCTTTATGAGTAAATTCGAGCCTAAAGCCGTTGTCATACCACACGGGTTGCGTCGACTATGACGTATCATCCCACTTCAAAAGCGCCAGTCCCGTGATTCGGCGTCAAAGTGGCGGCAGCTAACGCCGTGGATGATGCGCCAAACCCGATCCCGGTTTCCCTGTTCTGCCTATTTGGCCTGCCACACTTTCTTCCTCACGACATACATCACTTAGGTACATTACTTACCTCCTACCTACCCAGGTACCTACCTACCTGTAGCTACAAGTTACAGCAGCACATAGCACGAGGGACTTGTGTCTGACATCAAATTAAGCCGTTGGTAGCCTTGTGGTGACCGGGTCTATCCGCATGGGCTGCATAATCCAATATGCGCGCGACTCGCTGAATCGTCCGACTACCGAGCCTCTCCCTCTGCCAGCGACGTGCCCCGCATGTCTGCGAACAATGCCAGCAATGCTCCTCAGCCAGTGAGACTCTCACTGCCATTGGTATGTTGCTCTATGCTCGTGTCCACGGCCACCAGGCGTTCCCGTTCTCCGCGCGCTAACCACCCGGTCAGGAGTACCAGCAGCACCTCTTCCAGGAGCTCCGCGCCGAAGATGAGCTTGTTGTGATTGCGAAAGGCCTCGGCCTCATGCGCCTAGTCACGAATCTCCTTCACAGCTACGACGCCGCCGGGAACAACCTCATCATAGTCATTGGTGCCGAAGACAGGGAAAATGCCTGGATCGGAGAGGCGCTGGCTGAGCATGCCGCCATCAGCATGGCCCCCAAAGCCAGGGGCCTGACCGTCGTCAATACCGACTTCACCACAGTGGCTGCGCGCGAAAAGATGTATGCTCGAGGCGGCATCTACAGCATCACTTCGCGAATTCTCGTCGTCGACCTCCTGACCAGTCTGCTCGCAGCCGAGAGTATCACCGGTGTCATACTGTTGCATGCTGACAAAGTTGTCGCTACCTCTCTGGAAGCCTTCATTCTCCGTATATTCCGTCAGAAAAACAAGACAGGTTTTCTCAAAGCATTTTCGGACAGCCCAGATCCCTTTACCGTTGGCTTTTCTCCACTGGCTACGATGATGAGAAACATGTTCCTGCGCAAGGCGTCCCTGTGGCCCCGTTTCCATGTAACTGTTGCCAGTTCTCTCGAGGGGAAGAAGAAGGCTGAGGTAATCGAGCTTGAAGTCCCCATGACGGATGATATGAACACAATTCAGCAGGCGATTATGGAGTGTGTGGAAGTAAGCATCCATGAATTGAAAAAGGGCAACAGCGGCCTGGAAATGGATGACTGGAATCTCGACAGCGCTTTACTGAAAAACTTCGATGTGATGGTTCGGCGGCAACTGGATCCTAATTGGCATCGGGTTAGCTGGAAGACGAAGCAGATTGTCAGTGACTTGACAGTTCTCCGAGGCTTGCTGCATTCCGTACTTGCATTAGATGCCGTTTCATTCCTCCAACAGTTAGATACTATTCACGCTGCGCATTCTCCGCAACCTGGCTCTACCAGGCAGAATCAATCACCTTGGCTATTCCTCGACGCTGCCAACACCATTTTCGGTACCGCGAAACAGCGAGTGTACGCTGCCAATAAATCCAAGGTAAATGCCCAGAGCTCGGTTGATTCACTTCGTCCTGTGCTCGAAGAACAACCAAAATGGGCCCTCTTAGCTGAGATACTCGAGGAAATCGATAGAGACCTCTATTTTGAACCGGCTATGCGTGGTGATTCTAATCAGACAATACTCATCATGTGCTCGGATACGGCGACCTGCCGACAACTGAGAGATTACCTTCAGACCATGCATGTGCAGCCAAAAACAGATGAGAACCTGAACCCAAAGAAAGAGGACCACAAACCCTCCGCTTCCTTCATGATGAGGCGCAAGCTTCGCAATTATCTTAATTGGAAACGCGAATTCGCTAAGGTGAATAATGAGTTATTTTCTGAAAATCAGAAGGCTCTGGAAGGTGCAGTTGACCCAAGATTAGCTCAAGGTTCCTATAAAGGCAGGGCTCCAGCAAACAAGAGGCGGAGAGTACGCGGTGGAGGTCTAGCGGGCGCTACCACAACTGGCAGGGCGGCCAATGGCAGTGTTGCACAATATTTTGAGAAGCCTGCCGAGGTGGCAGATCTCATGGAAGAAGTCCAGATGTTGGAGGAAGAGGCTCATCAGAAGGCTGATATAGTGGCCGATCCGCTTGAAGACATGGACGAGTATTTCGAACTCTATGACATGCAAGACCTCGTTGTGATTCACGCTTACGATGGCGATCAAGATGAACACGTTCTTGAAGAGGTCAAGCCCCGGTACATTATCATGTACGAGCCAGACGCGTCGTTCATACGACGAGTTGAAGTCTATCGATCTTCACATAATGATCGGAATGTGCGGGTATATTTTATGTTTTATGGTGGTTCTGTCGAAGAACAACGATATTTAGCGTCTGTTCGGCGCGAGAAAGATTGCTTCACGAAACTCATTAAGGAACGTGCCAGCATGTCTGTTGTCATGACGGTCGATGCGCACGGCGTAGAAGACCCCCAGGAAGCATTCCTACGGACGATCAACACTCGAATAGCCGGCGGTGGGCGCTTGACCGCCACAGCTGAACAGCCGAGAGTCGTCGTCGATGTGCGAGAATTTCGCTCCTCATTGCCGTCATTGTTGCATGGCCGCAACCTGAACGTCATTCCTTGCATGTTGACCGTCGGGGACTACGTTCTATCACCTAACATCTGTATAGAGCGTAAGTCCATCAGCGATCTTATCAGCTCGTTCAAGGACGGGCGACTATATAACCAGGCGGAGACAATGTTCCAGCACTATAAAAACGCTATGCTGTTGATCGAATTCGACCAAAACAAGTCGTTTACTCTAGAGCCGTTCGCGGATCTGTCTGGCAACCTGCGGTCTGTCAATCCCAACGAAGCCCCATCGGACCTCCAGTCAAAAATCGTGCTCCTCACACTCGCATTCCCACGCCTTCGCGTTATCTGGAGCAGCAGCCCTTATCAGACAGCCGAGATCTTCGAGAATCTCAAGACGCAGGAGCCAGAGCCAGACCCCATCCTCGCAGTGCGTGCAGGCCTTGATAAAGATATGAATGCGGAGGACCAGGCCTTTAATCTCGAGCCTCATGAGATGTTGGGTGTTGTTCCTGGTGTCACGCCCCAAAATCTCAGAAACCTGACCCTAAAGATGGAGAATGTGCGAGAAGTCGCGAATACGACGATTGAAGAGCTGGATCCCTTGATCGGAAAAGAGGCCGCAAGGAAGGTTCATGGCTTCTTTAACCGCAATCTAATAGATCTAGATTTGTGATAGTAAGAGTGAACTTGTTCAAATATAATTATGCAGCCTATCTAAAAGATGTTGGGGTGAACCTTAGGACCATGAAGCAACCACATAGTTGTAAAAAAGCTACATTAGACGAAATTGTTTGTATATAAAAAGCAATGGTGTTATTATTTGAAACAACCCCGGTACCCTCCCGCGAATAATTGTAATTTCATGTCACGATCACTTATTACTGTTCATGATCATGAGATTGTATATGTTTTGAAATCTGTATTAATGCTTGACGATAGGAGAACTAATATCATAAACGTCAAAGGGGGGTATCGTAATATCGTAAAGCCCATCAACAGCTCGTCTCCGCTTCAGCCTCTTCTTTCCTCTCCATTCTCTTTTCTATCATCTAGACCCTCTCAATTCCCATCTTCCAATTCTTGAGACTAGATCCGGCTCGTCGTAGTGGTATGATGACGTCTGCCGGTCCTGGTGCCTCCCATGCGCCGACGACGGCCGCCGCAGTAGCCGCAGGTGAAGAAGCTGATGATGATGTCGAAGAAGGCGACGATGCCGTTGATTATGGCGGTCAGGATGCTGCCGATGCCGTTCACGATGGCCATTAATACGCTGCCGATCGTGCGGAAGATGCTTTCAATCTGCGGGTTGTTAGTTTGAGGCTTGGGATGGGATGTCTGAGATATGTGGTGGAGCGGACGGAAACTTACACAGCTGACTACGGCACCCATTTTGAATAGAAAGATATAGAACACTTGGTGATGGTGCGTGTTGGTTGCAGATGGAGATGTTGTTTTTAATGGTCTTGTCTGTCAGACGAGGTAGTATGTTTGTGTTTGTGTTTGTTAGGTGATTTAGGAATTTGAAGAAGAGACGAGCCATTCTAACTACCTTATATATGTATATCTACTACATAGATATCTCTGACGTACCATGCCAATCAAAACATACTTAGACCTACCCAGCTGTCAAATTGCTTGGTTGGCCATAGCCCGAAACGGGAAAGGCTAACGGCGTATCAAAGGAGACCACGATCATCGTGCATGACCGGTATGTGAATGGAAATTTCTGCGGCACACTAGGTAGTTGAAATCTACCGCTACGTGCAGATGTATAGTCAAGCGCGATCGAGGAACTCCCAGTTAGTCACCGGACACGATTAGGTCATAGATCTACCACAATGCCCAATGGGCCGCCTGTAACTTGTTACATGCCATATTACCGGATACGATGTCACGGGCGGTTTGGTGTATTGCGCTGAATCGACGTCAGGGTGTGAGGGTCGACGTCATACCTGCTGCAAAGGGTGTAAGACTGGACTACCCGTTCCCGAACGTTTATGGGGCATTTCCGCGATCTAGAAGCCCCTTCATTATCTGCATGCAACGTCTTCTGCCTACTAAGTAGGTACAGAAGAAAAGAGCCCGGTGCAAATGGTCCGGTTGGTGTGAGCCGAGTGACACATCGGGCATGAGAAATGCCCTTCTTTTACCCAAAGTAGACATGGCAAGCCACTTCCAGCACGTTCTTACCCCATTTTTGCCGGGAACTCATGCCGTATCATGTGGCTTGAAAGGCGTTGAGACAGACCAGAAACCTGATTTTGCGCCTGGTAGTTGGTGTGTCTAATTATCCATCGTGAACACGCTATAATAGTGTACTTATGCCACATTTGATATGACGTATGTGCATGTCTCGAATTAGCGGCAATACCCGATGCTATGTATACATTGTAGTGTATGTAAAACTTTGGGCACAAAGAAACATTCCACAGTTAAATGAGAAATGCTTTTCTTCAAATTTGAATCAAGTAAGGCGAGTTGAGAACTATCCATACTCAAATTGAGAGCTCGAGATTTATTTTTAGGGAGCTTAGCTTAGGTACCTAAAGGTATATCTTGAATCTTAAGCTACATTAGGTACTTACTTATAGTATCCACCCCTGTTCAGCCTGACGTAAACGTGGACATGGTTGGCAAACCTAACCGTCATAAGTACTTATTTAACAAATGCAGCCCGTATCCCACCTCCATCTCCTGCCACCCCCCCCCCTCTCCTCCCTCTTTCCTCAGCATGCTCGCCAGAGGCAGTCAACCATAAACCCCATCTCCTACGCTACGAACGGAGGTCGAGCAGGTGGTTGGCTCCCGTCGTGGCAGTACGTGTAGTCTCCATGACGGGATCAAAGAGTCGAGTGACTGAGTGCATCACTGCGCCTCGCTCCTCTTCATGACCCAAGACGGCACCCCCCAGAGCATCCCGTGTGGGCCGCGGTTACCGGTCCCCTGGTCGTGACGCGACCGATTGACGCCGGATCATCGTTTTGGTCCAGCAGTCTCGAGCTTGCTCCGGCCCTGGCTGCCGTAATGGTAGCGTCGATGCACTTGTCGACTGATCGATTGATCTCGAGAGGTGCTTCGAGCCATATCCGAAACATGCAACGAAAGTCCAGCTTACCACGCTTCGTTTCAACGCCAATTTCCTGAAGCGACGGAAGCGCGCTCGATCGCTCCGGCGGTCTTGAGCTTCGCCTCCGAACCCGCCTCAACCCCCCGAATATAGCTCAGCGCCAACTCGATCGACGCAATCTGATCTCGACGAGAGCTCCCTTCCCACGGCGGCACCCCTCGCCTTCTCGCCGCATAGCGCAGCTTCCTCGTCTCGGCGCCTCCGGATCGAGACTATGAGATCTCGAATGCAGAGCGTTATGTGCGCGTTGTTTGCCGGCGTCGATGAATTGACGCGAACCTCGCAGAGCTGTGCTTGATTGCTGCCCTTTTGCTGTTAGTCGCACGCCACGAGGTGACGTGTCTTCTCCGCTGTTGCGACCCCCGGCCTCGGCTTCGATTGATTTCGGTTTCTTCGGAGATGGTTTAGTCGTTTCTGTAGGAAGCGCCTGCGTGCTTGAGAGACGAGGGTTTCTCCCTCCCCGGATTGGACTGCTCGCAGACTATCCATTCCTCCTTTTATCCGACTTAAAAAGAAAAAAAAATTAGGGAACATTGGGGAAGATTGATATATTAGGAGGATACCAGATTGTTACCAAATTTCACGAATGTCACGATGTCATGAGGATTTTTGGGTCTTATCAAATTGGTTCGGTTACTTTTCCTTCAAAAAAGTCTTTACGTCTCTTCGCCCTGTCATTTGTTCTTCAGCAAGCGAGGAGCAGAAGGCGGGGAGATGAGTTTCGTATTTAGCCGCCGTCTTGTCGGTATTGTAATCCGTTCGTTGTCGCGCTTCGAACAAACAGTATCTCTAATCCCTTGGAAATAGCTGTAGAGCGGATGTTGTGCAATCCAGCAGATAGATGGTCACTTCTTAGTCAATCCAACAGCATTCCCAATGGATTCCAATGGATGTTACCAGTTCCAACCTTGTGTACAGATGTAGTGAAGATGAATTCTGTGATATTGAAAAAATAATAAATGTGATTATTGTAGTCCTGTTTGCCTACCTTTGTAAAGTACATCGGTATGCTTCTGGCTTGGGCTGAAGATGCAGTGAAGAGCTCAATATTGTGAGGTTTTCGGGTCTCTTAGGTTTTGCATACCACCCCCTATACGTGCTAAAAATGCAGTGAATAGTAGAGTGAGGCGAACAACAGAAAGCAGATACAGGCTGACTAGGTACTCCGTCACCTATACCCTTACAAAACTCTCCTCCAATATATAGACTCTCGATGCTTATAAGTATATAGTTCAACGATGCCGATGATCATAGAGGAGGCAATCAGTGCTTTCTAGGATTGTCTATTCGCAATAAACGTCTCGTAGCTCTCAGTCTTGACGCTAGGTTATGTACAAAAATTGACGCTACTGCGTCCTGCATGAGAATAGTCTGTAACAATATAATAATTCCACCTTGAACCTTCTGACATATAAAACGAGACAATATTGGGCATATAGATATCCTCTTGTGCGTCATAGCGCGCTTACTATTGTTCAGCAGAGCCTAGGGATAGACTATTCTACCGAAATCAACGCCACCAACCTCTACTTCTAAAATACATAATGACAGGTGGCTGGCAATGAAGCACAACATGGACATTATAACACAGGATAGGTTGGTAATATTATATCAGTCCTAAATAAAACTATTCGTAGATCTTTTGGGGTACGGTCATATTCGTGCTACGAACGACAGGTCTTCGTCAACCAAAACGCATGTGTATGAAATTGATAAGTAGCTTGGTAGGATAATCGACAATGTTACGCTGACTATCAAACTATATCTCCCGTATATTCACGTTGTATCGTCGTTCTGTCCACCTAAATCACTTACTACAGTAACCAGAACCAATGTGCCTTACGTCGAATGCACTATATTAATGATGCGATTTCTATTAGGTATGATGATATTGTCTCATAGATTGGCCAGGTCATTCTCGGACCAAGTTTTCTCTTCCGACGAGTGTTCCAGGCGAAAAATGGGACAGTTAGGAAACTTAGCTTGAAGCATAACGAGGATATTATTAATAGAGGATGTTCGCCCCGGCAGGTTGGGCTTTATGGTTTAAGGTATATACTGAGGTGTCTCACACTCTACCATTTGCATCTAACCTTTACAAGCGGAAAGAAAAGGAGGCCCGACAATAGCCAGTCATCTTGGTAGGTACAACGAAACGCTAAACTCAAAGAAATGAAGGGTACCTAAAGCCAGTTGGAGAATGGGCCATCACTTGGATATAGATAGGTCGAGACTAAGCTTGCGTCGTCTTTCCTCATCCGAACCACAATTGTAATCGTCTATGTTGCGAGACGCACGCCCGGCACCATATGTGGTTGTGGATTATTGGGACGAATTAACGATAGTAACCCCCGGCCAACTAGTAGACGTGTATGGGACGGCACAGAAAGAATAAAGCTGAGTACATAATTGCTTAGAATGTTCCTCGAGCACCACTCTTTTCGTCGATATGTCGATAGCGTTCCATCTCTTTCCGTTCCTTTAGTAAACAAAGAGCCGCAACGATCAGTACAGCATCTACACCCACGACACCGAATAGGGCCGTGAAGATATTGTCAATAAATGTATTGCTAAATCGCGATAACGGTGTCGCACAGCCGGTCATTAATGCCGCTGTAGCTGGGCTGGGGCAGGTGGAATCCGTATGGAAGGCCGGCGAAGTGCTGTTGAAGTAACCACAGCAATTAAACTAATCATACTGTTAGAACATTCCCAAGTTTCAATGCCAGGGATGATCACATACGGCAACCTGCATGAGGCCTTGAACTTCCGGATTCTGCGCTAGCCATATCTTGGAGAAGGTGTCCTTAATCCGCAACGTGAGAATCCACAACTGGAGACCGATGACCAAGGTGAATAAAGCATCGACAATGATTAAGAACATGGCAGCTTTTAGCCAGCTACGACTATTGGTCGCCAGCGCCGGTAAGGTGCAGGCGAAGGCAATAAACGTGAAGATCCCATTACCGATGCCAGCTAGGGAGGAGAAAATGTCAGCGCCAAATCTCACCCCTCTGACTCCTATGCCTTACCTGAAAAGGGGAATTGCTGGTACAGAAGATCGCGGGCTGCCATGTTGCCGTCGGTCGGCGGGTCGAAGCATGTGTTCTTGACGATGACGGAGAACCCGAGTATCAGGGCACCGGCCGCTGCGAAGAGGACATCGATGCCCACGAAGGCCGCGAGTACCTTGTTCACCATCTTGGCTATGAGCTTAACAAGACCTCGTCCTTATTCCAACCTAGAGAACAGCAACCTCAAGTTCCGCCTCCTTTCTTCTCGAGCCGTCTCGGACCCAGGTGTCTACTCTGTCCAGTGTACCCCTCCTGCTTCTTTCGAGAATTTGGGATTGAAAAAATACGACGACCGGCGTCCTACGAATGAAAATTCCTTATTGATTATCGGTTTAGTACGGGAGGTGAAATGTCAATCTAGAGGCGAACCAGCGACAAAAAGAACGTAAACGTCGAGAATCAATCGACAAAAGTAACGATAATAGCAATAAAAGCCCCGACCGGTAACACGGAATAGATAGAAGAGAAGAGAATAAGGCGAAAAGTAGTAATAGAGAATGCAAAGGAGATGAGACGGCAAGTGATCCAGAGACGCAAGCGCTGGGCAAACTCGGAAACACCACGACCCACAACAACACTCTTATTGTCTATATCTATTTCTTGGTGCTATATTTACAATTTTACAATAGCAAAATGACCTGATAGCCCAGCTCTACAGAAACGAGCTTGAAACAACAAGCAAATGAGGGCACCCATCGCAACGCAATTTTGGCACGATAGACTGAGGCATGGCTTGACTTAAGGACTATGATGCGCAACTCAAGACGATTGTGGTTTCAGCATGGGGTTGATCAAGGGGGGTATAACCCATTTTGAGGCAAAATGCGGCCAGATGCGACGCGACGATATGATGCTGGGGACCCTGACCAGGGTCCCTACAGGCTGCAGCAGCAGTCTTTAACGGCTCGCTAGCAAGCGCCAGTCAGCGTTCGATGTTTGATCCACCAATGAAATATGAATCCATGGCATTAGGTACGGTACGGTACCCAAGAAAAGCTATCAAAGTACCAGTCGATCAACTCACGCCTTTTGTAAATGTACCAATGAAACCTTGGGATATCAATAAAAAATACTGTAGGAACATCGTTTAAATCCAAGCATTCTAGCCTTATTGGCGAATGGAATATGGATCTCAATTCGCTTGGCTGCCATCCAGGGCGTTATCAAACGCTAAGACGCCATCGCTTCGAACACGTGCATTCGCATGCTGGAGGCTGAAGACTACTTTTCTCGAATTTGGAGTCCTTCCAGGTATAATCTTAACCGATGCACAAGCGGGCCTCTCTCGACATGTCATTCGTCATCGCGAAATCCGCGTGGTATGATTTTATCCAACACACCCTTGGAGTCTATCATATCACATAGATATCATACTTCCAATCAAGAATGCTACACAATAGGAGAGTTTTGAGTGCGAGGCAGAGAAGTATAGGGTCAAATAGGAGTGATAGTGCGTTACGTGCCTGGTCATCGGCAAAGGAAAAGAAAAGAAATCTTGAAAAGGTCGTACCAGCGGGCAAGAATCGTCGTATTCCTATTCTCCGTTACCAACCATCGACAAGAATGTAGATGACAAGGTATGCCACGCAACCATGTGTGTATGATCTATCGTCCCGTCCGTTAGTAAAGTGTGCCTCGGAAACAGCCGCCCGCAATCCGACGGGTATCTCCTTGGAGCATAGTCCGTATCGCCTACCTGCCAGATGGGAGCGAATGGTAGATTGCGTAACACGACACGGAGATTGGTTTTGATGATCGGAGCGGGTTCGGGCATGGGTCGACCGGGTGAGAAGGAATCATAATCACGGCAGACCGCTTTCTCACGTTGCGTCCCGAGATCTTGGATTTATGAGTTGCGTTACAGTAGACGCCTCGATACGCAATCTATGGGCCCTCCATCACGAATATTATCTTGATACCTTACCACAATCGATTGAAGGAGCAGTTCATAGCTAGCACAGAGAGTACAAACCCTACCGGCATCCGAGGTGCCGCAAGTGTTCCCGCGAGCCTAGTTTGCTACCACGTATCGGTCCGGTGTTTCCCACGCACGGCATATTTTTAGTAAGTCTTCTGAACGGTTACGGTGTGTCTAAAAGGGTTTAGGAGGATGTATGTATTTGACTCTAATAATTCGCACACGATAGCTATAATCCAATACAATTATGTACACTGATAATCTCGACCTGGCAAAGGCCTCACCGCAATTTCGACCATGTCATGAGGCCCTGGTAACAAAGGTTGTCGCCTGTCAATATCTGGGGACTCAAAATTTCTGCCCTGCTGCCTCAACAATCCTGCACCAGATTGTAGACAGTGTGGTTCGTAATCTCTCAAGCAAAGCGATGGATGCAGCTGAATTTATTGCACCACCTAGCGTTTGCAAATCACTCTTCAGCCCGTCTCGCCCGTCTTGGTTGGGCAATCCACCATGCTGGAACGAGACACAGGTTGTCAATCTGCCGCACTACGCCAAACCAAGGTTGGTTGGCAAGTTTCTTTAACCGCTAAATCCTGGGGAAATGTTCAGCGCCTTGCCCACCAGGGATTGGATCACCGTCAGTCTCGAATCTCCAACCACCTCCAATATTGAAAAACTAGCGAAAAAGTCGTATTGGCTGTCGCATCGCATTCAGACCACCTGATACTGTACAGCACTGTACATTAGCGCTTTGAGACATCGACGACGGCTTGGGACTGCAGGTAAGAAATAGGGGTCGGCCTTATTTTTTTGTTTTGCGTAGGCTGTTTCACCGCAAAATCCGAAGATTCCTACTACCTACTGCCAGGCTATTACCACCTCGACCACTATTACAAGCCAACCTAGAACGGCCTGCTTACAAGGTACTAAGATTAAGTCTAGTAAGTATGTACATAGATATCAGTAAACTAGAAACAACCCAACTCCAAATTTGAAGGTATGTATACAAGTATCCGTGAATTCCTACTATTATGTATATGGAGTCTTGGAACAGTCATCAAGACGTCCCCCAACGTTGCCTACATGATGCAGGTGACGGGTTCCCCTTGTTCCGCATTGACACTCCCGAGGTTCTGAGTCTTCTTGTCTCCGCTTTTTGGCTCGACGCATCCAACCTCTCTTAATATTCTTCAAGGTGTGTAAGGTGTAGCAATAGGCTTGGTGGATCGAGCTCACATCTCGGTCTTCACGCTATCTTATCCGCTGCTACCCTAAACCAATAAGAGTTTCCTATCTGCCGTCCTCGCGTAACTAGTCTATGCGCATGCGAAGGCAATTCCACACTTGACTCAATCACATCGATTTCCCATAGGCACTACACGTAGAGAGGCGTACTGTAGTGCTGAATTCGACTGCAGAATGGTCCACAAGACAAGTTTCGGTTCACTACACCCCAGCCAGTCCGAGGCATGATCAAAGTCACTACTGCATGATATCTTTCCATTATCCTGTTCAATCATCATAGTGGCGGTTATCCAGCGGCACGGCCAGGAGCACGGCTAAGGGTCGGTGAGCAAGAGCGGAATTACGCCCAAGTGTGCGTTCACGTTGAAAGGTCGAATATACGGGGTAATATGGAATAATAACATCGGCTCTCTCTCCCCTATGTTTCCAAGGGGAACGATAGTAAACGAAACCAACAACGTAAGCAGACTTCGAAGTGGTTCGCCACGATCTTATTGCTGTTAAGGATCGCTGCAAATCGTTTGTAACAAACAGATGGAATTCAATATGTGTGTCACCACCGATTGCAAAAATGGCCCTGGAAAGTCCCAATCTGGATACACTCCCAAAGAGTCGACGACCTTCAACATGATTGGACAGACCAAATCACCTAGTGCTTCCGCCCCCTGCTGCATCTTCCTCGCGCATGCCGCTCAAAGTCTGGGTAGAGCTATACTGTGTGGGGTAAGATTACTGTGACAAGCGCGTCAAACTAGCCTGGCACAGTGTAAGAGCGGCGATAAAATCACGCTTCAGCCAGCTGGCGTCTTTCCCATAACTAGCTGGAACCTTGATAACCAGAGTATTGGTAACGCGGAATAACGCCCCAAACGCTTGGTTGTATTATTAGAACACCACGGCCACATGGGAAGCCTACACTACTCCATTAGGTAGTAGATATTAGTTCGAGCTGTACAAATGTACATGTGATAGACTTGATATTGTCTTTTTGCTTTGCTAGAGATATAGCCAGCAAGCATCTGTCAGCGCTAGCAAACTAATACCTCGCCTGGTCCATTCCAAATCCGCAATCGGACGTGTCTAGTACGAAGTATACATCTCTACCTATCCTACACTACATGGATCAGGCTAGATTGCTGGCAGTACTCTGATGTGGATTGCACTGTACTGCGATGTCTCCATATGTTGTAGGAACTTTCTGGGTAGTCCTACCAGAAGTTGTGACTGCTGATCTCCTGACCTTTCTGTCTCTGTGGACCAGAGTATCGGGAACCACCAACGCCTTACAGACTATGCTTTTACTTGACGAAAAGCAACCCCACCCCCGCACTCTGTTCGTCTCGTTGAATGCTATACGGCATATGCAGATGTTGGGCTTGAGATATGGAACTGTGATTCTATTGGGAACTAATTGTCTTTAGTGGTGCCAAGCTGCTCGCTCTGCTCGCCGATTTATGTACAGTAAATCGTAGAGCTGTCCGTGTTAGACTGCATGTGTTCCTAAAGGGCGCTTCCTCGCATGGCCAATGTAAAAGAGGTGTAAATTTCCCTATAGTGATATTGTGAACCAAGACGAAGCATATATTAGCTACCTTTAGTGTTTTATACGAATCCGTCAGAAATTAGCGCAAGCCAACAGACTGGAACATTAATAAGTCAGGTGTCTTAGCCATGCCGTAACTCTAATCTCATCGTCATCGATACCTATATGTACTAAGGCAAATGCTCGCTTGCGGCGTCACGTTCAAGTTTACCTAACAGCATATATGGAAAGACCCTATATAATCCCAACTTTTTCAAGAGCTTCTTAATGACCGTGTTATCCTGGTTATTCATCGCTTTTGGAGGCCACTGACACAGAGCGGGAGCGAAAGCAACTAGATTAATCGTTTACTACAAAGACATGGGGCCCAATTCGACGAGATGAATGTACCTATCTCGGGATCCGTCTTCCTTGTCTTGATACCACTATGGGTAACACCAGTAAATCCTCAGCCTCGCGCCTTCAAGTCGGCGACTGAAATGGCTAGTGGGAAGAACTGGCGGCGGCAGCTGGCCGACAGACGCGTTCTACAGTGTACACAGTAGAGCAACTATACTTATCGAGATTTGTCAGCCAACTCAAATTCCTAAGGAAGAATGTGAGTTGATTCCAAGACAATGTGTCTTTCCTTGATTGGGCTCTGACCTGGCCCTGTCCTGCTGGGAACGCCTGCCAGAGTTATACTGCGGTAAAGGGCGTTGTATGGTTGTATGCCTCGTAAGCTTCACTACGAGAATTACCACACGGCTTTTCTTCCTGCTTCGTGATAACTACACTGACTGACAAGAAAGTGCAAGTCTGCACGTAACACGCAGTGTCTGTTATTCAACAATGTAAGTAGTCACTTGCTATACTAACTTGACGCGACTCTCAAGTTCATCAACGAGGTACATATTCTATCTCTCCCCCCCCTGTAAATACATCTGTATACAGACTTACTTCCACCACATATAATGGGTAAGGTACGAACGGGCCAGTGGTGTAAGTACAGGATTGCAAGGAGGAATGCACAACACACATACACTGTTACAGTGTTCAGGAATGAGAACCAAATCAAAACCAAGAGCTCGTCATCGGTCCATTTTGTCCTCTACCAAGGTAGCAAATCATCCACCCTCGCTAGAGTGGTATCGCTAGCAGTTAGCATGTGCAGTAGTCGACGCAGCTGTTTGGTCAGGCCACTGATTGGCCAGCGCCAATGGCGTTGTGGTTGTTCTTCTTTCCGTGCAACAACTGGACCGGGGATTGGGGGGGAAGGAAGGGTGAGAGCCCACAGTTGTACCTACTGTACCCACAGTCCAGAGTGTTCGATTCCTGGCTCCAAGGTCGCTCGTTCCCCTCGTATGCCGTACCCAGATCACCCAGATCACCCTTGCCCATTACTGCGTGCACTTTCTTTGCATTCATCCTGCGAGTGGGTGCCTTCCTCCTGCCACCTTCTTTTCTATTGCTCGGCTGCTTGTGTAAGTAAGAGGTAGGTACGGACTAGGTACATACCAGCAAGGCTCGTACCCCAACACTCCAACTCCCCAATACAGTGTGAAATACGGTGAGTAAGTAGCTAGCCTCCGTTTCCATGCATTCACCCATCCACCAAGCCTCCCCTCCGGCATTAGCACCCACTGTTCCCCCGCCCGCAGCTTCCTTAGCGCTCTTTGCAGCTCGCTGGCGAGTTTAAACGTGTGTCACAAGAAAAAGGCCAAAAAGCCCCGTGTGCTACCTTAACTACCACCTCGCTATCCTCTTTTCAACCATCCCGCATTCACCTTTCCTGATCAATCACCCAAACCCAAACCCGATAAGAAAAGGGAAAGGCTCGACACCTGACACCCGACCAGACTTTTGGGCTTTTCCTTTACAGGGGAAGTGTCATTCAATCCAGCCGCGACCAAGGGCCCTGCGTTCTGCATCACTGCATCAGGCACGTTGAGGCTCTCGTGTCTTCGTTCTGTTCCGGCCTTCCCAGGACAAGTCTCAGTAGCCAGTCAAACAAAAACAAACAAACAAACGGCCCTGCCTTGATACGCCCATCAAGCCCAGGCAAAAAAAGGAAAAAGGTGAGCAAACAACAACTAAGACCCTTCGATTGCATCGTGTCGCGTTGTGTCGCATCGCATCAACATCGCATCGCATCCCCAGTTCACCTCACCCGTTCGTTCGTCCGTTTCCACCTATCGCCCTTTGGGACAAGGTCAGCCCGCCAAACCCTCCCAGAGCTGCTCCAACCCATATCCTGCCCTACCTACCCAACTGGGAACCTACCATACAGGGCAAATACCTCTTGCTTTCGACCTATTACCTTCGCCTGTCATATTTCCAATAGGTGGTTGAAGTAAGGTTGCCACGATCTGACTTCCGCAATTGTCTTCTCACTATTGTTATTTTATTGTTATTCCATAGACGCGTCTTTCCCTTTCATGTCTCATTCACTTCAATTGAATTCACACCAGACCAGGGCCATGCTAGTACGGTAGACCTGGCTACCAACCTTGACCCTCTTGCTCCCCGCTGATCTGCCTGCTACACGACACCCTTATAACACTACCTACCCACTCCACTATCTACAGTACATACAACACACTACAGTCAGCACGCTACCTTATGGCATCTAACACAATCGGACCACACAGCGCGCCAATCCTGCCATACGCACAGGGTCACCTCCCCCAAAGTATCAAGGGAGCACGACCGCCCACCTTGGTAATCACGTCCAAACAGAGGAATAGTGCCATCAGCCAAGTGCCTGGGAATTTCTTCGGAACTCGCTTCCAGTTTTGTTCCGTCTGGCACTCACACCAGACTCGATACAGCAGTCCCCCAAACCCGGTTTCTGCGACCAAGATTCCAGCCTACGATAACAGAGCCTATCCGCTCAACGCCAGATCCAGTATAGGCCATCGGCACCACGACCAAAACAGTATCTCCACCATTTTTGCCTGTTTCGTTCGTGATACCATCCAGCACCTATCCCGCAATGGCAGACATCACCGACCAGCACGACCAGACCACTCCCCAGGAGCTGGATGACAGTCACGTCGGCAATGGCAACACCGCCACCGCTGCCGAAAATCGCGGCGTGAAGCGTCCGCGTAACAGCATTGCTGAAGACGACGACGATGACGACGAGAAGGGCGGGCGCGAACGGCGGAAGATTGAGATCAAGTTCATTAGCGACAAGTCGCGTCGCCACATCACTTTCTCCAAGCGCAAAGCTGGTATTATGAAGAAGGTATGTCGCCTGCACTTCCTCGCCACGTCGTGGTCGCGTCGAACGCGTTCTTCGTCGAATTCTCACGTACCACCATCGCGACAATAAGCTCTAACTCTACGTGAACTAGGCATACGAGCTTTCTGTACTGACCGGCACACAAGTACTACTTCTTGTCGTCTCAGAAACAGGTCTTGTCTATACATTTACTACGCCGAAGCTGCAGCCTCTTGTTACCAAGGCGGAAGGCAAGAATCTAATCCAGGTTAGTACTGCATCGCGCCAAAGCATCGCATTCTCTTGAGATACTAATGACGCTGCCATAGGCTTGCTTAAATGCACCAGAACCTAACCCAGGCAACGAGAACGGAGTCGACGATGCGAATCAAGTCGATTCACCCGAAGAGCCACCCAATTCGCACCTTCCCCCCCAGACCAGCCGGCCGGGGATGCAGAATCCTCACATGCCAGCCAGCTACATGCCCAACGTTCCCATGGATCCTCAGGCCATGGCTTACCAAGGCTACGTGCAGCGCGGTGCTCCACCACCCTACGGCATGCCTCCGCAGCCTGGCATGCCTCAACACTCTGCTCACCAGTCCTAATAGTCGCCATTGCGGTGACTTTCTGCCTTACGCTGATACCCCGAATATAATGCATTGATGAGGCTCTCTTTCTACTAAGGCATTCTTCATCAAAACTATAATTGTGAGGTTACGGTGGCCCGGCGTTTGGGCATCGTGACTTATCCGCAATGTCAATTTAGTTTTCTCATCCAATTTTCAATCCCATCTTTTCATACTGTCACTTACGTTTGTTCTTGAATTCTGCTCTCTGTTCCGTGGCCCAATTCGAGGTATTCTGCAACGAGCACTGAAAAATGGCATAGCCTTCTAATAACGCTTCGTTACCTAACTGTGACCCCACAGTGACAATTTCGATTGAAGGTAATATCGACCCATTTGACTCGTTTGCCTGCGCCTGCGATACTCTTTATCCCCAAGGTTCCTCTCCGCCTAGAGTCAATATAACTCCCACCGACCCATAACCAGAAATCCGGCGAGCACGAAGGGCGGTTTTGTCTTTATCGAGACGAGTTAAGCCATCAGTGGCCATTTCTAACTACTATTGTTCCTTATAGTGTCACACCCGTCTTCTACCTTGCGCTTCATGTGACACTGGATCACCAGAGATCGATCTATCAAATTGAGGGTCTAAAGTCGATTATTTTCGAGTATAGTGGTGAAGTGGTTTGCCAGCCATTCGAATATTTGTAGTGAGCGATCGTCCGATGCTTCATTGACAGCATTCGCTACATTCTTGGAGATCGACAACGTCCACCTCAAGCTCCCGGCATTCGAATCTGAGTAAAGAGCGCTTGAAACTCTCATGGATGCCTTGCTTGGCTGGATGCATACACACTGGACGCGGCATCCGAGAATTAGTGTTATTTCCGAAAACAAGGAATTACGCGTTGCCACTTATAGTTATAGGTGGCGATAAATGTAACCGTAACCCTTCAACTGCATGCAATGAGCATGCGGCATTGATGGAGGGTTGACGAGGTTTTACGACATCATCGACGGATCGAAACGACCAAGAACCCATAACTTCATCTCACCTACTGGTCTCTCCTAATATAAACGTCTCTTCTCAGCAACAAAGTCGGTTCCGAAGCTCTTGCTCCTGTCGGATTCAACTTGGTGCCTCTCTAAATACAGCGGTCTCGAAGTGACCTATCATTCAACCCCTTGGGCACTGCGGAACGCTCATCTCTTCAGGCATGTTGATCCGGGATGTTGAGCCACGACTGCACTAATCGTCGCCCGCGATTAATGGATCCCTCGTGCTCCAGCATCCACCTGCTCCTGCATCGTCATCTTAACTAGCGAAATCTAGTTTATAGAGTTTGGGACGTGTGACATAATAGTTGGCATGAAGAGGAGTTCAGGGGTCCTTAGAGCAATATATACATGTTGTTCTCTAGGTACGAAGGGCAAATCATCACGGAGTCGATTTGTATCATAGCATCATGTTCCATTAGACCACCATCAAGATCAAGTAGTAATTGAGCCTTGTTTGAGCAGACCTATTCCCTTTTGTGCTAGATTTATTACAAATAGTAGCCCGCGCAACTTCCTCATTGGCCTATTCAAAACCCCATGGTTGGTAGCGCTAACCGTGAGATCTCAATAAATTCGAGTTCTAACTTGTTCAATCATACATGAATCGTAATATGCATTGTTGTTTTCTATTTATTATCACAAGTACAAAAGCAAGTTGGGCCTTACGAAGAGAGATGCCCGTCAAAGTGATCCTCGGACAGTTGTTACAGTTCTTTATTCACAAGTCAATCTGCTGATTACGTGGGTACTAAGATGCAGCCTTGCGTGGTATGTATTATGAAAATGACAATCGTATCGAAGGGGCCGAGCGTAGACGAATAGGTATAACGGTAGCAGAGAAGCTAGGCGGAAGCGTCTAAGCCTTGTCAAACTTAGGCGGAGTTCGATTGAAGAAAAGAAACTGCATACGTAGTTGTTTGTTGTTATGTGTCTCCGTGCATGGTTATAAAATCATGGGAGAAAACAACGAAGAAAGGGGTAAGATGCAGTTAAAGGTGAGAATACGGTAAACCCCTTCTGCGTGGGTGGTTTATACATACCAAATATAAGTTTCATATTGTTTTTATAAGCACCACGTTCTATGCACATAGTACCTAGGTAACTGATTGTCCTGCGACTTCCATATATGTAGTCTTCGTGTAACTACCGCTTCTAGTGCATGGCGTGTAAGTCAGGTGACCGGTACAACATAATTATATATTTAGTATCCTTTACAGCTTAGCCTTTTAAAGAAGACGGAAGATGCTCCCTTAGTAGTTTATATCATTGCGTAGCAATAAGAACCATAAACAAGAATAATATGAATAAAGCTTATGCCTTGCGGTGAAGATAAATTAGTAAGATGATTCTAAGGTGATTCCCCCTTGAAGATCCCATGTTATAAGGATAATAGAATCTGAATGTCCTTAGCTATCCTTTAACACAAGATTCAGCTTTAAATAAGCCTCTTTCCTCGAGATTTGTTGCTTATAATAATATGCAACACTAATATTCGCACAGCGTGTATTCACGGAGAAACATTTGCTTTTGCCTAGCCTATCTTAACTTTGTGACGAAGGCTTCCTGTCCACCTTACTAAAGTGTAGTTTGACAATAATCCGCGTGGGTGATAAGGGTTGATGATGCCTTAATAATGGACACACATCAAGCAAACAAGTTCCTCCTATAAATCCAAATGCTTGCCTAGGTACAACTCCAGCAGATGACCAGCCAGTTTATAGTCCGTGAAATAAATACCTTGGTACCTAATTCGACTTTGAAACTACCAGTACCTAGGTAGGTACCTAAGGTACGTAGTGCCCAGGCAACAATAAGTCCATCCATTCCGCCGTCCATAATTGTAGTTTGTTACACTGAAGCTTTTCGTTCTAATCTGCCCAATCCTGCAACTTTCCTACCTTCTCACCTTTCTCACAGTTTACCTACACAGCTGGCACTCTCACCTGCGATCTGCGAAGCACTCTTTCAGCATTGCCGTTAGCCATTCATTCCCTAAGGTATGTGTGCCATACATCTACCAGAGCTTGTTCTTGCCATGCTTATAAGTTACCAATTAGTGTGTTTCTCCCACTGACCTAGCGCCCTACCATATATAGAATGCCTGACAACCCAGAGAGAAAAGCCGAGGCAACTGATGCCGCTGCAGGCGCCGATCCCCACCCCAGCAAAGTCGTGAAGGCCTTTCTCGTAGGCTACTGCCCTTTTACTGGTATCTACCCCATCTTTGCTGAGGCTGCCACCAAGGACAACAGTCCTCTTCGCCTTCCGAGTATGGACGACTCTCGAGAGGGACTTCGCTTCGTGAGCCGCGATGGTCAAGAGCGCCCCAACTACATCCCCGTCATGACCATCTGTTATCCCGGTGCAATGACTGAGATCAAGAAGTACCTCTATAACGTCAACGTGGCTTGGGCCCCCCAGGGAGTCGACAAGAATCAGCTTACTCGAGAGCGTGATCGCAAAGGACCAGTCGAGGACGCTCTCACCAACTTTTTCCGAACCAACGGGTCCAGTCCCAGCATTCTCCTCGCCACGCAGCATGGCATGGGACCTCGAACGCAGTAGACACCGACTTTGAGGGACTAGGTCTTCTGTCTAGGTGGAGATAGCGTGTGTTCTCAGGTATGATGGTCCTAGAAAACTTCCTCGACGGCCATCTGAAGGCTCAATGAACGCTTGGCTTATACTTTTTAGTCAACCGATGCCAAAGGAGATGGAAGATGGAGATGCGAGGTGTCTACGACAGATGGTTTCTTAAGTGAGATGCGGTACATGGATCAAGAAGACTTGAGGTAGATGAGTGGAATCAGTTGAAACTACGAGACCAGCTGAGAAACGATGATGCGAACGAGCACCAATGGTTTTCGATGAGGTAGTAAATCAACACCACATCATTCTAATCAATTGTTGACGTTCATTGTCATACTTTAAGTCGCCGTCGTGAAATCATCTACCTTGTCTAACTGACCGGTGTTGAGACTGCTTCAACTAGGAACGTAAATCTTTAATTGGCAACAAAATTCTTGCGTTGCTTTTCTAGATGCAATGCAGATCACTGGTAAGATCCCTAGGTTTCATCGATGGCATGATATTCTACACATCTAGCATTTACCGCACGCACGTGAACAGGCGAATACATATATTCTTCGCGTCATGGCTTTCTTTTTGCACTGTTCGAAGAAAATCAATGGAAGTGCAGCTCATGAAGCGACGGGCTGGTAATGAGATCTTGGCGATGAAAATGCACCATTCTCAGGTCGCATAAGACATCCAAGTATGTGTAGATACACCTATAGCCTTCTATGTAAAAACAGATTCACTATTTGTGCTGAATAATACCTTCACTGGTGACATTCAGGAACGTGGTAATGTATTAAGAACTGATCTGTAACGGGTTTTCTACATCGATTTGCCGGGGTAATTGCATTCTGCTATGAACTGTCAAGAAGATTAATTGTAACGATACTCCACTCAAATGACAATCGATTGATTAAGGACCCCGAGGCCGTGAGCGAATCCTCCTATAATACTCTCACAATTACGTTGAGCATCTACACTATCAAGCCCAGGTCTTCTTTGCGAAGACACCCTAGTTACATAATACAAACGTGCCCTTAAGCGTATAGTATATTGGTTAAGATGCCCTCATGTCGATGTTCGGATAGCCCCGGAGTTCGAGAACTCATCTCTTTAACCCACGCGCCTCTCCAAAAGCTCTGCTATGCCTCATATCCCGACATGGGTGCGCAATTTTGGGGCTCCTCTCGGAAAAACTAGAAGGTTCTGGATGGCAGCTCCTTGATCTCTGATGGTGCATATGCCTTTCATGCTGAATAGGTGCTTGTATGCGAAGTATACAAAGATGTGTAACATCTTTGTAGGCACAGGTCTATAAGACCATGAGAGTTTCCTCAGCTAGAAGTTAGAAAGGTAGCTAAGAAATTAAGTTCTTCTGCCCATTTGATTATTCCTTGTAGACTCCAGGAAGGTGCAAGAATCGGGGCGGCCATTATTAGGGAAAGAGAAGAGATAGTCGGCAACTATCTATACATAGAGGAGATAATAGTCACGAGAGGAATGTTGCGAAGGTGACTGGGTGAAATATTTTCGAGGCAGGGGCCTCTTAAATATGCACTTAAAGACGGGAATGTCGCCCATCCCCTTTAAGAGGCATGCAATGATATCCGCACGCCTCCATTCAACCACCCCTTTTATCAAGACGAGCTTAAATCCCCCCTTGCAACATGCTCGGTAGAACCGCAGATGGAGCTATTCTATTCTGCCATATCGCCTATTATGTTGGAGACCTATGCCCAGGCTGGCTTAATAATGCCTTCGTTTTAGCGAAGAGGCTTTCTCGTAGCCCAATTTTTTCATATGGACCAAATAGGAGAATAGAACTTCCTTTCCAGGAACAGCATTTGTCCAGTTGCCCAGAATACAGCCTTTGGGCTACTTATTAGTACAACGATACTATTAGTAACAATAACTAGAAACAACAACAAAAATAAAAAACTAATGATTTAGATTTCAATGATTTACATGTTATAGTTTGAGTATTTCAAAAGGTCACACAACAGATTGCAATTCGATAGTTGGAGGACCCGCTAAAAACGAAGGTAAGTAACCGCGCGCTCGAAGCGCCTATACGCGGCAAAGGGAGGAAAGAGGTTAGGGTTGAGTGGGTCTGATAAAACACCGCCCATTTTGTCTAAATGTTGCCCCTCCATTGCCCCTCCATCTGTCACTTTAGAGCCGAGCTCGGCATAATTCTTATGAGTCAAGTTTTGTTCGCACTCTCTCTGCGCAAATACTTCACAATCCTCGACAAATCGCTGATGAAGGACGCGCAGCGCGACCGATAACCATGAGCATCAGCTTCCCTGCAACTGAGGAGGAAATCCTCAGCCTCTGGCGGGAGGTTGACGCCTTCCAGACCCAGCTGCGTCTGACCGAAGGAGGGCCCAGCTTCAACTTCTATGATGGTCCCCCCTTTGGTATGTCGTCTTCCACTGTGTTTGATTCGAGATGACCATAGGTCTTAGCTAACAACATCTTGAATCTAGCAACCGGTATGAATGCCGACATCTTAGGATGCCTCGTCGATCTAACCGCCACCCAGGTCTCCCGCACTACGGGCATCTTCTCGCGTCCACAATCAAGGACATTATCCCCCGCTACTGGTCCATGAAGGGCCACCATGTTGTCCGCCGCTTCGGTTGGGACACAGTAAGCAATGCCGAGAGTTATATCTGACCCCCTTACGTAACAATTCAGGAGCCATCTCCTAGATCAGTCTCTATGTTGAAGCCTAATAACCTTGAGGAGGAAATTACTGACTCTCGATATGACAGCACGGTGTCCCCATCGAATTCGAAATCGACAAGAAGCTCGGCATCTCTGGGAGAGACGCGGTCGCGCAGATGGGAATAGAAAAGTACAATGCCGAGTGTAGAGCAGTGGTCATGAGGTATGCCACGGAATGGAGGCAGACCATTGAGAGATTGGGCCGCTGGATCGATTTCGATAACGACTACAAGGTATGTCTCAGCTGTGCCAGAACCTCGTGTCATAATCAAATCTAAAAGCCACTTTAGTCTATGGATGCGACGTTCATGGAATCGTGCTGGTGGGCTTTCAAGCAACTCTTTGATCAAGGCCACGTTTACCGAGCCTACCAGATCATGCCTTTTTCTACCGCCCTCTGCACACCACTGAGTCACATGGAATCTAAGCAGAACGAGAAGATGACGCAGGATCCCGCCGTTTCTGTTTCGTTCCCCATTATTGGCGTTGAGAACTATGAAAACACATCGCTTGTCATCTATACAACGACGCCGTGGACTCTGCCGTCTAACTTACTCGTGGCGGCCCATCCCGGACTCGAGTATGTTGTCATTCTCGACGAGAAATCAGGCAAACAGTACATTCTCCTCGAAGGCGGACTGTCCTGGCTTTACAAGGACCCAAAGAAGGCCAAATATAAAATCGTCAACAGAGTGAAGGGTGCTGATATGATTGGCTGGAAGTACGAACCTCTCTTCAAATACTTCGCCGACACCTTCTCAGATTGTTTCCAGGTCATTGGGGCGGATTATGTCGAAGCTGGCGAGGGAACTGGGCTGGTGCATCAGGCCCCGGCTTTCGGTCAGGAGGATTATGATGCTGCCGTTGCCGCTGGCATCATAACTCCTCAGCGTTTGCCTCCATGCCCGGTTGATGACAAAGGCTGCTTCACATCCGAGGTCCCAGATTACGTCGGGCAACACGTGAAGACTGCAGATAAGGCAATTATCAGGGATCTAAGGCCTACCGGGCGTCTCCTGGTTGAACGCCAGGTCATGCATAACGACAAATTCTGCTGGAGATCTGACACGCAACTCATCAGAAAGGCCGTCTCCTCGTGGTTCGTCCGGGTAACAGATTCTATCCCAGAAATGCTTAAGAATCTCGAGTCAACAACTTGGGTACCGCAAACGGTCAGAGATAACCGGTTTGCTAATTGGGTCGCCAATGCCCACGACTGGAATATCTCTCGAAACCGCTACTGGGGTACTCCTATTCCCTTATGGGTCAGTGACGATTACGAAGAGGTGGTTTGTGTCGGAAGTATTGATGAACTCAAGAAACTAAGTGGTTTCGAGGGTCCATTGGAAGATATCCATCGTGACAAGGTTGACTCAATTACTATCCCGTCCCAGCGTGGTAAGGGTACGCTTCGAAGAATAGATGAAATTTTTGACTGTTGGTATGTTGTATACTCACTGCAGATCCCCAGAACCTGACTTACACGGGTAATCTAGGTTTGAGTCTGGAAGCATGCCTTACGCATCTAGGCACTACCCCTTCGAGAATGAAGATAAATTCCAGAAAGATCTTTTCCCCGCAGACTTCATTGCTGAGGGGCTCGACCAGACGCGCGGTTGGTTCTATACCCTTACCGTCCTCGGCAATAAGCTGTTCCACATGTCTCCTTTTCGGAACTGTATTGTCAATGGCATTATATTGGCAGAAGATGGGAAGAAGATGTCAAAGAGACTGAAGAATTTTCCTGACCCTTCAATAATTCTCAAGCAACACGGGGCTGACGCGTTACGGCTTTTCCTCATCAATTCTCCGGCTGTCAAAGCGGAGCCGGTACGCTTCCAGGAATCCGGCGTGAAGGAAGTTGTATCTAGAGTTCTCCTCCCGCTTTGGAATAGCTATCGTTTCTTTTCTGAACAAGCTATTCTTTACAAAAAAACTACTGGCCACGACTTCGTTGGTCAGCTTGGCGTTGCTCAGTCCAGCAACATCATGGATAAGTGGATTCTTGCTGATTGTCAGAGCCTGCTACGCTTCATAAATCAGGAAATGTTGGGTAAGGACTCATCTCATCTCCCCGTTATACAACTCAATCTAACGTTGAAAAGGTTACCGACTATACACTGTTACACCAAGGTTACTAAGGTTTATTGACGACTTGACGAATTGGTATATCCGATTTAACCGCAAGAGGCTTAAAGGCACAGCCGGTCTAGGGGTCGAAGATACTACAGCTGCGATGAATACGTTGCTCGAGGCCCTGTTCACCATCATCCGCGCAATGGCTCCTTTCACCCCATTCCTCACAGAGCACATATACGGCCTGTTGAAGCCGCATCTTGGTCCTGCTCTTGCGCAATTCGCTGATTCAAGGAGCGTGCATTTCCTGCCCTACCCTACCGAGAAGGAAGCTTTACTCGACGAGGAAATCGAACGAAAGGTATCTGCTATGCAGAACGTCATCCGACTAGCAAGGACGGCTAGAGAACGGGCCAACGCGCCGCTGAAGACGCCGCTGCTCTCCTTGGTAGTCATAGCCGATTCAGGTGTCCTCTCTGATGTAGAATCGCTCAGTTCATACATCAAAGAGGAGCTGAATGTCAGGGACGTCATCATATCAAGTGACGAGGAGCAGTACAACATCCTTCTCGAAGCTAGAGTGGACTGGGCCGTCCTCGGCAAGAAATTGAGGAAGGAAGTCCAAAAGGTTCGGAAAGCTCTTCCAGATTTGTCACAAGAACAAATGAGACAGTACCTTCGCAACAAAACGATTGATGTTGCGGGGATACAGCTCGAGGAAAACGACCTGACAATCGTCCGGGTTCTTGGGACGAACGACGCCGGTTCTTCAGATGGGCGTAAATGGGAGCCAGCCTTCGAGGAAGACATGATTGTATTGTTGGATGTTGCTTTGCATCCTGAGCTCCAGGAGGAAGGTTTTGCTCGCGAGATGATCAACAGAGTTCAGAGATTACGCAAAAAGGCTGGCCTGGTACCGACCGACGACGTCCTCATGCAGTACACTGTCCTTTCAAACCCCGAAAACATCAACGTCTCCTCAGTAGTGTCGTCTCAAAGTTCATTGTTCACGGCAGCCTTGCGCGGCAAACTGGAGGAGACTACAACTCGGGGTCCGGAAGACACTATTATTCTGGAAGAAGAACAGGCTATTGGTGACTTGAATCTGCTATTACGAGTTACTAGGATTTGAACGATGGTCTCGAGCTGCACCTCCGCTGATGGCAGGAGAGATGACCCAGTCGGACCTTACTAGATAGTTTCCTGCTAGCGTGTAGAATAGACATGTTGTCTCCGCGCTTATCATGACGATAAAGTATTCTTATGAATTCGGTACTACCTACGATTAACGAGAGGTTATTAGCGAAAATAGCATGATTACCAACCTTTTGTATTCCAAGATTATCATATTGTCAATTCCTCATACCCCCGAGCGTTCACGCATCCCGCCGCACCCATGCCTGTAGTATTGCTAGCTTCCTTGGCAACTCACAAATAATTCATCTACCTATCTGGCTAAACAAAGCGGGCTGTGTTCGCTGATATCACCCCGATACCCCTTGCCTCTGCGTGGTTGGCTCGATTATTAGTGTTAGAATCGTGTATCCTTCCGAGGCCATCAAGGTCCTCAGTCTTACACTATCTAGATACCCCTCACAAGATAACCTTTCTGTTGTATCTAACGCGATCAATAAATATAAATACGGACCGAATGAGCCTGTAGGAAGAAGACAAGGGAATAGGAAGAGATCTTATGACTATAGCCAACAATCGGTGCACTCTTGATTATAGCAGTGCGCAGGTGCCAAGACTTGATTGAAAGTCTTCCTAGGTTGTCGCGAAATTCTTTCTTTTCGGCATGAATGCAATTCCTGATGCGCAACCTTGGCGGACTACCATTGCCCATCTCATGATGCGTGGCTAATTACTTACTTCCCGCTTGTTCATCATCCGATCCCATGTTTCCGAGTTTGAGTTGTGTTTTGTGTGCCTGTTGTGCTACATATATGTTGCTCACACTCTACTCTTCGACTTCGAGTATACTAAACAATTTTATTGTGCTTGGACTCCGCCTGCATGAGATTTGAATGAGGGGTGAGTGAGAAGCTGAAGGCGGGGTAAAAAGAGGCTCGGCCCCACCAGGTGAGCGGGTTTTGAGAAGGTTTATGCAAAGCTATTAGCCATGGGCCGTGTTAGGTACTGGTACATGTCACCATCTAGGAACTAAACAAGCCCCAAGATGCTAGCTCAGGATTCCATAGCGAAATCAAGGAGAGGAATCGAGGACCAAGGTGGGCCATTTTTGATGACGAGTTCAAATATTTTCTAGGTTTTCAGATTGGTGCCCTGGGGCTCGAGTATTAATATGATGGATAGACAAATCAAATAAGTGTTCCTGCTAATTCAATAGCTCGCTGCCGTGTGATCCCCCGGTGTCTAGTACCGTCGTTATCATTGTTACCGCGTTAGCACTGCTCATTCATCGGCGTAGTCCTGCTAAATGTGCCGTTTCGTTACCTATTCTCCCTGTATCCGTCGACTAGTAATCGCCGGCTGTTGAGGACAGGGACTCTCATATCTCCGGTAGCATATGTGCATTGTCAGAGAAGAAAGTTGCTCCTCGTGTTGTGTAAATGACATTTATTCCTGTGTCCGTTTTAATGCTCGCCAGTTGCGACGTAAAACCTGCCTACAAGCAGGCTGCCAAGGAACGTTCCTCCTAGGACGGCGAGAAAATATCCCACATTCATCGTCATTACGGCTAACATGCTATACGAGTGGCGCGGTTAGGATAACACCTTCTCCAGAAATCCAAGAGACTATGCAGGAATAGCAGTAGATGACTTACAGTAGATATCCAACACCTGTAATAACGGTATCAAAGGCGGCACGCAAGGGGTCGATGGATAGTCTAAAGGGGCGCTGTATCTGCTTTGTGCGCTGGACAACAAAGACATCCTCTTCGACTCCATTCTCCGTGAGAGTCATTCGCTTGGAGAGGTCGTCGCGGGACAATTGTTCTGATACCGGGAGTTTGCCTTGCACGACAACGTAGCGGCGCCTCATTTCGGCATCCAGCCAACGGGCCTCCGCCAGTGCCTTGCCTGCTAACAGAAACCGAAAAAGGGCGCCTAGGAATATCAGGAATATGATGGTGCCCGCGTAAGTGCCTGCACTCGAGGGCGTCCAGGCGTCGGAATAGAGTGCCGTCATTATGTCGTTGTTGAAGACGGACATGTGCCCCATGTGCGAGTCCATGTCATCATGGTGGTGTGACATTTTCCCTCGACTTATTGGGTATCGAATGCTGGGCTGTGGGCGACGATGAACGGATAGAAAGAAAAGTAAATATGCCCAATTGTGTTCGAATCGAGAGCCGGCTCTTCGGGTTGCGTGGGTGGTGTTGGAGGCTGTCTGGGACAAGAGACTAGGAAACCCAAGAGTAGAGTGATGTGATGTGGATGGGCAGGTCCTGGTCCTCTTTGCTCTTTCACAACAGACAAGACAGAGGTCGCCTCCAGTGCCGAGTGGTACAAGTTACAACAGCCACACTCTTATTAACCACGGTCACATAACTTTTGATCAACACTATCGAAGACCGGTCCCCCCTTGTTTTCTTGCTCAAATGCGCTCATTACTTATTAGCATCTACCCCGTAGTGCGCCGCGCTTTGGCCCACTATACTTTCCTCTTTTATGAGTGGCGAGGCCCCTGTAAATCTGTCCAGATCCGGTAATTTCCAGGTGTGGACTACAAGTACAGGTACTTAACAGACATCGTACATTCATCACGTGCATGATGTCAACTCATTCCTCTTCTTCTCCCTCTGAATAGCAAGCAACACGCCCATCTCAGTATCTGGGTAGATTTATGGACTCGATAACGAGATCTGAGTTGACTTGTTGCTGGTTGCCATAGATAAGGACTCGTGCGATTCTACATACCCATCCTACTTTCAATACTACTTTCTTATTCTTATTTTTCTAGGTATAATATTACCGAACTTGAGGCGACGACCTAGCCACCACAACCGATATAGTCAAGTAATAAGCCAGAATTCTTAGCGGGTGCTAGATAAGTGTGCGAAATACAGACTGTACCGATCTTAAGAGAAATTCATGATCAGTTGATTAAGAACGATTCAAAAGACGCCCTCTTAATCTTACTATTGATCCTCAATAGACTATATAAACAAAACTTAAGAACGTAGTGAGTAATGTAGGCGCAATTAATATGGCATTCTCAGGCCTATGACGAAAATTGGGCTGCATCCCAAGTGCCCTGTTGATAGGGCGTAATATAGTCGGGGATTTTGAAATCCCAGTCAGGGGCCCATAATGCATGATGGAAATCCGGAGCCATCTAGTGAGAGACTAGGAGTTAGTGACGTTTATTTTAGTGGCTTTATATATAAAATCCTTTCGAAGCCTGTGAGGAATAGATAAATATTCAGGCCTAACGACAAGAAAATGAAGAATACAGGAAACCAACTGTCTCCAATTTTTTTCTTTCCCCTAGTCAAAGTTCGCGAACCCTTAAATTTCTAAGGCCCATGGTATCGAGACTTGTACTCTTGCGTCAATTATGGCCTATAATGCGTTGCGCAGGACATTAAGGATGTGTATATGGTCGAAAACTGGAATAGGTTCGTCGCCAGTGTTGATAGGGTCAAATAGTTCGCTGGCGACGCAGCTTTTCTTCGTGATGCGATGATTAGGTATCATATTAATAGGCGGCAAGGTTGGAGCTCTGGCATTGGGATTTAGTTGTAACTTCTGACCGGTTAATATGTGTTCTTCTTGCTCTCTGGGGACCTTTCGGATAGGAATTGCTGCCACTGTCCGATATGAAGCGATTAGTTATCTTCTATGATAATATCTAGAAGCTCACCAACTCTCGCCGTGATTAGATTTAGAGGAATGTAAGCTCTCTAACACATACTCGTGAGTAAACCTAAGATAGTATGTTTAGTATCAAAGCCTAGAAGCCTTTAGAGGGCGGGCAGATAAGAATCCATACCGATACAATGAATTATCCATCTAGCAGATTGAGCAGATATTGGGATTAGAGCCTTCCTATACACGTCCGCGACGGCCGACCAAAGTATAACTCCAGCAAACAAAAGCGATATTTGCCCGCAATGGATCTCGTTTCCTTCATTGAATCGGTAATATCGTGTCATCCTATCGACGAGATTCCGGCGTAAAGTAGAGACAAATACATGACAGGGCTCCGGAAATACCTACTTATATCAGTTTCACCGGGTCCACCTCGCCACGTGCAAGTTTGTCTCTATCAATGGCCATTTCTTGCCAGAGGAGCGGATGACCTGGACGAAACTGAGTCCTGCCAACAAACAATTGGTTAAAATGGAAGAAATTATCGCTTTTTCGAGGTATATTCTCGTCCTCCCAGAAAGATTTGGATAGTAGTTTCGAAGTATATAGCGCTGAAAATGGACAGATGACAACGTCTTGCACCGTTGAGAATATTGGGTGGTCTCCTATCTTATATCCCAAACTCGACTCTCCGTTGACTTGTGACAAGTATGGCCATGAGTGGTGATGTAATGCAAATGGGTACTCCCCATTTTTTTCTTCATAATAGTTAGCGACTGATAATCTGCTTTCACGCTGAGAGGTTGCTGTACAGATCGTCGATAGTCTATTGGATGCAACTATTTTGGGAATCGCCTCACTAGCGTGAGACTAGAATCGATGGGTTGGGAATATGTCTTACGAAGACTACTAACGATGCCTAAACATGGGCTGTTCCATAGCGTAACCCATCTCGGCTATTCCATTAAAATCTACAAACTATGTGAAGGTTAAAGTATTATTAGCACTAAAGCTGATATCGTATTTAATTGGGGTGGCTTGGGAAATAATGATGACAGCTAACTTACCGGTTCAGTATACCGGTCATCCGGGTAATCTGGGCCATCCGGGTCTTCTGTGTCTTCTGGAAAAGTATGCTTTATCTGTACTGTTGTGATTGCATGCATCATTTCGTGTAAAATCTATATAATACTTGTTATAAGACGTGTTATTTTGGAGATACAGTACTGAAGTTGTATTGTCTAACTCACGGTTCGTGCAAGGAGATATTGCAAGTGACAACGCTCGGCTAGTGTGATGTCGTTCTTGCTCAACGAGTCTATCGTTGTTACTCCAAGAGTAATGATAATGCCGTATGATGGGTGATGTGTGCCAAAGGCTCCCCGACTATCCAAAAACCCCACTGAAGTATCTACAATTAGCCACTGCTTCTTTGAAAAGGTGTCTGAGAAGCTAGAAATACGATGCGAGGCTTAACAAATGTGAAATGAGAATAATTTACCGCTAGATCTTTTAGGAAATCGGACAACGCAAACTCCAAATCCTCTGTTGAGAGGTGTGCTAAATAGTCAATTGGACAGTCGAGGTCGTTCTCATCACAGTAGCTTTTGTACAAGTTGTATGAAAGGAGAACCTTGGCACCAGGAAATGGTTCCGGGAAAGGTTGAATGGCGCGGGTGTCTCTCCACCTCATCAACGTACCAAACAGCATGGTGTGTAAGCTAATCTCACTATTTAGTACAACCAGGTTGTTGGAAAACACGATTCTAATAGCCTACGCTGGATGTTTATCATTCATTAATGCTTTTAGCACTTTAGTATTATCTGGTATTAACAACTGACAACAGGCCGAAGGGGTCATCCTCAAGTAAACTGCTAAAGAACAGAGCTAATACATACAATTCAATATCAAAGCTTGAGTGGAGGAAATCAATCCCGAATTTTACTCACTTCTATTTGCTAGTTCAAAAGATATACGGAGTTGTGCCCAGAGTTTGGGTTGGTAGATGCTCTACTTCAACAAGAGTTGGTTTTTTCGGTTGCTCTCCTAATAGTCGAGGCTTCATAATACTATTAGAGGGTAGATAAATCGAGAAGTAGGAACCCGGTCGTTCCTGGCGAGTTCTGTTCTTCTCAAGAGTCTTGAAGTACCTGCACTCACCCTTTTCCCGCTAGCCACCTGTTGTGTACCGTATAGATCGTACCATCTATCTCGATGTAAACATGGAAACCAGCTTTTTTCGTCGACTGATATCGTGTCATCGTCGAGAGGCCGGCCAATATCTGCCAAATCTTTGCGCCTTGCTTGATTGTACGGTTCGGACTATTTGAACTGCGGGATTAGAAACCGTTCAGGAATATGTAGCAGTAATAAACGAAGCATTTTCTCTGCCCGCAACGGAAACTGGGAGCCGAGTGACTTCAGGATATCATACCTCAGGCCGCCAGTGTCCTTCGGGTAACAGTCCTCGGTCGGAAAACCTGACGTATTGCATCAAGGCGCTGTCCTGCCACGGCTTAATGCCTATGAAACTCCTATATTGTTTTCGCTCAATGTGGAAAAATTTATGGATATCGCTCGGATGACTAAATTGCGCACAATTATCGATCTCAGACTTAGATGTAGGTTCGGCAAAGAATTTGGGATCCAGCCGCGGATGACCTGTATGATAACCCGAGTGTCGTACCCCGTCTTCTCCCAAGATAGAATCGATTTCATAAAGCAGACCATAGCGTTGTGCCCATGGTGACAGGCGGTTGTGTAGCCATAAGGACTAGTCGGGTAAAGTAGAAGCTAAGTTGATGGCATAGGCCGCTTAAGATTATGATGCAAGACTCAAGAGTAATAACGATGGTAACTTAGTGGGTTCAAGTGGAACTGTGTAATTTGCAGTAGTGCTCCAGTTAGGAGTAGGCCATTGTTTCCAAAAGTAGTAATAAAGCAAAATTAAGCAGCAAATAGTACTCTGGGGACCTAGTGACAGTCATGTTTCTTGGAACAAAGGCGTAAAAATCGTCTGGCTCGTAGAGAGGCCGATGGTGTGTATCTGTCACGGCTCTAACTATATGAGTGACTGCAGACGGTCAAGTCTCCGACTTGACAACGTTATATCTTTTGATAGTGTTGTGGTTAAAGCTGCAGTTCTGTTCCGTGACAGTATCATTGCAATAACAATTACAAACTTCGAAAAGTTGGTATGGAGTGTTTTGAATTGAAGGCGCTGTCTAGAATTTCGTGGTGGTAATTGCCGGTACTTGACAACGCCTATCAGATATTCCATAGCGTTCCATATTCTATTTGATAGCTCTTGAGAGGTTGTAGTCGGAGGAAATATAGATACTCCCCTAATCATCTAAATTCTCTAATTTTCCAATCTATGTCATGAAATAACGAGGGAGAGGGGGTTGAGCTCATCTTTAATCGTCAACGATATAATAAAGAAAGGCAGCGATAATTGTCAGTTTCAGGCCATAGAAAGACTGATTGATAAATTTCATCCCCGGTTGCCAAAAAGGGAATAATGAGGCATTCTCCATGAAGTGGCAAGGGCATAACTGGCTGAGTGGTTCGATAGTTTTTCGCCGATATTTAATATGCATCAGCAAAATCACTTCATAATTCTAGCAGGTTAATTCTACATACATATGTTGAAGAGTTAGTATGGAAGGTTTTAGGACTGGAAGTTTTCAAATCCGAAAATGAATTTTGTTTATTATAATAGCATGCCAACCTTTTTATTCTATTTCTTACAGGTATCATCTTGTTGAATATTCTTATCAATACCTAAACAAAGCCAATTGTCAGGCACTAAGTACGCAGGAGGCTAGTAGGGTCCATCAGGTAGAGATACAGTAGATATTTGGCTATATAAAGGTCTGAGTTTCTCCCAATTAATCGGGAGAGACTCAGGAATCAATACGATTGAGCCCTTCCCCCTACCTTCGACTTAACAGTGACCTACCGGTGACCTAATCTCACTCTAGTTGCAACCAAGACTCTGACACCAATCAACCTAGCAGATATGCTCTCATTGGTACATTCCACTTTTATGCACTTAGGAGTCGAAATGGCCGCTAAGGGTATCGGATTTCCATGACCTGATACTGGTCCAGTGCTTGTTGAAGCTCAACTATCTCCGCAGCAGTGACCTCTCAATTATTCAACTATTTCTCTCTGAACATGAGGTTTTAGTAGAACCAGGAGTATCAAGCACGCCCTGTTGTTTTACGCGGTCGCCACTTGAACAGACGTAATAACCCTTTTCTCTGGCAGCACCCTCCACTGACTCGGCCAACTTGACATCTTGCTCGAAAGCCCTGCTCTAGAAGCGCGGGAATTGATGTCGTACATCGTCCTTCGGAGCGTCAGCCAGCCTCTTCAACTGTTCTGTCAGCTAACTTTGGTCCGGGACGCTGTAGCCATTGATGGGGCGAGCAACGATTTTCTGATAGGGCGCAACATTTATTTAATATTACCTAAGGTTAACTACTGTAGTGATTATCTGATACATTATCTTAGTAACGTCAACACACCGATGGCAAAAAGGAAACCCGGGGGACGACATAAAGAGCTTTCGTACCGAGTGATCAATACTGCGGGTCATACAATGAACGCCGTGACGAGAGTTATTTTTCACTAGACACGTTGCTTGCTGGTCATCCCTTAAGGTGCGCCATTATAATCTTACGATATGAGTGTCTATGTGTACGTACATTGGGTGTTAGGTCTTATAATTCGTTAGAAGCGTCTTTCTTATTTCAGTTCTACCCAAATGTCTTCTCACTTGCTATTTTAAATACATTGGACTTGCATAACGTGAGTCCGAAGCTAACAAGATACTCCCGAAATGAATTGTAACTAACGGCCAGATGAGTGACAAGCTTTGCCGAGGTTGGTTATAGTCATAGTGTTTTACTCATAGAGCATGCCAAAGCTGACATGAAAAAAAACAGATGTTATGAGACCTCGGTGCGAACTATAACTCATGTATCGTTGTTTTTGGATTCAAGGCTCAAAAGACGCCATAATCAATCTTGTGTAATGAGATGCTCGGGTATGAAGGTATCTAAAGGAAGTAAAGAGCCAGAATAATTGGTCAGCTGCTCTGTTACTAGGTATCTGAACATCCAACGCATCTATGTACCGATAGTTGCAGCGACCCACTTCGAAGAAGGGCGCATAAGGTCCACACATGTCTGCGTAAGCGCCACTGTGTGTCTTGTATTTCCACGGAGAATACCAGAGACAGGTAGCCCCGGGTGTCTCTCCAGCAGAAACGTTGTGTCACATATGTTAAATGGTCACACTCGTCTCGGAGGAGCGTGACCGGAAGAACCCCTGTTGTCTAATTGTAGGTCATATTATTGTACACTCGAAAGTATTGTTTGAGTCATAATGAAATCATCATATGGCCCAGCCAGTTCGGAGCTCTTGGATCAAGCTAGTTATATAATGTTCTTTCGACGTAAGAATTCCATATCAGGAAAGTATTCCGACGCTTCGCGTCGCTTGCTCTGGCTCGTTATCGAGTCTCAGGTTAAATGACTTAAACAAGCCTACCAAGAAGGGAAATGGAAAAGAAAAAACTTCATGAGGAGACAGGGGGAGAAAATAGCATGGTAAATTCTAGCCAAAGGCTAATAATAACTTGGCGCTTCACGTAAATTCTAGATCGTTCTTTCGCGAGCAGACCCTTGAAAGGTATACCGCTTACTTGGACTTTCTGTTACAAGGCATATAGAAAAGAACAAATACAAAGCGGCTCCTATCATTGTGAGATAGCGGCCACGAGGCTGTTTGGCACTCTCTGCGCAACACCGAATATCAAGTGTGCCCACCAGTTTCAAATGTAGGCTACGACACTATATAGCTCTTCTACTGTATCATGGATGCATTGAGGGAAATTAGCGATAGTACCATATAGACTAATGATAATAAACTTCATGGCACACAATGATCAAATTTAAAAGTGCTGACTGGTATAGAAGATTACATAGAACACACTCGTAGTTGAGATGTATTGTACTTGCATGGAAAACCGGAGCAACAGGTTTTCGGAGCTATGCACGAACGGAATCAATATCACAGCAAGGTTAGTGTAGTAACCCATGCTGCCATTTGCCTAGCTCCTAGCTCATGAATAGAATTTATGTCCATAGCTCATCTGAGACAACCACATTCAGCTGCTTAGTGAAGCTTACCAAAATGCCACGAACCAAGATGTCTCATCCTAGATAGTAATAACAACACTGCGAACCAGATGCCATACAATAATAGCTATGTTCTCATGGTATATAGTCATTATATACACACTTACAAATATGATAATTGGCCTGATAACGGGGTACAGAACTAGGGACCGTGGTTAAGTCGGCGATTACTCGAACGCTGAAGAACAAACTTCTCACAGATGTATTGAACAGAAAGATCTAGAGAAAGATCTGGCATAATGTTGGGGCATCCTTGCAACATAATATCATCATAGATCGCGTCTCTGCCACTGGCGTTTATACAATTCAGGATACGTCGGTAGTGTATGTTGCTCGTGGAGTAACTACTTCACGATTTACGAATGTCCTTAAAGCAGGGATGGGGCTTTAAAATGCTAAGTCAGTAGATGGAAACATATCTCTCGTGGTACTAAGACTTTGACATCGGTCACGACCACCTCGGTGATGTGAGCATAGCAGGCCTGGAGGCGCGCTAAGCTTGGGGATCAAAAAGACGAACCCTTGCTTGTGTAACAGTCTATGAAAGAAAAAGGTAGGTAGTAGATCTCAGCCCGCTTTGGCGGGCGCAAAACTGCATGAACCAACTTCTTCATAATGCATGCTTACTACTTCGCAGGCATAAGTAAAAAGATCTTTCCCTGATAGCTGTATAGGAAGCATCGTCTCAGACATAATCTCTCCGTTTGTCTTTTGTATGAGACAGAGGACTAAGAACTTTATTATATGCGAAATGCTGAAAAACCTACGACCCCAAAAATCGAGTTTCGCCGAACCTAGTTAGCCGGCGTGTATGGCCAATGCGATGGCGACTAGTTGCTTTTTTCCCTGTCTCTGTTTCGGGATTCACATGTGTTGTTTCAGCTATTTGATCTGCGTTCTCGACCTAAGACTGACACTAGTGCGCGGTGATAGCTAGTTTGAGTGTCTGACCCGCACATACTTGCCGATATGCGAAGCATGTACATCTGAATCCTGAATATTGACAAATGGATATAGTTGAGGCATGTAATATAGATGTAGTGTAGATCAATTTAATTTGGTTCTCTGTAGCACATAGGTCGCCGAAACGCCCTCGTTCTCAGCCTCACCATGTGGGAGGTGGCACCAGGGAGGACAAGGTAAGCCTACTTCTTCACCTACGAGCGAAATAAGTAACGCCGCTCTTTCACTCTGCAAGGAGACATCTCAGATACGCACGAGGGGGGGAGGGAAGCCAAAGCCACCCCACGCGGCATCGTGTGAAATGTGGTACAACACAACACATATCAGTGAGCATTAAGTAACGATGCATAGGACTCCAGAACTAAAAAGGGGGGAGTGGAGGCGAGAACTATTCGCCAGCCGCAGAGCGCTGGAAGTTTGCTGACATGTTGTACTGAATACCTACATAACAGGTAGCCCCCTCCTTTTTGAAAATTGCCTGCCGCCGTTATCCATAGTATTATTACCCTGGGAATATTTACAAGAGTGATACCATGTAGGTCAAGAAGGCTCAATGAACTGAGAATGCTTTGTAATAGTATCGACATTACCGACAGACATATCTTCTTTCAAGCGGATTACGGGGCTGGGGGACCTATCAGAAACGCGCGACGACTTAGCGGCCGCCAAAACGAGGGAAACGGGTAACACGACTACTATGGCGGACGCCTCTTACACAATGCAGCTGGGGCTGTCACAGACCCTCGGGACTGACCGGCGAGGGTTGATGATTCTAGAATTCGGTTACGTCCGAGGTGAGCAAGGAAAAGCTAGTTTAGGGCGTAGTCGACGGAAATGAAATAAAGGGACAAGAATGGAAATAGAGCCAAAAGCAATGGTACTGAGAGGAATACTCCGGGGGGCACCTAGCACCCTAATATTTTTTCCATGTGGCTGAAATTTTATAATTACCTCTAGCTTATGCTCGTACACGTGGGAGTGAAGAAAGGGAAAAAAACAGAAATACTTCCCTGAGATTGTCACATTTATTGTCGAAATATAGCACATATTACAGTGCGGCTGAGTACGTGCTTACCCATTCTGGATAGGGCAAACCTGAGATTGGTTCAGTAAAATTGTTCACGTATGTTCTATCTCTGGTGGTTCCTCGACATTTCCCCCCTGATATCAATGCATGATTAACAAAGATATTATGTTGGAGCGAACTGGCGTGCGATTAAGAGTTTGGGTCAATGTTCGATCTGAAATAGGCCAGATCAACCTTAATAATAATAAACTATTGTCCTTCTTAATTGTACGTGACTTTTGTGATACTGATTCCATACGTATGTTCAAATACACAAAACTAAACTTCCTTGTTCAATAGTTAATATAATTGGTCTTTCACGGTCTGTACATACATCATGAGCTATGGATTCGTAATACTGCTGCAGCCTAGCTTCGTGCGTGAAGCCCCGAAAAGGGGTTATTCTATACAGGATAGTCAACTGCACTGTATTGGACAATGCACCAACTACTTAGCTTAGGTTGGGTGAAATTCTAATGCAATTTCATGGTACACGTGTTCTCTGCTGGGTAGGAAACTGAAACTTCGCGGTAGAGGAATGCCCAATGAACAAGTGAACATAATCTAAATCTAACATCCCGGTAAAGCTAGCTTAGACATCGGAATAGCGATAAGGATGATTTTACCTGCATGTTATCCGTAAGTGGAAACTCCAGGTTTGTATTTCTTTCCAATATAGTAGCAGCAAAAAACAGACATGAACAAATCCTCAAAACCCTGTCGACAAAATAACTAGTCGCGGGCTATGTCTTTTTGCCCAACATCTCCTGGACATCGTAAGGATACAACCAATAATCCTACATCTATAATGCCGGTTTCATTATAAATCCAACCGGGCTCCTATATCAAACAAGCGCAGACGAATGAGACTCTAAGGCAGCCCGTTAAATGCTCCGCCAAACCTCAAAAACGCCTCGACCATGACCTATAAACATGGCCCCTATATTAATCCGATAATCGCTGCATTTTTGGTATCCCTCGAATCAATCATGAATGCGGTGTGCTTGAAAACCAACTACTCCGAAAATGTCGCTTTCCCGTCCTATTTTGATGACCACATTCGTTGATCTGACCATGCTGATATGCTCAGCACTTTCTGTGAGTAATCATTATAATAAATGATAACCAAATCTAGAACTGTTCGAAGAGCTCTGCCGTATAGAACTGTTAGGCCGGCTCGTCCTTTACTCCGCCTAGACCTGAAGGTCCGTCTGGGTCTCTTTTTGAGTCCTCCTCCTCTGGTGAACCTGCGTGTCCACTTTTCGGCGATGTTTTCCCATTATTGCCACATCCTTTCACCAACCGATGACGCTGCCTTTTGTCAGTCATGATTGCGAGATATTGTGAATGTTAGCTTACCTTCAAGGCGTCTTTGCGAGAAAATGCCTTGTCACAATAATCACAGGGGTATGGTTTGACAGCAAGATGTATTCGCTTGTGTCTTTTCAGATCGTGGTTTCTATTGAACGACTGTGGACATATATCACACCTATAGGGTCGATCTTGTTGTGAGTTTGGAGCCCCAGAGTATATGCCATGGTGAGGGAGCGCATGCCCCCCGTGGTGGTAAGCGCTTAAGGGGTTGGTGCCCATGAGGTGCATTTGACCCCCTGGATTACCCATATTGGAGAGAACCATGGAACCTAGGTTTGAAACCGTTGTAGAATAATTGTAAGGTCGGTTTCCATAAGGCGGGAGAGCCCCCATGGGAGCATGAGGCTGTGAGCTCATTGCAGGAATCGGTCTTGTTGGGCCTCCTGTCGTCGTTGGAGATAACTGCGTTGGCTGGTGTGGAGGAGGAAATGCTGGAAAGTGGCTCTGGTGGGACGTGGATGGTGTTGTATAATAACTAGACGTTGGCGTTGCTCTGGAATAGTTATCTGATGGTGCAGTAACTGCAGGCGTGGGGGACTGCGAGGCTTGAGAACCTAGGATGGCGTGTTGTAAATGTTGCGTATGCGAAGGCTGCGAAGAGAAGCTCGAGTGGTTGGCGGTGCTCCCGGTCATGGACATTGGAAACGAATGGTTGACACTATCGTACGAAGGCGGTAGACCATCGGTGGTCGCTGGTGATTGAGAGTTTCTGGCGCTGTAGCCTGGATGGCCTGTTCCTCCTGGCGCGCCTGGCGCGCTCGGAGAGTACAGATGGCGACCGTAGTTTGATGACATTGCGTTAGACTGCGCCCCTGGAGTCACTGAGCCGTATGTATACGAAGAACTATTCGACATGGACCAGCCGTTTTGACTACTATATTGTGTGATCCCCGTATGGGGACTGTGCGAGTTGCTGCTATTGAGACTCGAGGACGGTGGACTTATACTGTCACTCACTCCTAGTCATAAGTTAGATAACAAAAGGTCTCAACGATAAAGAAAGAGAGGGTGAAAGGGTAGGAGAGGGCGAGGAGCAAGGTAGAAAGCGACGAGGCTGTCATACTCGGTATTTGGGGGTCGAAGGACGTATTAGGAGGTGGTAGGTGAAATTGAGGAAGACCGCCAGCTGCCGGTCGACGAGAGAGAATGCTCTGTGTGGCGGCGGATTCCATGCTTCTTTTCAACCAGCGCCGTCCCTCCTCTCTCTTTACCTCTATCTCCCTCGTTCTCCCTGTCCTCACCGCTGACGCTTCCTGCTATCCGTTTCGTTCCACAGATGCTCTCTAATGGTCACAAGAAAGGTCCACGTGAGGTTACCGCAGCGAGTTGTAATAGGCTCTGTGGATGACCAGAGCAATGAAGTAGGTATGCAAATCTTGGGCTTGTGCCTCTTAGTTAATAAAGTATCTTGGATTCGTCAAAGTTGGTCAAATGCTCGCCGTCGATGTGTACCACAAGGATCGTACGGTTGCCAACTTCTCGCTCGCTCACGCGTGTCTTCCTGGGGTAGGTCGTTGAAGTTCGTTGGTCCTAGGAATGCAAGCCACGCATCTGAGGCACCGCAGTTTCTCTATGAACGTGAATATCCCAGCTTGGACTTTGGTCAGGCGTGATAGACAAATCAGGAATGGATTGATAAATTCGTATTCCCGCTGTTATTGGTAGGCCTAGTTTATTTCGTGTTTCCTGAAACCACGAACCGTGATACTTCCTCATACGAAAGTAAATGGGCTGGTTTGCGGGTTTCAAGTAAGTAGGTAGGTAGCAACGAGATAGATAGATACAACATAAACTTATTGTAGATATAGATGGGTTGTGGGGACGTCGATCACCGGGAGGCGCCTGTCGTAATATATGGTTCCAGGCTTGCATGGGCCGTGGCAGAGCCGTGGGAACGTCTAGCTTGACCGACGTATGTAGCTAACCTAGGCCCTACTCGTTGAGTACAGTACTTAGGTTAGGTACGTAGTACCGTAATAGTCCTGGTGATGAGCTTACCCAGTCCCTCTGTACTGTTATGGTCTTCACTGGGTTAGTCCGAGGTCTGTGTTTGGGTGGTTCGTCTGACCTATAGACAAATGTACCGCACGTACAAGATGTACAGTGAAGCGGCGTCTTAGGTGTACCGCGTGTATCAGCCTAGTAGAAGGTTATCTCATGGCACGTGTCTTATGTTGTAGCGAATACTTGCTCTTTGCACCCGACAACGGTGCTTTTGTAAGTCAACTAAACTGAAACGCCCCTTGCGGGAGTGAGTGGCCTAGCCCAGGGACCGGGGAAGAAAAAGAGATGCGACCCCAGACTAGCTTGGTCGAGCTGAATTCACTAGCTGGCTTACTTCCGGTACGTTTGGTCATCCTCCGCTTTAATTGCGGTAATAAGTACACTTTTCTGACAGTAGCTGAGGGGTACTGATACCTTGAAGTAAAAGGAAAGATAGAAATTCAAACACCCCAAGACGATCTGGAAATAAAGGCCCGCTTTCTGAATGCGCACAATGTCTACGTGGATTCTTGCCATTGTCAGTACCATGCTTCTATTTCCTTTTTTTGAAACTGAGATCATGTATACTAGATCAAGACGTTCTGTGTACGGCCTTGAATAGACAATACAGCGCAGATGTCTCGCTGAGCGAGTCTCAAACATACCTCTCTATACCTAATGGGGTAGCTCTGGTGGGTATTAGACTTTAGACCCCTCGAAACTCTTGTCTTTGTAGTGTTTTATTGTCCTTTCCAGATCGGGCTTAAACTCGAGGCATTCCTGCAGCCAAAGACTTGTCGAGGCAGGGGATTTTCTGGGCCGGCGGCAACGAGCGCGGGACGGCGGGCAGGCGTGTGCTGGGGAAGCAGGGAAGATCAAGATGTACAGTGATGAATAAAGCGTGAATGAAATTCTAGCCTCGGAGACAGGTTGGTAACGTGAGCTGCAATGCAATAAAGACGAACTGAAAGATCGAAATAGCCAATGTAGCGCCGGAATAGACGTGAATCAGTAACGTGGATCACACCAACGCTGCCAGGTGGATCTGGGATGCGTAAATTTGCCCGCCCGATGCAGGTTGTGAGACAAGGCCAGCAATGAGGAGGAAGAAGGAAGAAGGAAGGACGTAGGAACGCAGGACATAGGACGGTGAATGGGTGTACAGTACTGGTTGAGCAACAGCTAACACGAAGTTGAAAGATGATTCCCTGATTTGTAGAAGGGGAGTCCAAATTACCAACATCTCTCTTTTACCTGCTTCGCATACATACACGGCTTCCCTACTTAGCTACGAGAGGACTTGTAGACGATAGGTAAGTTCCGTACCGGTGAAGAGAGACTTACCTACTTGATAGGTTACGAGCCGGGAGCAGCCAAAGGGCTAGGCTTGTTGGTACCCTGGTGAGATGGGTGAGAGACAAGGCTAGAACCCTTGCGCATCCTTTCTGATACCCACTCCGGTGCTCCATATTCCCAACATTCTGGGCACATCTTGTTTACTTGGGCCTGTGACATGAATAGAATATTAATATGGTGAGTAGATATAGGCGCAGTTAGCATGATATAAATATTACTGCCGTACCGCATAGCTGCTTATGCTAGTATATGTAAGGTGAGCTTAAGTAACTCAATAATCACTGCATCATCTGCACGTGTTGTATTGAGTTTATCTTGCTTAGCACAATGACTATCTCTCGCTCCAAACCCCATCATCTACGTTTCCCAATATTGATTATTACTGCTGCTATATCTCTGGAGACAGAATGTGATCGTGATCGCTCGTGCTTACCGAGAATGAAGCAGGACACCATCAATATGCCACGTTCAATATGTACGTGTAGTGAGCAGCTCCCAAGATTTGGAAATTTGCTGCTGAGATCCCCGATGGGATGGTCGACCAGGGTTTTTCGCCTGGCCCCCTGTCGTTCAATATGCATCTGGCAGGGATATTGATCGCTTGGCTGGATATCCACACAGACCCTGGTCTGAAATGGGAATGGGCAGAATAGAGGAGGCACGATTTTGTCAGAATAACTTTGTCATTCTTTTTATTCATATATTAGTGTTGATCTGTTCGAATTATCAAGAAACCTGCTCATATCAAAAGCATTCTGTTGTGACTCAGAGATGGAGTATCAAAGGTGCCACTGCTCGTTAGGTATACAAGACGATCTGTATTTCTTCTGCCATTAGACTAGCAAGGGCCTAACTTTCGACTTATTGTCTTGGCGTATGATCAGCGATGTGCCATCCGATGCGAGCTTAGCTTCGCCCAGCTGGAGCGGAGTCGGTCGATTGCGGCTGGATCTGCTTCAGCGCACGCTTTGCGTTGGAGGGGCTATGACGGTTGTAAGGATGGCACAGTGCAGTACCTTCTTTCGGGCTACTCTTCCATATAGACATAGATATGCTTTTCTCGTACTGTATTAGACCGCAGGAGTTCTCCGTCGCGACCGACGTGAAAGGAGAAGTGAGCTCAGCTTCCGATAATGCACCCGCTCACATGTGATGTTTTGACGTGTCGTACATAACTTGTTTTCACCTCCCTTGACAGTGACTATATTTTCAGCTTGCACCGATTGTTCGTCGTAATGATGACCTAACTGACCTATCTAGCCGCTGCCAAGAAGTGCATGGTCAAGCAGTCTCGACCTTTACAATATGAGAGAAAACCATCAGGCTATGCTCTCCGCACTTACTGGTGTCAACTTGAAGCTGATCTTAAAGATAGCGTGTGTATGAGGCCCTCGGATGCAGCAAGGTCTAGAAAGCAAGGGTGCCCCCGGTACCACCTTCTGTCTTCTTCGGGACGTCTTGGGGGCCCTGGGAGCTGTAGTAAGAACCCTGCTTACTGGTAATAGTTGTTATTGTGTCCTTCAGCACTGTGAACTGATCAGATGAACAGGCAAGGTGATGAATGCAGCGCGGAATAATGACAATAGTAGAGCAGGTTGTCTTTATCATGGATGGACATTTGGCATTGATTGAACTGCATCGACGACCAGGTGACAGCAACCCAGATAGATCGATCTAGTGGATAGTATAGTACCAGATCGTCTACACTAAGGACCATCGACTAAAGGTATCCGTATGGTATACTAGCTGCATCCGTGGTGCGGCGGGCCATTGATTGAAATTTCGGAAGGGATGCTGCATGTTGCAGTCCATTTTCCGAACATGGGTCTGGTCACTTGAGCACTTCGAGGGTCTGTACGGTACTGGACAGGTCACGGATGAAGGGTGCCAAGACTAATAATGGTTGATACACAGAATAAAATGACAGATGCTGAGAAGATGGATCCCCGCATAGCATGCATGGCATGGCATCAGTCTCAACAAGTAGCGCCTGCGAGAGGATACTATCCAATATGTTGCGAAGAAGTGAGACAGTGATCATCTCTCAACTTGCTTTTCCTTGTGGCGACGGCACGATTGGATGGCCTTGATCAAGAATGCGTGGTTCTTTTTACCTTTACCTATGTTTTGGGTTAGTTCTCACCAGGGCGGAAGATGGGTACCAATACGGTAAGAAGTTGTTTTGGTCAACGGCGAGCCTTGTCCGATCGTGGGAAATCTTAACGAGCACACCGGACCCGCGACTCGACTATATACTATGTAGCTAACCCGAACACTCAATGTTCATTCTCCCTCTCGAAGAGAGGAAAACCCATCATGTACAGTAGCAGTGGAAGGATTGGTGCCTGCATTATTACAGGCCTGAAGATGACGCTTATGCCATGGTCACGCTCAGTAGCCGAAATGTCCAATTTTAGAGTAGCAGTCTTGCCGTAGGCATTACCCGATTTCGTGCCCAGGGACCTCATTTGGCCACCAGGACCAAAAGAGTGAAAATAAAAATAAGTATCGCGTGACACCAACTCATCTACACCGTCAAATCAAAGCTGACAGGCAAATACGATTTTGAAGAACGCCGTAGGCGCCAATGCCCATAGCACGCTTTCATGTAAATGTCCCGCCCCCAAGTGCGATGATAATTACCTAAAGAGAGAGATAGAGAAAGAGTAAGTAGGGTTACTATGCAACGGCGATGCCTGCCTTGGCCACTGCACTCCGCCAGCAAACCCCAGAGGCGTCGACAAGCTGGCGAGATGGAGACAACCAGATCTGTGCGACGAATCTACGATGCCATGTGTGTCCATGCGTGGCGTCTACACTAGGAATTTAGAGTCTATATCCTTGGGACCTTGGCGTAACCCTGGATTGTCTAGGCACCTGCATGGCGCCAAACCAGGGTCAATCGAGATGCTACAGCGTGCCGTGGAGTGAATATGTCGTGGGTTATACCTACCTACCTCATTGTGACTGCCATGCTCCATGTTCTTGTCAAGACTACCTAGGTGTTTCGCGGCATTTCGCCCCTTTGAGTGATTCATTATCATCATCCTAGTGACAATAGCCGAGGTGTATGTAATCGAGGTGCCGCTAAACGATGCCGGTAACCGGAATGCAGTACAGTATACCTATGTGTTCACCCGTCGAACTCGAGGAGCAGGTTCCAAGAATGGAAGTGCCCGCGTTCTCTGACCCGCAATTGGGGAACCCGACGTTGAGGTTAATTGATTTGCTCGGAACCACGCAGACATTGCCATTGTCTGGATTGTCTTGCGGGTGTCGGGAAGATGTAGACTTCAACAATAAGTTAGCCGTGATGAACCGGACACATTACCTACAACGCTCCATTTGATGTGCAGCACTAGGATAGAGGTATGTTATAGGTAGATAAAAGTCCAGATGCCTCGAGTTCTCTACTGATAAACCCCCCACGTCACGCATCTTCACCAGCACTATCCCAGCTACCCATGAGAAGGACCCGGTCGCTGAGTCTAGTAAGGGCTCCCACCCTCAAAAGTCTAGACTCCTGCAATCCTTGGCTGAAAAGGAGAGGTTTCCGAGTGGAGTGCACTACCGAGTTGGATGGTACTTAGGCTACCGGTACCGTGGTCGTCGGCTAGTACAGACGTATACTAGGTAGGTATATAGTATAGCCTACTAACGAGCAATACCTATCTCAAAACTCGTCGAAGACTCTCCGACTAGGTATCACCGACGAGCCCCTATCTTTCATACTGCCGACCTCGGCCTCCTCGTGTTCAGTATGCGAGCAAACCTGAAGGGAAGAAAAATTAAACTAGTAAGTAGGTTCAGCGGTCTATTACGTATGAATAGCGATTACTGCCTACTACCTATTACGTGTGTGTTCAAATAGAGATGCAGGCAATGCAATCGAATCATACTGTACAAGGGTTGTTAGACGCGAAGTGATGTTGCCAAGACCCTGTCGAGCGACTCTGAGCATGTCCAATAATGTCATGTCTTTTCGGTACCGCCCGTGTTACTCGGAGCAAATACGAAGTGTCCAATCCTTGCGGGTACCGAAATAGCACGTAGGATTACCAACGTGGTTTAATTATTGCCTCGATCCCCTATTTTAGCCCAGCAACTCGTTCAAGATAGCGTACAGTAGTGAGACAGTCCACCAGAGTCTGTGGCTTGTAGTCAGTCCTTACCAGTCTACCGGTATATAACATCTCGACTTAAGCGGCATGCTAGACTAACTAGACTAAACTAAGATCCATTTCCCCAGCCGGCCAAGTTGTAGTGCCGACGATCTGAGAGCAAGCCACCAGCCCGACCAGATGTGGCTGCAGGAGCCGCTCCGCATGGCTCGAGAACGATGCAACCTCATATCGGGCATAGATCCCGCCAACCGCTATTTTACAAACGTACAATACCTGCGTTGGGTGGTAATGACACCTAACCTAGATAGGATGCGACATACCGCACATGGACAACAGCTTGTATCTATCCATCGTAAGTTCACACCGGGACAGGCCAGCGTTCAACAAGTCTGTATGCATGATGCACCCATACATCGGTAGTGTACACAACAGCCGGCTCAAAGGATAAGGCCATGACAAATACTTCCGTCTTCTGCCAGGGGTATGGCACCTATCGGTTTCAGTTTCTGGTTTGTTTTCACCGCTACATGTTTTCTTTGCTTTTCACTTTGTAATACTAGACGCAGAGATATGTACATACTGTAGGTAGATCTTTTGAGCGGGGCATACCCGACTGAGGTACCGACTATTTGGCGAAGATGAAGCATCTGTGCGCCATGGGTTGGGAAGGGAGAGGATTTTCAGCATAACATCATCCATCGCTGTCATGCTGCAGGTCCTCGTCCACGGTGTCGGGTCGCAATGCGGTTGGCGTACAGCATGAGTCTTGTGTGGCAACAGGCCGCAAAGCACAAGGGAGCCTCAATCAAGCCCGTTCCCTCTAAAACTTCCGAAACGGTTTTCATGGCTGCTTATGGCTTTCGGTAAGAGTTCCGAGAACGAGCCCCCGCCGGATCAAAGACTCCACAATGGAGAAGATTTGGGTTGGGGGGGTTACTTCGTCGATCAACCGAGTCCTATCGCAACCCCCACGATCACGAGTGACGTTTGGCGACTTCATCCAACCAAGTAGTATAATGCCAAGCAAGAAACAACTACACTCCAACATTATTGAGTGCCCATATTGAGTAGCATCGTTAATCCTGAGTTGCTAACACTGAAGGTGAGCATACGCCCGCAGTGTGAAATGGTTAAAGCGTATTAGCGAAAGCGCGCCCCCTCCGCAAAGTATTCTGTTCCTAGCTGTGCGATCGCAAACAACGTTGCAGAGCTTCTAGAAAGAAATTTGGAGATTAAGCGCCAAGATGCCCTTTTCGTCGGCTCAATAGGATCGGCAGGTCGCGTTCCGCGATGATCTGCATTCCTTTAGCACGGAGCGAATCTGAAATTCCAAATACTACCTTGTGTTGATTTGGATACTCACGCAGTCCATCACAAGACATACTTTCTATGGATCATATGAGAAAGTGGTTCTATAGCAAATTCAGCGCCGGTATCGCGAGGGACAAGAGGTGAGAAAGTACGATGAAATTGGCAGGGACTTTCGGAAACTCCCAGTGTCCCGAGACATGAACCAGCAGAACCTCTTGCGTACGAAGTCGTCTCACAAGCTTACTCTAACATCTGAGACTGCTGTTCACTAATTCAGAGCTAGATGGAAACAGGTAGCTTACGAGGAGCCGATGAACTCGGAAATATGCTTATAACTATTGCCGCAAGACAGGTGAACCATGCACTGAGGCTCTGTGTAGTTGATTTTGGCTGAGCTTTCGACTTACAAGCTCATTCTTACTTCATAAACTTGGTTATGTGTGTGTCTAAGCGTATATGTACGGAGAAAACAAATCGACACTTTACTATTAAGCCTGAAAGTAGATGTTGTAAGCGTCTCGCTACTAAATACAGAAAAGACTATATCTCCAGGCTTGCTAAAGTCAACGCACCAGGTGTTATTACACACGTGAGAAAGAAGAACACTTACTGATTGAATGAGAATATATAATATGAGCCTTATGATATTACTGTATACTCATAGACTGCTCACAAAGGTGACATGAAACGACCCTCATTTTCCCTGACACTGTGAACACTCATCGAAGCCGAAGCTTCGACACTTTCCCAATCCTTCCGTAAACTATCACACTCCAGGCACTTCATGACATAAATGAGGCCCATAGTGTGTCTCTAGTATCATGTAGAAGTATCGAACTGTGTAGCTGTCCAAATCCCTGGAGGCTCCTATATGGTAGCTGCCGACTTGATATGAATGACTAGAGATGCCCTAATCAATACTATTATCTACGTCTTCGTTACACAAGTAAAGAACGTCAACAGCAATCGACTAAGCATTGGTCTCACTTAGTTCGTTATTGTAGATGAATATACCAAATGGCAAAAGGTGGACGTATCCTGGAAAGGTAGGCAGTCATGTACAGATAAAGTGAAATTCAGTAAATTGCCCAGTTAACCGTTTGCTGGCTGTCTGATCGCTCTTGACTAAGGTAGCCTACCTATATCTCATAGTAACTAATACGCCGAGGGGCTAAGGTGACGCAGTGGGACAGAAGTGTATGGTCACGAATCTACATGTATGCGAGCCAGACTAAATAATGTATCATAACAAACGATTAGCTCATCATGGCATTTGTGCTGGTGCCAGCTTGGTAGAACTACCTAGTTCAAGGGTAAGCAAAGAAGAAGTTCTAGGCAGCTGCAAGCCAGCAACCTGAATGCCAGATAATGCGACACGACCCAGCCTAGCGTCGTTCGCTTTGTATCCTGACGACGAGGCGGTGCGGATACCATTTAGCAGCGATTTAAGATGTCGTGATTTTTGATGTAACGGCTGATAACGATCCGAGAAGTACTCGTACTTGTAAATTGATTCGTCTCTCCTCAACCTTCCGTGGCACACACGATGAGAAAGGCTGACCTGGATGTAGAGTTGATACACAATTCATCAAGCTAGAAGACACCCCAAGCCATCGCAATAGGATAGTAAACATGTAGACGCAACGGTGGTTCTATGATTTATAATTAGCAGAGCATTGGTTACGAACATTGTGAACAAAGCCGAATACAGATAACGTGATTGATTCCCATTAGGATGAGGTCAGACTAGTCACCTAGCAGCTAAGCGAGTCGGCGTTTCAATCTCGATTTATTGCGTTATCATAGATTCATTAATCATCATCCCAAAGCCTACGACTGATGATAATGGGCCGTGCTTGGTCCCAGGGCCCATTGATGGCATTCTTGTATTTCTGGAGCGAAATTAGCCACCAGCTGCAGCCACCAATGGCCACTATGGCGGCGAGGGCTGCGAGGAGCACGCCCAGCAAACCACTCCTCCACAACGAGACGCCATCCTTTTCTCCACCCAGTATCATGCCCATGCCGGCGCCTGCTCCTATGACGAGCATGATGGAAAGCGCCACGTGGTATTTCCAGCTCTGATGTCTCGCATAACGCCTAAAAACGGGAAATAACCCGAAAACCTCTATGCTGAAGAGAGTGAGGCTGAAGACTTGCCCAGTGGAGGGAAGCCGCGACGCCAGCACCGTTGACGCCATGAGGGCGGCGTTCGTGGAGAGTGAGGCGGGGAACTTAACCCCCACGCCTCCTGAATAGTCGTAAAAGAAGATGTTTATGGTCAGCAGCCAGAAAGACATGGCCCAGATACTGTCCGACGAGGTGGAACGCGTCAGGGACTTTAGAATGGGTGATAAGCCCAACAAAGTGGAGTAGATGAGAACGGCCGACTTGATGGTACCTAAACGTAGACCTGTACGGCCGCTCGGAGGTGGAGACAAGGCCCTGTGTTTGGGCTCGTCGGACGTTTCGATCGCAAGGCGGACTGTACTGCCCGCCTGGGACGTGCCCTGCTGGAAAGAGAGAGCGGAGGTCGAGCTGGACCTGCCCATGGCCGCCTGGGGGTAGGCGCGTTCAGTGGCCGCGAGACTGGTCACGGAGCCGGTAGCGGAGGCGGACAGACCAATGACGGAGGACTGTGGGCGTCCGCGCCGGCTCGATTGCTCCGTTGCAGCGCGGTTGCGGTTGCTACGGCGCCGCTGCAACGCCTCATCCTCGTCTTCCTGGCCAACCCAGTTGTCCCACACTAACCAGCCGACGAATGTTGCGAAGCTACCCCAGCCCACGACAGAGACGGGCGACACGCGCTCTTGAAAGATGCCAACGAAGCTCACGACGAAGATGGTGACGGAGCAGACCTGCTGGAGAATGACGCTGATGTCGGCGACGAGCGGCCAGAATTCGTAGGGCTGGAGACGGGGGTTGCGCTGGAGATTCTCGAGGAACGTGGCCTGGTCGGTGTAGTTGTCGGGGTCTACATGGAGCACGACTGGTCAGCGACTGGCGTGGAGAGAGACAGCGCAGCGCAGCGCAGCGCACGGGGGCGCAAGAAACAGGTAGGAAAAGACACACATGACTGCTTGACCCAGAGCAGCTTCTTCCAGTTGCGTCTCCTCCGCCGGCTCCGGCTCCGGCTGCCGAGCTTCGATCTCGTCTGTCGCGGCCGCAACTCATTGCCCGAGTCGTGGACTATCGTCGCATGGCTGCCACGGCGCTGAGTAGACTGCTGGGAAATCAAGGGCGATGTCGAGGTGAAGGCGTCTTCGGGAGCCAGGTGTGAGCGCGCAGAGCGAGGCGACGACGACGACGACGACTCGATTGGCGCCGTGGCCGAGCGCGTCAACGTCGAGCCAGGGTGCGCCATGTTTAACCGCGACGACCGCTGGCGGTGATCTTACATCAGAAAGGCAGATGGAGAGAGAGAGACGAGGCGGCGGGAGTGCTGAGAGTGTGCTGCAACGAGGCTTTACCCCTTAGGTGCTTAGTACTAGAGGGTGGTAGGATAGGGGTCCACAGCCCGCTGCCAAGCCCGCCAGTGTTCACTGACCTCTGCAGCAAAAAGCCCGACCCGGGGCTCGGACAACCCTCCGTGCTGCCAAGCACAAAATGACATCAGACTATACGTTACTTCTCTGGCACCATCGTGACTGAGAAATACAGATTGTCTTGAGCTGCAATGTATGGTCCAATTAAATTCATTCAACTAGGCGAGAGAACAGCAATATTACCTATGTACGGTAGATGTAGAGAGTGTCATACTCCAACCTAGGCTACTTCTACATAGTGGTTTCAGCAAGAACAAAAACACATCATCCCCTGATTACTTACCTAACCCGCATTCAGCTACAATTTTCGAACAAGGGAACTGACCCGAACTACATGGTCCACGATCCGAGTGCGAACGCTAAAACCACTAGCATGACTAACGCAGCGTTGTTTATATATAAGAAGTCCCACTCGAGCATCTAGACCGATGTCTTGACCAGATTGACCTGCCTTTTCCCGTACTTCTGATCTCGGATCAGGCAATCTCGCTCGTCAATGCCTTGGCAAACAATTGAAATCTCTGAATCTCGAAGCAAGACTTTGCGAGCAGGAATATCTCAAAGGACGAGGGGTCAAGACTTGAAGTTGGGATGCTTACACTGACCGCGCTTGTTCGTCATGATACGACCGGGATCGAGAAGTACTGTGCAGGATACCATGAGTAGCAATTCTGTCGGTCAGAATAAGCATTTGTGGAAGTTATCAATCAATAGGCCTAAAGACCTATTGACCAACAAACACAGGATTCGTGCCTGCAATTCGCAATATGGGCTCGAACTGGTAATGCTACAGCCGAGTCATCATTGAGAAGAAGACGCAAGCTCCAATTCACAAACTAAGGAGAATGGAACATCTTGTCTATCATTCGCAAGCGGAAACATCTATTTTAGTCAAGCCAAGGCCGTCAATGCCGCCGGTGGAGGAATACTGCTTGTATCCATGGTGGGCTTCATTGCCGACATAGTTGTCGTCTGACACCTAACTTGACAACTCGAATCCCGCACCCCGTCCGGAATTGTCGGCTTTGGAGGTGAGAGCTAGGTAGACTCCTAGCACGCAGTTAGTCCAAATTAGATTAGCAGCCTCCCTCTATCTGGCTGAAACAGGTTCGACAACAATACAGTACGCCGGAAAAATAAGGAGTGGGATTACTGATCGACAGCCTTGCAGTGGGGATTCTTAAGGGGATAGTAGGTTTCCATCCGGAATGGACCACCAGTCAAGTTGTCAGCTTGCTTCAACATCGGTATACAGCATAACTTCAGAAACAGTGACTGGATGGTACTTATTATCTTCGGATAGTGGCCGAGTCAGGATACCATAGTGCCAATCAAGGAATTAAACCCATATTGCAATTTGTGTCGATCATGACAACATTATCGGTTAAGTGTCTAGATAGGCGTTGGAAAACGTCACCGTCTCTAGATTAAGTAATACCAACAGATACAGCGGGGTGTGGTGATCTAGGTGATCATAGTAGAGGGACACTCAACAGGGGGGCACTATCTGAATCCATTGAGCCCAGCATTGATCTCTCGACAATACTAGCGTCTGTATTTAGCTTCACGTATGTGGGTAATGCTTTGCCAAAACTCCAAATACCGTGCCTCGTAGCACGATAGTAGTATAGAGAAGTGGGAAGAAAATATACCCTCAATCTACGGATTACCTAGTCCAAGTGGCCGAAGAGCCCCCCAATTAATGCCTGCAGGGTCCGCTGTGCCAAGCCGACAGTGCCTGACGGGCTTGCCGGATACGAACCACAAAAATCCCCCATAAGGGAAACGAATTGACATGCCTCGCATACCAGGTAAAACAGGAAGGTTATACCATGATTAAGTAACACAGACGGCGGGAGCCAAGACGCCATCTCGATACGTGATGGGGCAATCGGCGCGCAAGCACATGGCAGATAGAAGGCTCTTGGCGGTCTAAGCCCTGAATATTCCGTCAGCTAACCGTCAGCTACCTACGCGTCGATGTGCGGGCAAACGTTGGCACACTGCATGTGCAGACCATACAGCACAGCTGCCGCGTGAGAAACGCATGATAGACAGAAGGCAGATCGCAACTCTAATCGAGGATGACGATGATGATGATGATGACAGCATACCTGACATATAGGTAAGTGATGTAGGTAGGCACTCTATGAGTTAATGCCCCGCACAGACCCTGGTGTTTGCATTTCCATTTGGATTGCTCCGGCAGAAAGGAAACCCCATCATGTATCAATCCGCACCAAAGAACAGGATGCCCGGTCCACCATCCTGAAACTGTGATGCCCTCTCTCTCTCTCGTGTTCTCTCGTGCCATCCCAGGTCCTCTGCCCACTCGAGAGCAAGAGGTAACCCAGGACTCGCCAGGCACGGCTCTACAGCATTGACACGGTACTCACAAACTACATTAGCGCGCGCATCATCTCTCTCCAAGCCGGGGAATTGCATGCTAGATGGAGTAGGGGGCTGAGAGGGGGAGAGGGATTATTGACAACTTAGTGTGCATCCAATGTCCAATTGCCTTCCAAGCTCCTGGCGCCGGGACACCAGCAAACAAGTGCCCTCATTATCCCGTCTGCCGATCAGGTACATGTCTTACACCTGCCTTACACCATTTTAAGGCAGGCTGCATGGGGTGGTCCATGTAGTCTAGGCCCTCTCGTAATCGACCAACTCCAGTCTGCTCTTAGACTAGACTGCAACTGAGTCGCGATGCTACTGCACATGGTGGTGCCCGTTTGGAGCATGGTTCTGGTCGCCGTTGTCACGCCGCCGTCTTGCTTGAGGTCAGGGTGTGAGGCGAAGCTAGCCTGCTTTACTGTTGCGTCAGATGCCTGCCTTTTGACGTTCCCACGTTTCCACCGCTAGAATTGTTATATGCGTACATGCATACACATGCATTCCTGCACAAAACCTGAGGTCCCCGTGCCGTCGGGTAGAAATTGTCACTGTATCCATAACTACATGTTACCTAAGTCGGTTGGTTGTTGGTTGGTACTAAGGGACGACGGGACTGGCGTTCTTGCCCAGCATGTATACACATGCCTACCTACCTGCATACATACATACTTATGGATATGTTAAGTACCTACCTAACTACTCCGTAGGTACCTTAGGTACTTAGATCTACCCAGGCATCCTTGGTGCCACCAAGTGTTCGTTTTGTCTTGCTTCAATTACTTGACCACTCTCACTCGCACAAACATCATCCATCACTCATTCTCTTTTTCGTTCCCCTCTTCTTCTCTTCTCTTCTCTTTCTCTCTTTCCACCGCCGCCGACTATCAGGTCTGCATATTTCACTACATGTGTCTCTTTCTCGTTTGGACTGGCCGGCGCTTTGTACATTAGCTATTCCAATGGTGTAGGCTACCAACATCCAGGAAAACCCGGCAGATAGATTGTTACATTCCCACCCCTCCACCTTCGCCAGTTCTTCTCTGTCCGCAGGTATTTTAGCCGCGCCCGTGCTCTGCAATCTCGACACAGCGAGGTTCATTTGTGAACGTCTTGCAGAGTACTGCTAGACGAGTTGCATTGTTAGCTGCCTTCGTCGTTTAGAAGTGTTTGCGCGACGTACAGCGCCCCTATTGATTACTTCCTTTGGTTTGAGAGGCACTTACCCTTCCACCTCCTTTGTCGGTGGCACATCCAGCTGCTTTCATTTTACCGTCTGAAATCAGAATAACCGCCCATCATGAAGTTAACAGCCGCCCTCTTCTTCTTGGCATGCTCATCATATGCTGTTGCAACTCCGATATCCATGCTACCTGACAAGGTCCCTGGCCGAGCTGACTCATATAACTCTGGCCTGCGACAAGAGCCAAGAACCAAAATGCCAATCAGGGTGCCAGTCCAAATACCAGTACCTCATAAAGTTTCAGAGAAGAAAGAGTCGAAGGCACGGCGAATACACTCTGACATTGACCGATCTCTGCCGTCATCTCGCGGGTTCGTCTCGACATCGCCGAAGAAGCCTTCTCGCAACCCCAAGTCTTACCTGGTTCGGCTCGTCCGTCGTTTGAAGAACAAGTCGCCATTTTCTGAATCGAGCATTGTTAGAGAGGAGACGAGGGCCAGTACGGAGGATTGGGAACCGGAAGCAACCATTGTCGAGTCAGAGACCAAAGCTTCAAAAGAGGCATACATCTTGATTCCCTCCTTTTCAACCAACAAGACGATCCACTATCGCCGGGTGCGGGTGTGCACAGATATGCTTGTGGTGAGTTTGGCACTCAGTGTTGTTGCCATCATAATTATTATAGAGCTGTGGAAACCGATTGCCACGAGGTAAGGCTCATCCTCCAGTGAATCTATAATGTACTAAACGTGTTCTTCAGGTTTCACCGCTACCGATCTGGCTACGGTCCGATCTGTCTGGATGATATAGAAATAACGAACAGAGAGAACTCTATACAGGAATCGTGCCTCTCCTGCGAACCGGTGCCCGAAGCAAGATCCGAAAGCAATCGAGAAGCTAGCAGGGACGAGGTAGTAAAGACAAAATAATGACGAGTCCGAGGGGGTTCTGTTATTTTCAAGAGGTGGTGGTTTTAATGCGCTGGCGTTCGGGGTCTTCCAAGTCGTCATTCTCAGCGATCCAAATTTGATAGAGCCAGAGGCTTCTTGGCGTCGCGGCATGACACATATTATCATGGCCTAAGTCAAAAAGAACAGACTGCATCAATTGCGCCGTGGACATTATGGAGGAACTACCACCAACACTAGTACCTGGATCATGAGTGTCCAGCTGTGGGAACATGAAGTAGTTGTTGCGAACAAGCCCAGTCTCTACCGCCAAATTGCAAAGCATCTGCCGCGGATTTGGACGTGTCATCTATGCGCGTCTGAGTAAACACAAAAAGCTATTATGTTCCGGGTCCACTATGAGATAATGAGCGAAGCAAGTTTATGCACGTTTCATGTATTTATTTTACTTCTCCGGACGACAGCAATGCTGATGGCATTTGTAATCACAAGTACTATTTTCGAGGCCCACTGCCAAGATGTATTGTCAAATGCAAACTTCCATCCCGTGTGTCAATTTGCCTGGAACATAGCGACGAACCACACCCAATGATGCGATAGGACAACCTTTCTTGTGCATCGCGACCAACATATTACTGTTTGTTGTAAGTGTGTGCTCCTCCACGTAGCTCAATTAACTTGCTTGTCACGAGATGCATTGACAGCGGCAATCATGATCACGCCTCATGCTTGGACACTCACATGCCATCCAATTTGAAAGATTAATGTGATGACTAACTGGCCGCCCTATTCTCTCAATTGCTGTCATCACGTCAGCGTTTCCCTTCGTTCATCGGGGAAATACACACCGGTACTGAGGCAAAAGCTGACGGGCAATCTGCTATTAACGCTAAGCCTTTTTTCCTTTCTGGCTTAACTGACCAAGTATCGGCTTTAACGGCAGACCGCCATATCCCTCGCTACACGTTTTGTCTATCTGGATACTCAATCAATGCGTTGGTCGTAAATGCACCAACGAGCTGAGCTAGTTCATGCAAGTAGCATGACCCATCCTCGACTACACTATGGGTGAATGCTTGATATGGCCCCCAAAATGGGCCCTGCAGAAAGCCTTGCGTTGGCGGGGTCTCATCATATGCAACCCTTGATGGAGCTCGTCTCAGCCGACCAATTAGCTCCCTCCCCTCAACTCGAGAGGACGAGAACTGCCAGCAGAGGAAAGGCGATGAATCCTGCGCCTCACGGCTTCTCCAACCCAGTTAACGCCAATGTTGCTTTGGATACTCGGGAGAGCTTCTGTGGTTAGAAAGGGAACAATATATGCTATAAAGACTGAACGAGAAATCCCTTCTATATAAGCTATTTAATCAGAGATATTCTTTCTCCTTCGTTTAGGTTTGTGGTAGCACAACACAAGGGATCTCAACTATTACCATCGTGTTGTGGTAACACTTAATGGTTGATCTTCCAGAAGCATTTCCACAATTGAGTTAGCTCGGCCTCACCGTGGCCAGGGGTTTCCACCATCATACCATAGCATTCAAGCTCCCGGTCAGATCCACTGTTGTAGGAATCCAAGAAACCAAGTCCAGCCCTACAGTCTGCTACCCCGCAGTATTTAATCCCATTCGCTGGCTCTTCTCTTCTCCCAGGAAGCGATCCAGATAGCTCACGAGTGGCTGACGGACCTACCAACCAAGTCATTGGTCACGAACCTCAGTAACTTGTTACCGGTGGAAACCCATCACGCTCTACGAATCGACTATGTCGCTGCATGTAGGCGATGATGGAGGACGGGGACGCTCTCGGTCACCAGCACCTCGTGATCGTGACCGGCAACGAGTCTCGCAGTCCCCTTCCATTCTAGACGCTGTCCGCATGCCCTCACCCCCGGCTGGTTTCAGCTACGACGACGCCGGCCCTCGGCGGTCTGCCTACGATTATAATCACAATGGCCACCGAGACTCGTACCGCATAGCTTCCCCTACCCAGGAGGCACGATACTACAGTCGCAGCCACGAGGGCATCGATATGCCTACGATGCCTGATGTAGACTCACGGTATTCTAGCCACGGCACCCAGGAACCTCGTAAGTCGAAAGGCGACGTGGATATGGTGGAAGCCGTGCAAAACACGCTCCGACGCGGTGCCGACGCCTTTCTTCCTGCAAAATACGCGTCCAAGCCACAATCGTCGAGCAATGGTCGCGAGGACAAGAACCGCAAAAAAGAGAAAGAAGAAGAGCATCTAGCCTACGGCAGCGTTCCATCTGTGAACAGCGCCAAACCGAATACTAACAAATACGAGCCTCCCCAGCAGCCACCGCCGCACAGTTATAATATGCCGGGGCAGTGGGTTGATGAGAAGCCGACGTATTCAAGCGCCAATGCTCCTCCCCCTACGCATAACTTACCTCACCGTAATTCCTACGGCGCAGACCCTCGAGCTTCGGGACCAAATGTCTTGACAGTCAACCAACCCTCGAGTTATGGCCGTAAAGATCATTCACCCAATCCCCCAACTACGCGTATGTCCACACTCAGTGTTAATACTGGGCACCACTCGGCGTCTATATCCTTCAGCAGTGGTGGTGCGCCGCCCGCCTCTCCTCTGCTTGAGTCGTACCACGGAACGTACCAGCAGTCGTCGCCGATGCCATCGCCACTACTTCTCCCCTCACATAGTCCCAGAAACAGCGGGGTTGATATCTTCGAGCCGCTCTCGCCTAGTTTGTCGGACGGGGAAGGCGGGGAGAAGAAGGCACGACGTCGCGCCCGATTCCACCACCCGGAGGAGGACGCAGAGCGTCTGTCGCAAGCCCTCAAGGGCGAGCACCGGGCTCCCAAGACAGAGACGCTGATCGAGATCCTACCGGGGTTGACGCACGAGCAGGTGATGGAGCTGCGGTCGCAGTACAAGAAGCTCGTCAAGATCGGCCCGGACAAACGCGGCGTGAACATTGCCAAGCACATCCGACTTCGCCTGAAAGACGAGGATCCCGTGCTCATGAAGGCCTGTTACGCGACCGCCCTCGGCAAGTGGGAGTCGGACGCCTACTGGGCCAACTTTTGGTACCAGGGCGACAAGACGCGCCGCGAGCTCCTCATCGAGAGTCTCATGGGCCGCACCAATGAGGAGATCCGCCACATCAAGGACGCCTTCTCTGACAAGAAGTATAAGGACTCGCTGGTGCAGTGCATGAAGACAGAGCTGAAGGAGGACAAGTTCAAGAAGGCCGTTCTGCTGGTCTTGGAGGAGCGCCGCATGGAGGAGTTCGATGGGTACGGACGTCCCTTGCCTATCGATCGCAGATTGGTAGAGGACGACGTGGAGGCTCTGTGGAGCGCGGTCCGCGCTGAGAAAGGCGGCGAGACTGCTATGATTCAGATCGTGCTGCTCCGCAGCGATTCACACCTACGCGAAGTCCTCAAGTTATACGAGAAAGTGTGCAAGAGCAACTTCGCCCGGGATGCTCTTAGAAAAAGTGGGAACCTAGTCGTAAGTCGAAACTATTTCCGTTTATTCTTCAGAGACCCATCGCTTCCAAGTTTTGATCCGAATGCTTCACGAGGCCGGGTAGGCTAACAGTCAAATTCTCACGAAATATAGGGTGAGCTACTAGCGCACATTCTCAACGGAATCATCAACAAGCCTGTCCGAGACGCCCTACTGCTGCACCACGCGCTAACAGCGACGAAGAAGGACGGCCTGCGCCGTGAGCTGCTCATCAGCCGGCTAGTGCGTTTCCACTGGGACCGGCGCCACCTCGCAGCCATCAAGAAGGCGTATCGCGAGCGATACCACGAGGACCTCTCAGACGCCGTGCGCGACGGCACAAGTGGCGAGTGGGGACTGTTCTGCGAACAGCTCATCGTGACACGCATGCCGGACGAGGTGAAGCGTTTCGAGTCGGTCGAGAAGGTCGCCGACTCGCGGGTCCGCGAGCACGAGGATCGCGTCCGCGAGAGGGAGAGGGAGATGGATCGCGAGTACGAGAGGCAAAAAGAGAAGGAGAGGGAGAGGGAGCGAGAGGAGAGGAGGCGCGAGAAGGAAAAGGAGAGGGAACGTGAGGAAAGGAGGAGGGAGAAGGAGAGGGAGAAGGAGAAGGAAAGGGGAAGCCATCATCGTCATAGGAGTAGCACTAACGAGTTGTTGATGGTTAGGGATTCTAAGCATAAGGACCATAGCCGGAGCCGGGAGCGTAGCAGGAGCAGAAGGCGGGAGTAGGGGACCTGGGAAAGGGAGTCTAGTCTTCTTGGGTTACGATAACGAATGAATGGAATCTCGTCTCTTCTGGGGGCTTTGGAATATATACCTGATGAAAAGGGGTAAAATGAAGAATGCATATATCAATGGTCCGGCAAGTGGTCGCATAGTAGAGAACGGCTTTATAGTAGGACTTGGATACCAGGTAGTATGAAAAAAATACATATACGTGTAAACTAAATATTTATCGCAATGAACTAGGTACTCCGGTTAGCATGGCCGCATGTCGTACTGTGGATACTAGGTTGCTGTTATTGTTAATAGTGCGGTGATTAGATGATGTGACATACGAAAAAGCTTTCATGTGAAGCGAGAGCAATATTCATTACTGGTAAAACATTCTTGGAGCATCAGCAGAATATATCCAAGTTCTTTTACTATTAATTCAAGTCGTTTGCGACTTCAAAATGGTTCATTTAGTACTGCTATGTACAACTATCAAAATGTAGTACTAATTTGGCTAACCGTCAGCAAGTGAGAAATATGCAACCTGACAACCCCAACCAAGTAAATGCTAATATCTATGCATAAATCCCAACCAGTCGTCCCGATAAGGAATTCATATACTGAGTTAACAGATACAGTAATATACCGAATAATATCGTCGATAAAATCGGCCCCCAAAACGGCCTCCGTATCTTATCCAACTTCCCCGTCGCTGAGGTCTGCGGCGTGCCCTGGTCGCGGATCAAGCTCGGGAGGCCCCTCCACGGCACAGCCACCTCTAAATCGTCAAGGATCTGCTCGGCGGTGATTTTGGAGCCAGCAAGCACGATGGGCACTCCAGTGCCGGGGTGTGTGCTGGCGCCGACGAAGTAAGCGTTCCGGAAGCCCTTCGCCCTCGTCCTCGGGCGGAAGGCCAGCACGTTAAAGAAGCTGTGGCTCAGCCCGAGAATAGAGCCCTTGTCCAGGTTGAACTTAGACTCCCAGGTGAACGGGTCGTTGACGATCTCGTGCGATATGGACTGCTCGAGGGGTGCGCAGCCTGTTCGCGCCCTTATGGTTGACAAGACGGCCCGGCGCGCTCGCGATACGAGAGCGTCCCAGTCTTGCTCTCGCGAGATCCCGCTCTCGCCATCGGTGATGGCCCCGAAGCCCTTGGATTCGAGTAAATGGCCTACAGGTACGAGCGCGATAACGGAGTCGCGGCCCTCGGGCGCCGCGCTTGGGTCGATGCGACTGGGCACGTTTACGTAGAAGCTTGGCTCCTCGGGGAGTGTCTGGCGGTCGAATATGGCGTCGAAAGACTCGCGGTACTCATCGGCCAGGAAGATGTTGTGCGTCTGGAGCTCCGGGACCTTGCGGTCCAGGCTCCAGTAGAATGAGATGGAGCTGCAGGATCCGTCTCTTTGGCGAAGCGATTTGCTGTATTTCGCCGTCTGTGGTGATGTCTGCGGGAACAGGTTACTGTAGGCGTATGTTAAGTCTGCGTTCACAACCACTATGTCCGCTTCTAATATCTCGCCGCTTTCTAGTTCCACGCCACGTGTTGTCTTGCTATCCGAATGCATCAATATCCGTTTCACGGGCGTGTCGAGTCGATATCTAACGCCCAGTCTCTCTCCTACTCGCTGTAGCGCCGCGAGCACAGTTTGGAATCCTCCACGAGGATACCAGATACCCTCTGCCAGCTCAGTATACTGAAGCAGCGAGTAAGTGGCCGGGGCATCGAAGGGACTCATTCCCATATACATTGTCGCAAAGGTGAAGACTCGACGCAGCCTCTCTGACCAGAAGTAGCGGCTCGCTCTGTTCCATATACTATGGAGCGGGTGAAGTTTCAGCCCCGCCCATACGAATTGAGGCGTCGCGAGCTGCCAGAGAGCGGTGAAGTTGCGATTCAGCACCTTGGCGACGCTGAGCTCGTAGTGCGTGTGCGCCTCCTGGAGCCATCTCAGATACCGGACGAAACCGTCCTTTCCCTCCCATCGCTCGATCTGCATCTTCATGCGCGCGAGATCCGTCGTCAGCTCGAAGTTCTCGCCGTCGGCGAACCAGACGTTGTAATTCGTCGGGCATTGCAGCAGCTCGACACCTTCGGCCTCTAATGTCGTGTCGAGGTCGAAGAAGGCCTGCTGGAAGAGCTTGGGAAGCAGTAGGAGGGAGGGACCCTGGTCGAAGCGGTGACCATCGTGTCTTATCAGACTACAGCGGCCGCCTGTGAACGAGTTTTTCTCTAACACCGTCACGGAAAGCCCTGCTTTGGCTAGTCTTGCTGCGGTTGCAATACCGCCGGCGCCAGCGCCTGTATCTCGGTATCAGCGGGCCTGTGAATTCCTTATCCGTGATACAACATAAGACGATCTCGGACTTAGTTTAGGTATGGGATTCTTACCGATTATGATTACTTTCTTGCTCTGCAGCTTCTCCATATCCTCTATTTTGCATCCAGCCAGCTAATGAGGGTTACACAAGGTGAATTATAATACGAATGTAAAACCCGATGTAAAACAATGGGAAAGCAAAATACTTCGGGACGAACAAAACCCAGGCACCGAAAACATCCGAAACACCATTTTATTAGTTGCAGGCGACTACGAATGTATGATGCTCACTATGATAGCTTACCATAAGAGTCCGTCTCGTATATCCGTGTTTTACAGCAAAGGTACCGATTTCCGAGCCAAATACTGGAGACTATGATCGGCCATTGATCGCGCTAAGAAATCCCATCCCATCTGCAACCGGTATCCTGGTCGTCTGCAGCTAGTTAGACTAGCATGTGCATGCATTGACAGGGTTGAATTGGGCATCCTTTGCGGCTATAAGTAGTAACGTTAGGATTTCAGTTACTCGGCATCAACATGGACTTTTATCGAGTCCGCGAGTCCGCAATTCGATGATTCATCACTACATTAAATTTCCCAGAGTCTCCACAACGGGTAGATATCGAGAGACAATGGTACTCTGCCTATCACGCAAAGGATACTCATTAAGGAATTAGTACGTTATGGTGCAACCCCTCATTCCCACGTGTTGTTTGCATAACTGTCTTGACTTTGGTTTACCCCGCGATGTCACATCGAAGTATGCAGAGCACGCGCGCATCATTCATTTGAAATGTAGTATTCCTAAGATTACTAAATATTTGATAGATTATTTTTTAAAATTCAAGTGGGGTATTTAGATTAGGCAGTTTTAATGGTATGCGTATGTCTAAGATGTGCGTCTGTCTCAGTAGGCACGGGCCGAGGGCATCATGCTTGATCAACACGGTTCCGGTATTATCCTTGCCCTCATGAAGTCGACAGAGTCTTCCAGGCAACCCAGAGACGTCTGGAACGAGGAACAGTCGCTCGCCCCTTTTTTGTTTTTGAAGGAACGCCACTCTTCTCTCGGAGAACGCGGCCAATTTCCATGTAACTCTCCACTGCCACTATTAGAGGGCCCCGGATCTCGTTAGGTAACAAGTTCATGACAGGTCGTGATGCTTCATACTTCTTGAATGCCAAGTCGAGTAGCTTCTGTCGGAGGACCTCCGCTTTTGGTTGTCTAGGATTGCTTAGAAGATCCTGAGGAGTCAATCCTTCTTCTTTAAGCCAATCCGTAGGTAGATAGACGCGCCCCATGTCAGCGTCGACTTGTATATCGCGCGCAATGTTGACATACTGAAGCGCATGACCCATAGTTATGGCAGCTTGGACGAGGCTCGATTCTTGGTGCTCAGGCAGCCTTACTGCACTGTGGTGGAATACTAACCAGAGACATAGCTCACCCACAGTGCTCGCAACTCTTTGCGCATAAGTCTGAATACAGGATTCGTCCTTAATGGGAAACTCTGCGTGAAGAAAAGCAAGGTCCATTCTGAATCCTTCCATGAGTTCGTAAAGTGGACCGCTGGGAAGCAGCCCGGTTGGTAAGAACTCCAAGGATGACTGTGCATTTGTAGGAAAGCTCTTCTCGATATAGTTGACAACGTCGGCAGCAGAAGGCGATTTCTCGCCCGTAGTGTCGTACACCCGATCGAGGTATCCAATAAGTCTCTGTATCCATACTAACGCTTCAGTCTCAGTTCGAGAGTCATCTACAAGATCGTCTGCGACCCGGCAAAATGAGTATCTGATATATAATTAGCTTCCAGCAAGAGACAATTTGGAATATAGTCTTACAATAGTACTAAATCGATGCGAACGCGTCCGGGAAAAACAGCACTGGCGAGGTAGAAGCTTCGGCTTTTCCTCTTCAGTGTGCTAACAGCTTCCCTTATGCCTCGAACCCGCTTCATATTATACTTCGCTGGGTTCGTAATGACGGCTTTTATAAGTAGAGCTGGCGAGAGGGTTTCAGGAAACATTTCAGGGAAAGTGTCCAGAACCGCCATGCCTCTGTCGAAGCCTACTAGGCCAAAAACAATCAAGGCATTGGTTACTAGGAAGAAAACTGCTTCTTCCACTTCAAGGTCTCCCCACAAACACCAGCCAAGCTTGGTTCCTGACTCGATGGCCCATGTGCCCCGACCGAGCGCGAGCTCATCAACTATCCATAGGTAGATTGTGGGTACAAAGATTGGAATTGCAACGCAGGCGGAAGGAAGTTTGAGTAAGAAAAAGCCCGAGAGTGACCAGGTGAGTAGAACGAATGGGCCGGCCCAAATCAAAATAAGCCCGAGGTAAGTTCCCTTTCCTCCTTTCGCAACGAGAATGGCACCTATTAGAATAGCAACAGACAGCAAAAGCTGACCTGCCGTCCTAATCCACCGAGCTTTGGAAGAGGAATCTTCGCGGTTGGTGAGGTATTGGGAATGCAGTATAGGCTTATTAAAAAGAATGTAGAGCAGTGTTGTGATATAAGTTTGGATGATGAAAAAGAACAACTCTTCTGCTGGAATACCAAATAGTCGCAGTCCAACAATGGCATCTGGAGGGTATGTCCAGACGCCTCGTTGTATTAAATACGAATCCCATGGTAGGGTCGCAAAGAATGCTACCACAATCAAGAATGAAGTCTTGTACACATCAACTCGCGTGAGAAGCGGCCTTAGGATGAGTGTCAAGACCCCAGCAAGCGGGATGGTGTATTTGAGGTGTCTGACAGCAAAGATTAGCAGAGAAGCTTAGATATACTGGCCGTATACGACCGGCGTAATATCACGTCTAGGGCCAGCTTACACGAAAGCATATTCGTACGCCATGGCAGGGGAATAGGTGTCCTAAGGACAATGATGGACTCTGTGACAGCAGCTTGAAGAGCGATATTTCCGGCTAAGGTTCAACGTCTGGTCGAATGGTGCATGTTTATAATAAGGTTTAGGTTAGACATGATGATACAATGTCGGTTTCCAAACCCTCACCCTGGCCGCCGATGGGGTTCGGCTTTGTTTGCGCCGCAGATCGCCGAGCCATCGTTTTCGGCGAAGTGTTCGCCCATCTCGCCCGATGGTGCATTTCCCATATTCCCAAATTCGATTATGATGATGGGATGAAAAAAGTTCATGAGATCATAGACTTAGGTGCTAACGCCAGTGGTGGAACTGTCTTGATCCACTGTCTTACCCGTTAGAGACACTATGCCTCCTTCAGGTAGGTTGGCATTTGATTGACATGGGCCTTGCAGCTGCTGTGCCCCTAGTCTAGCCCCTTTAAATATAAGCTATAAACCTCGTGATAGCTTTAGGCACAGCATGGAAATTTATTTCAGGAGTTATAGCAATCTGTGGGGTGTCATGATGTTGTGAGAGAGACGGAGTAATGGTAGTGATCTGGGCAACTCTCATCGTATCGCCAATTAAAAGGAACTGATCTTCGTAGTGTCGCCAATAGACTCTGTTGAGATCTATAAGTACAACTTATATGACCATTTGAGCTATTCTGTTTGTCGATAGAGCGAAAGCTCACATATGTAGCTGGCGTACTCGAGAGTTGATGTTGTTGTGGTCATTGAAATCCCTGAAGTTGCACTACAACGCGCTTAATAAGTTACCATCCAAGTCCTCGTTTTTGGAGCGACATCCGGATTGCCTAACTTAGTAAGTATAGATCTCGTTTTAATTTCGGCACCAAAGCCGATCGAACTAACCCATGAACCAGACCCTTGCCTCAACCCTTCCCAATCACATGATTAATTCAATCACAGAACTTCTGAAATTTTACATCTGCAGCAACATACGATATACGTACTCACACTTGAACCCATGCCATTCAGCCATCGTGTTCAGAAACAGTGACTCCTTGGGTGATCAGTCATAATTATGTCTGGTACTAATTCAAAACTTGTTAGCACTCCTTTTAAGCTCTTAATGTTTCCTGCCTAACAGCGTTCCCCTTTCTCACCTGGAATATTATGTGAAGCGTTGTTGTTCACTCCCTCATCTTCTAAAAACTCTTTGTGATCTCCTCGGAACCAATCTCCAATTATCGAGTAGCGGCAGGAAGAGAGGTGCAGAGCCGTTAGTGCGAGGATACATACGATTGATTTAGCAGGCCAGAGTAAGGGTTTATTGAGTTCGGTCCACTTTTACCGGCATTGGAACTGTAAGAATAGGTAGAAGTTGATCATGCAGGCTTAGGGCGAGCATCCTATAGGTCGTTTGTATTGCCACGGACGCCCGCCGAGTACTCATTATGATATCAATAAATGGTTTCGTGAATGCTCTCGCTACATCATTGGCGTCTCCTTCGCAGACATAGCATCATATCTTCGTTGCTCGAGGCGTCCACTATAAACTGCTAGCGCCTCTATCAGACTACCATCCGTCTTTGATACTGCAGTTATAGACGTGATTATCTCCACTAGTAATGTTCTCTAAAACGCCACTTTTGAAGTCCTGTAGCATAGGGTTTATCGGTAAAAAGGTTCCGGACATCTGCTAAATCAGAAGTATTTGACTTGTGACCAAGCAAATGCTTCGTAAGCTCTTTATCAGTACTCGTTGAAACGTTTGAGAGTATTACGTTTATTGCACATCTCTAGCGTGAAGGCTGAGTGATGGCTTAGTTACTACGATAAGCTTTCTACTAACTGCTACTGCCTCTGTCTCGGAGTCACTTGTCTCTGTATGGCCTCGCAGCACGCTTGGCAGCACAAGCCTGGCTCGTCGACTGGCGTTCAATACCCCAACATGGGATTGTAGCTCTGTGCGGATATGTGCTGACATCGAAGCGGTCGTGCAAAGGGTTGGGGACCCGGGCAATGAGAAGAGCAGCATCGCGTACGTGTTGTAAGACGCTCTGTTTGATGACGATATAGCCTATTTTCGTCTCATAATTATCGTTTGGCTCGGGTGTATTGCTGGATTACACGATGAAGCGCAATGACAGATGCATTTTCGTTGGGATGGTTGCTAGTTTGGCAGACATGGCTACAGTCTTACGGATAAGTTTAATAGGGGAGAAGTGCTGTATTGAAGGTTTGGTCGGATATCACTTACATCGACAACGGTGAAATTGCCCAGGCCGTTCCAATTCAGCCCTTTAAGATAGGTGATTCAGAACCTTCGAAGAATCGAGGATAATACCTTGAAGAGCTTCACGAGTCAGGATTGCTTACGGGTTAGCACGTCCCTCACGCCAGCTTCCACGTCGCCCATTCCACAGAGAAGATACGCAGACCATTGGCGCTGCAAACGAGTTCCCTGCTCACAAGCCTTAAATATGTCGTGGACGTCTCAAAACCGGCATTATACGCGACCTGATCAATCTGAGCAGACGGGCCCTAGCGGCGGGTTGCTGTGGCCATCTTGTAGGCTGCCGGTGCGGCTATTATAGCGAGGAAAAGCGACACCGACAGAGCATTATGGGCTAGTTGACCTGATTTGGGCTCACATAAAAAGCCCGATGTCGCCGGATGTTCAGCGTTTACCAGCATTGTGCTGCGTTAACTAGCTACAGCCGTTAATCGAATAATTTAGCCCTGCCTCTCCTTTATCTAGAAAACCTCCGGTCGACTAAACATGGGCTACATGAAGTCTTTTCAGTCATACTCGCTGCCAAGCCTCGTTATAGCTCGTGAACCTTACCCACTTGAGATTGATGGGCATGTTCTTCGTGGTATCATGACACATTCTAGCTAGCCTCAACCACATATCGCCCTTTGGAGGGAAGCAATTAGCCCACGGGCCGTGCTTGAATTCCCATGCTACCAGCTACCCGTTTTTAAGGGCACGGATGAACCTTGCCGCATGGCCTTCTATCCTGGCTCATATGGGACAGCTACAGATATTCTTAGAGAAGCCTGCAGACTTCCTTCAGCGATTAACGAGGCAGGTGATATACATTGGTTTATTGTTGACCCTCTCTAACCACGCACATATATCCGAGACCTATCATAACATCATCCTAGTATCGATAAGCTGACGGACAGACTGCAGAACCATCTATTAGCATGCTTGCGCTGGCTGATAGAGTATCAAGTGCTAACCTTTATCCCGCTTCAAGGCTGCGTCCCAATAAATAAAGTGGCTGCCTGATTCTCCAGAGAAGCGGCTGGCACAGATAAGTGTAGTTGGTGCCCTCAGTACTTACAATAGTCAGTGCCGATTCCGCGCTGAAAATACTTGCCTACCCAGAACATTCGGGATTATTGATTACAGAATCGAAGAACAGGCGATCGCTAGATTTAGCAAGACACTCTTATAATAACAGTAAGATATAATATTGAAACATATGCTTATCCATCTTATCATCCTGCTCTCATCTACCTCTTAGGCACTGCGTTGGTACTGCAGGTAGCTAGCCACGAAGTCTTTCGGCCGTATCCCTTCAATACCCCTTTTCTATTTGCCAGGGCCTGACTCGGGCAAAAAGGGGTGCATCCAAGGGAAAAAGTGCCTAACTAATCCCAAGACAATGCACTTGGGCGTGCCGCTTGGAAACCTAGCGCCCTTACCGCGAACCTTGTTCACGACACCCACGTTCCTCCCGTCGTAGCGGCCCTCCTCGTCATCGGCCGTCTCGATCATGCCGTTGGCTAGGTCTATGTAGCTGACAAAGCTTTCTTCTTCATCAAAAGTAAGACGGTGTCCACGCGCGATATCAGATGAAAGTCCGGCCGGTTTAATGAACACCGATTTGATCCATTGGTCATGCGAGCGCAGGACGTCTTCGGCGCGTTGCAGGTCTAGGTAGATATTTGATGCCGCCCGCAGCAGGATGGGGCGGAACCAACCCGGCATGTTGCGCGCGAGGTGGTCGTCGAAGCAGCAGGCGCTGAGTAGTACTATCTTGGGTGGTAGATAAGAGCTTGTGCCCGCTTCGCTTCGCAGACGATATAGAGTTCGGACGACTGCCAAGGCCGTGTCCGTATTGAGTCGCAGGTCGGGCACGTTGTCGTTGCTCGTCACAGCTAGGAATACAGCCTTCGTTCCGCGAAGGCAGCGGTTCATCAGCTGCTCGTCGTTGAAGCTCCCCTCGAAAACTTCGACATTTTTGTTGTCAATGACTTCGGGCACGACTTTGCGTAGCTTGGCTTGGTTGCGGCAATATGCATGAACTCGCGTCTGGGGAGACTGGTTCAGTAGATTGCGGATGAGAGCAGAGCCACAGTTGCCTGTACTTCCTAGAACCGCGTAGGTAGACATGACTGCTAGTGTCTCAGTGGCGATCAGGAGTCAAGAAAGGCGGATGTCTCAAGACAGATATCAATATAGCCCAAGCAGAGCCTGACCAACCTCGAGGTTTTTCCTGCACGGAAAGATCCCGGGAGACCTTGGTGATTTGAGATAGAGTGAAGCTCAGGGCAAACGCTATCGGAGAGCTAGCTACCTAACGTGTCTATGTGTCTACACCTAAACACCCCTTACCCTTGCTACTTTCCATTTCGCTTTTCACCAAAGCTTTGTAATAGTAGAGTCTCATGCCAAGTTCAAAGTGCATTTTGGACCAGTCCGAGCGCCACTGTCGGGACTCGGAGCTTATTTACTCTATCCTCGGAATCCGACTATACACCACCAACTCAGGCACCCATACCATCTCGTTGTATGTTTTTGTCGTGTAGTGTAGTGTCCTTAATACAGTTAATTCCGCGAAGGAATTAACGGCGTCGCTTTATTGTGCCGAGTCTACGAGAGGGGCGCAAAAGATTCTTCTTATAATCTGGAACCAGGGTAGGTCACGTAACATCGATGACTAATGTCTTCGCTATCATTGATTTCATGTCTGTTGCAACATTTCTGTGTCTTTTGCTTCATTTATTTTCAAATTATGGAGGGGCCATCAAGTCTACATCCATCGCATCCGAGTTAGCGTCCAATCCAATGACTTCTAGCCAAGTAGAAATGCTCATATGTTATGTCCGTTCGAATAAGCACACGGGGACAATATATTACCACGTGTCGATAAATTCTACATGCGTACGGTCACAAAGTTTGAAATAGTAATATGATGCACGACGATAGACACCGCAAGCCCCCGAGTCCCGTAGTCATAGTAGAAAATGGTTCACAGTTCCTGTTCAAGCTACCTTATGTAGTTAAACCTCATGCCACACCGCCGTCTGGCGTCAAGATCTTCCCCTTAAATCATTTAGCGTCTTTACTCGCCATAAAGTAAACCATGCGTGCAATATCGATGGTCTAACAGACACCGAGTTAAGCGCAGCCCACGCGTCTTTGCCATCCTAGCCGTCGCGAAGGCACATGGGCTCGAACTAGACGTAGTCCGGGCCGACAAGCACGACGGGGAAAATTACGAACAGCTTCTCGAGATCAATCCTCTCAACCAAGTGCCGACTTTGGTCGGGGTAGACGGATTTGTGCTTACAGAATGCATCCCAATTGCCCTTTACAGTACGTCCGTGCGAAAAGGTGCTTCATGTAGCAACATGCCCCTCCCAATAAATGCGCTTCTACAGCTGACGGACATGTGATAATCGGTAGTCACTTCTAGGGGCGACACTACAACCCTTCTCAGGCGCAACCAGCGAGAATACTACCAGGTGTTGTATACAACGGTCCCCTTCCAAACGCAGTTCTCTAACAGGAGTACTATGACGCCTTTTGCAGCATTGGTACAACCCGAGGCCCGGGGTAACGTGATGCTGGCATCAGCGGACTATCAAGGCCAGCCAATCATCAAGGACGCCTGCCGACAAGGCCGCTATACTCTGCGCATACAGAAAATTCCGCGCTTTCTTTATCACCCTAGAGCTGCAGCCGTGGGTGCCGGTTGAGTTGTTCCCTGGAGCTGATATTACCAGTGACGACGGGCTCTGGGCTGCCATCCAGAAGTCATCTGGGAGTTTCCATCATCCCATGGGGGCAGTTGCTATTGGCTCCGTTCTAGACACAAATTGGCGAGTGCGTGGTGTCCAGAACCTCCGCGTCGTTGGGTCACCTGTTACGGCTCCAACTATATGGTGGCTGCAGACGGTCAAGTCTCCGACTTGATAACGTTCTATCTTCTGATAGTGTTGTGGTTAGAGCTGCAGTTCTGTTCCGTGACATCGCCTGCTCCTAGCATTATTACTTGTAACACTCAAGCGATGGCGTACGCCTTAGGCTACCGCGCGGCTCAGGATATTCTCGCGGCCGATGGGATCCAAGTTACAATTCTTTTCATCATAGAGATAGATATGCAGAGGATATCGTTAGAGATACTTCAAGATAGAATTATATTAGCGATCTCTCGAGCGAGTCGATGATGTCTGTGCATACCGAAGAACTCTCTTCCTCACCTTGATAAACTCTTACCACTCTACATTCTCGAGGGTCTATATAGTCCAGTCCTCCCTTTCAGCCCCGGCGACGATCTAGGTTCGAGTATACAAAGGCTTCGCTCTTGATATCCCGGTCCTGCCTGCTACACATGACCCCCAGCCTCTAGCAGTTAGCTAGATTAGCTATAAAAGTGAGGACTGTTGCTTGAAGTAACATCCAAAACTAGGCAGGTGATCCCAAGAATACGGGTCGTTCTTTTACGCATTCACGATATTTCTAGTATCCCCTTATTTTCTCAACTTATCAGCCTATCTATCACTATCTTCACTTCCAGATAACCAAAGATCACCACAACACCAACATCACGATCTCCACGGAAAACTATCTACATAACGATAACAACAGCCTTGTTGTTTCTAAGTCGCTTTGCCGAATGAGGTTATGAAGATATTTCCAGCAAATGGCATTTGGCAGAACCAGGACGGTACTCCCACGCTGTGCGGCAATATAAGTATGAGCTAGCCGAGCCTGCCAATTTTGATGTGAACGGGCGACTGCAACATCTTCAGCTCCTTCAAGTACTTCTCCCATGAGTCAAAGGTGATGAAATGGAAAGAGTCGTCGTATACCTTAGCATGTCCGCAGCCCTCTATTTGATCCATGCGAACAATTGTCTCCGTTGATTCTAGGGTCTTGAGGACGTTGACGTCGCCGATCCATTTGCTACCGCTATATACGGATAAGATTGCTTCTATTATGTACACATTAATATCTTGAGATCCTTGTTGTGATGATATTAGGGGTGCTTTATAGCCGCTGAATGATAAATGCATCGAGGTAGCTTTGAATCCGTCGAATAATTCGCCTCTGAAAGGAGCATTGGTAATGAACTTCCAATCGTCAATCGATGTGTCTCTTAGCAACAAGGACTCTAGTGCTATAAGCATAGCAAGACTTGGCTTGCCAATATTACCTAGTGTACGGATCACTTCGTGCTTGTTAGGAATTTCAAATGGATCGCACAAAAGAGTGTTGCATATAAACAAAGAATCGCCAGATGCCATCGTTATGACATTGTTGAGGGTCGCCGGAGAGACCTCCAAATTGCCAGTTTCAAAGAAGGCTAAACACGAGAATGTTTGGGCTCTTGTTATCAGTAAAGGGTGGGTAAAAGCCTCAAGACTTGTCAAGTTCGATGTATGTGAAGCTTCAGATCGCTTAGGAACCCAAGGAGCTCTGTGTAAGCCCCGATATTGAATGATGCCTATGGATACGGCTGTCGATGGAAGCAGGCGGTATATATCGCCCATACAAGCTAAAGCTTGGAGGGATGAGAAGGCATCAACCAGAGCGGTTGATCCGAAGACCATTCCCCCGCTCTCAAGGCCTAGGTCATTATGAATGTACCGGAGCAGGGTCGACATTAGTTAGTTCGAGCATCTTTAAGTTGGTAAAGGCAGGCGTGGCGTGGAGAGCCAGCAAGAACACCAAATTTCCGGACGGTGCGATTAGACGGCTCCGTAAAGAAATAATCTCTTTCCTCCACATCGTGGCCATCATTTTCATCGCGTCGCCTAGGCCCTAGAATTACGCAACCAACTTCCTCCAGCCATGCAATCTCCTTCAGCCTTTGTTCGAGGAAAGCGTTGATTGGTTGTGGCTCTCGATTACACTGCCGTACCACTCCGAGGTGACGCGCCCGTGAACGCTGCAGATTTCGACTTTTACCAGGGCAGGCTACCTTCCTCATGCGTCGATCCCCAGCTTCATTTACCCTACGCCCATCAGGACAGAAGCACGGTGGTGAGTCGAATAGTGAAGCAGTGTAGGTGAGATGGCTTACGTAAAATTGCTATTTGGTGTTCGAAATTCACGTGAGGGGTTAAGGGGTAAGGGTGGCGTTAGTGTTTATTATTGTGCAGACTTTGCGATGGATTCTGAATTTTTTTGGACCTCACCACGCAGTCTTCTTTCAATAAAATCGTTGCCTTTCCTAAAAATTATTGCCTGTTTTGCCTTCAGATCTACATGATCACGCAATGCCTCATTGGTTTTGCTGGAGTTTATCATCCTGGGATGCGTAATATTTAGATTTCCTCCCTGCGCTGGGGATCACGGGACCCGTGGCCGCTTCAATAGGTTATTATCAAATCTTCGATCGTTAGTATCTTCCTCCATAAGACCTTGCAAAGTCCTTTCCACTATGATAAATCGCCGGTGTGCTGTTCTAAGAATTTCAGTACCATCGGCCAACCGCTTAACTGTGTTCAAAGCAACCGGCTCTACTGTAGCAACTTCCCAGATTACAGCATCCGGGTCCGAGAAGGACTTGATAGGTGCTGGGTATCGAATAAGGTGCACTTTTTGCACTCCTTCAGTGTCTTCTGCCGATAGCCTAATTTTTTTTCGACATAGATCGTAATACTTCAGTCTATGTCTCGGTATATCGGAGAAGTGGAGCGATTCGCGTATTCGGCTACCCGTGTTCGTTCTCGTTATTGTGTTTGCTACTATCATGTTTGCTTGGTCCTTTAATCCTTCGGAAGCTTTTGTAGTGTATCTTACCTTCAATGATAAGACCTTAGTCTTCTCGACTTATCAAGCACTTCACAACCTTTGGAGCCCTGTAGTGGCTATACTAGTTACAATGAGCCAGAATCCAACACTCTCAGAGCTTTCATAACAACAAGGTGAAGAGCACCTTTTCAAATTTAGACTTCCTCCCAATTGGTACTCTTCACAAACTTCTGACAGATTATGAAATCGAGAACCAGATGCGTCGGGCGGAACTGAAATGCCCAAATGGGTTTGTGGAGTTTGTCAACAACCATACCAAAAAAGGGTTCGGGAGAAGACGGAGGGCGGATTAGTGGTGATATTAATCTACTTCCAAATCATACGGATGAATGTATCCCAACTATTCTTGTCACTCAGCCAATATTCAAAAATCAGAAAAGATACAGAAAAGATACAGAAAAGAGATAGAAAAAAAACAGAAAAAGGGACAGAAAAAGCTAAGAGCGATAATTGATGGATTGTGTTCTATACAAAGACAAATCGCCTCCAGCCAACCAGATTACCTTCTCAATGAATCAGCTTTTGAAAACGTACGCAAGATTGGGCTACCAAAGATTCATAGGCCCCCTACTGCTTGCCTTGGAGCTGGGCCTCAAATGCAGATTGCTAATTCCCAAGTACGTACTCGCCATGTCTATTAGCCCTAGTGGTGTTTATGCTTTATATTGAAACGGCCACGGGTGAATGCGAGTCCCGTGAGCCACAGCGCAAGGAGGAAATCTAAAAATTCCGCATCCTAGGCTGTCAGGAATCTAATAAACCAATGGGGAATTGCGTGATCACGTAGAAATGAAGGCATTAAGAGCAATAATCTTTTGAAAAGGCAACGATTGTATTAAGAATTCTGCGTGCTGAGGTCCAAAAATTCGTAGAATCCATCGCAAAGTTAATACAATAATAAACACAAACGCCACCCTTACCCCTTAACCCCTCACGTGAATTCGACTCCAAAATTTTAGCAATTTACGTAAGCCCGCACACTTACGCCGCTTCAATATATACCGCCGCCGCATCCCAGCTCGGACTATCACGCTAACAGCTTTCGGACAAATGGGACACTATCAACGATAACGTTCTTGCTCAAGAATTATTCCCGTTTCTTACTTCGAGTCTTGTTTCAGGTGTGTTCCCCACAAGTTCTCTCCCCAGCACATTGGATCTGTGCAAGCGCTGCGCAGGCAGCATCTTCTCTGATTTCTCTGTCAATAAAGACGAGACAACAGAGGAGTCTAATAATTGCCAACTATGTAAAATATTGTCTGAACAGGATTGGGGTAACCACTCGGATGAAAGCAACAATGAATCAGCTAAGATTGTGAGGAGCGATTCATCTTTAAAGCTAACTTTGAAAGGGTCAACTAAGACTATCTTCTCGATCGTCATTGCGCCGGGTGAGTATTAGTCTTCAATACAACAAATGGCTAATAAGCCGACTCTTCAACGCAGGTCCAAGCAACCCCCCTATGCATATTCAAAGAGGTTTCCCCTGTTTACCGCATTCTGGGAGTGAAATCCAAGCCCGACTTTTCAATAACTGGATCACAGACTACAACAACCCAAAGCGTCACGAATGCGGGAAACTTCCCACAGGTCTGCAAGCGCCAAAGAGACTCATTCACGTTGGTCACTTAAAATCAAGCAGCTTTACTATTAAGCTTGACTGCTCCCCGGACAAACGTCAAGGGAGCAAGTACACTAATTATCCTATCGCACCCATGGGGTGACAAGTTATCACACGGACCAGCCACAACGACAGCCTCAGGCAACTTCCGGTGGCTGAGGTCGGCAACATCGTGTAACTAATGCGCAATTCGGCGATAGAACTGTTCGGGGTTTGAAATATTCGGAATGATCGTGTTTGTCTGATGCTGTGGAACAGGACCTGAAATTACTGAAGCAAGCAAGCGCGAGACTGTTCGTGTATATAGACCTAGGTTCGCCGCAAAGGCTGAAGGGGAAAAGCCAGACTTGAATGAACTCCTTAATGCCCAAGGCGATTATTGCAATATTGAAGACCCCTTTCCAAGCCCTAGACATCTAGCCCTTGTTGCACAAGTCCAAACACCCACGGTATTGTATGATGATTAAGAACTGTGATGAATTCAGAACAGAGATTAAGTTTGATAAGTTGCCGAAGAATTTCAAGATGCGGTGACAGTAACGCGGAGTCTTGACGTCCAGTATCTCTGGATTGACTCGCTTTGCATTATGTATGGGTCCGACGACGAAAGCGAGCGTGACGATGGAGAATTCACTAGTGAATGCGAATACATGGAGGATTACTACAGTGGCGCATACTGCACAATTGGTGCGACCTCTGCTAGCGGATTATGGGATGGGTTTCTCAATCCGCATGATCCCAGGACAAGACAGAGACATTGTTTTGAGCTGAACACTGTGATTGAACCAAAGAGCAACTCAAACTTCTATCTTTGCAGCCCTATTGACGATTTCGATAAGAACGTAGAGAAGAGCTATATGAGTTCGCGTGGCTGGGTGTTTCAGGAGCGGGCTCTCTCAAGGCGCACGATTCATTCTTCGAAAACGCAAGTCTATTTTGAATGCGGACAAGGAATCAATTGCGAAACGATGACAAACTCTTCAAGTAAGCTTTTTGCTCTAACTAAAATTGTAGATCTTGTCTCTAACTCGCGATGCCTATTCGAAAGTCATCCTTTCTATCAGACCCGCCATCTCCCAAAGCTGCCAAGGAGTATAAGCAGGAGATGCAAATCGAATTCTTCAAGGAGATCTTTACAAGATACTCGACTCTGAAATTTGACCCAGAGCATGACGACGATAGAGTTTGGGCATTGAAGGGCCTCGAAAAGAGGCTTTCACGTGCATACCAGGTTCCTATAGGTCATGGCGTGCTTGGGGAGCCGTTCCTAGGCCGATCTCTCCTCTGGCAGAAAGCCAAAGAAGGCCTAAGTTCCATACGCTTCGAAGAGGGGAAATGCCCTCCATCCTGGTATTGGATGGGAGTCAAGGGGCATATTGCGTACCTCGACGCTCCGTATGGCCAGGTGGAATGGAATACTCACGAGATCGACTCGCCACTCAGTTTCAAGCGCGACCATAAGAATAAGAACGCAGGCTCTAAAGTTACCATTGTTGGAGAGTTACGTGCTGTAGCAAGGAACTTATCGAACGATGTGAAATGGCCGAAGCTGATTCTTGATCAGGACATCGAGGTGCCCAACAGTAAGAGAGTCAAATGCGTGATTGTTGGATCGGACAAAAGCCTTCAGTGGAACCAGACTAGAACTACTACGTCCTCCTCGTAGTCACAATCGACAACTCAATGACTGCTCTAATTATAAAAGAAAAGGTGTTGCGGTGTTGTCAGCAAATGACATTATTGACTTGGATAAGTCCAATATGGAATTATTTAAAAGTAGTGAATATATAACAGGTTTTCATGAAAGTCGAAGATACCAGCTAGCCATAGACTCTGGAAGCTAGATTATAACAAATGATCCTATTTCTCGTCACTTTTATACCTGATCCCGTGCGTTATACCTGCCGCATAGAGAATCAAAGCTCCTATGATTTGAATTAGAATGGATTAACAAGAGCCATATAGCCAACAAATCTGCCGCAATAAATGAAGCTCCGAAACTAGCATTTCATGTTTATGAAGTAGATACAAAGAAGTCTTAAACACTCTTCTCTATGTAGAAGAAAACCAACTTCGTGTTTTATCGAGTTTATACGGAATTGAAAGGGTACTCGTCGAACTACCTTTTGAGACAAAAGATCCCAGAGGAAAGAGCGAGTGCAAGCGATAGATTTCTAGGGTTGCCAAGCAATAACGTGGGCTGTTCAGGGGTAATACCTATGTAAAAGCTCTCAGTGTCTCAAAAACATCAAGCTTATTATTACCCCAAGGTACCTACTGTTTCTACTGGGCCTGCAAATTTCGTTGGTGCTACTACTCTACAACCAACCACCAATATAGCGCACCTTCTACGTCAGCAACACAAGTTTGTATCCTTATCGACCACTCAATGATCTCTCTAACAATGTTGCTTACTAGCTACAAGTCGCCGACGCGTATCATCTGAGTGGCTGCACAACGCGCGGAGGCTACTTAGGCATGGATCCAACCACGCGGCGACGTTCTTACGTCGGTAGAGCTCCTCTTACCCGTATCATGCATTTGAACGCTTGCAAAGAAATACATGGCGAATCACTTTGGGGAAAATTCAGTGTACCGGAGAAGGTATGTGCATATTTGTAGTCTAGGACTTGGCGACTGTATGTTGAATGGACACATACTAATTTCGGTTTGCTACAAGATTTTCGAGGTCATCTCCGTGCAGCAAAAATCAAGCATCTTGAACTTGCCTCTTGAAATATTATTCAAGATAATGTCCTTATGTTCCTCTGTCGACACGGTGTGTCTCGCCCTGACATGCAAGGCCTTACTTCAAAGCTGCTACGGCAACATCCCCCTCATCCCTTCTGTGGCGAAACATAGCCAGCTGGGATGTAAATGCATGGGGATATTTACGCTCTTAACCCGCACGCGACCGGTGGATTCTCGTGGCCAACCTACAATTTACTTTATACCCTGCTATGATTGCTTTCATGACAACAAGGGCAGAGAATACTGGAAAGATCGACGAAGCACACTGCTGCTAGATAACGGTGAAGTCGTAAGACCGCTATCAATTAGATGCCCATGGTGCAGCATTTGGGCTGAAGTATAGGTATTTTGACAATATTCATAATGCGAAGCCGCATGAATGCGCAAAACAAATTTCCCGATGAGTTAGAGGCAGCCGAGTAGAGGTTTTCTAGTCGACGAATCAACTAGGAAGCATGGTGTCTATCGGCGAACCTTCCAAAGTTGAGGCATGTTCAACGCAATCCACGATGAAATGTATTGTTGCAGTGCTTTGGGGCGGCGAAACGTAGCATCAGATTGAGCTAATGGTGGTTATTCTCCAGGCCACTAACTGTCATCCATCGGTTCTAGTAGTGGTGGGTGGATATGCAGATAGTTGAGCTATGGCAAAAGAAGGTTCTTCAGGCGACATGTGCACGGGAACTCAATTTCGACTGGGGGGATCTAAAGCATGATGAGTTGCAAACAGAAAGAAGCATGGCCTGAACAATCTGTGAGGAGCTATGTGATGGGATAGAACAAACAGCTTAGAAGCTGTAGAAGAGGCAGCTTGATAGTTATGCTACCTTATCTACCAATACCTGTTTGAGGTACTCAGTTAATAGTATATCCACCATCAACGACCAAGGCATGGCCCTGGACTTTGAAATCGTCAGCATTCCTAATTAGTGTGACGACTAAAAGCAGAGGATGTGAGAGCCGAGAATGACATACTGAAAGATGATTGACTTGAGCAGAGGAATAGAACCGCGTCGGCGACTTCGCTAGGCTTTCCCATTCTTCTCATGGGCGCAACATCAACTGCGGACCTCATCCTTTCCGTAACCTCAGGGGTACCAGTCGTCATTGGTGTCTCAATAACACCAGGACACACGCAATTGATTCTGATCCCATCGCGAGAGTAGTCAATTGCATCAGAACGTGTCATGTTGATTACGGCTGCCTTAGATGCGCAATAGGGTGCTTTCTTCGATTAGATGAGACCATTGTCAACGTTGATTCTGTTATACATACCGGCCGTCGGTCGCGCCACAATGCCAAGTTGACTGGCAATGTTCACAATCGCTCCCCGTTGCCCAGGGTGATCAATAATTTTTTGTGCTACCATGATACCCAACGCAGCTCTTGATACAAGCCATGTCCCCTTCAAGTTGATATCCATAATCCGATCATATGCACACAAAGGCGTTTCGTGGGAACGCAAGGGGTCTCCTAACACCCCGGCACAATTTACTACATAGTCTAACCGGCCGAAGATCCTCTTAATATCTGCCACAAATGAATTCACGAACGACTCGTCTGCGATATCGCCTTCTTGAGACAAGACCTCTGCCTTGGGGTTGATTTCTAGTAGCGCATCTCTTGTAGACTCGAGCGATTTGATATCTGTGATAGCGAATCTATCACAACCAGAGTGCGCAAACCCTTTGGCCACCGCAGCGCCGATGCCTTTGATAAGTCCACGGTCAGCTTCGATATCGACCTTCCCGCTCTCCAGTTTCATCCCTTACCTGTACCTGCCGCTCCAGTAATTAAACTTACGCCGGGTAACTTGAATACAGCTGACGACATTGTGGCATCGGACTCTGTTAAGGAGGATGATGGGTCACTTCGGCGTCACGCCGGGCTCGGCCCGTTGGTGTCTATCCCACTACGCCACTGATGTAATCCTAATCCACTATTTAAAGCATTGTACCTAGATCTATCAGGTGGAGATGACAGGTACGAGCCAAGACCTTACACAAAGTTGGAGTCCAATCCGATCGTTGCGTCTTCAATGTACATAACCCCAAAATCCCGTCGAGATAGCATACTCTAATGCCCATTCATGCCAAAACCATGCTATCCTATTCTAGAAAGCAGCGCTGGGAAGCAGTAAACATCATATTCTAAAAGATACATATCTTCGCTGTAGGCGTACCTTTAAGGTTCTAAGGATAAGTTTGCCGTTCCAAATGAGCCATATGAGCACTTGAGATCTAAGCGATAAAAGCCTGCTGCAATCTTGAACTAGAAGTTTGTTGTCTGAACCTCAGGAATTGAAATGGTTTAGCTGATACGGGTTCGGTACTGTATCTCTATTTATCCTTGTTAGTTCTTACAAAGTATTATGTAGTCCTTGAGGCATCTAACCTCGACGATCTGTGCTGCCATTGCAACACTATGGTTCGCCTATCTTACAAGCTATCCCTATGCGACTTTACTCCATCGATATGAATCAACCCCGCAGTCTACCCGTTCTATTGTTAATTATCTTTACGATCTGGTTCGCGAGTGGGGAGACCAGTGATCAATAACCAAGGGACCTGACGCGGGGAAGTTCCCCGTCTTCGCTCCAAGCAACATCTTATCGGTTGAGCTCTAAGTGATTCTAGCAGCCTTTGTTACAATCCTGAATTTCTATGTTTAGATTACATAGTTGAGTAATATTGTGCCTATAGATTGGTGTTTTCATCTTCTTAATTTTTCATAATGAGCAAGAAGCGTGTTCTCATCAGCTATGGCGTCGATGTCGACGCAGTCTCAGGGTGGCTGGGGTCTTACGGAGGCGCCGAGTCCACAAGTGATATTAGCAGAGGTGAGTAGGAGCAGGAATTTTACCTCTTATACACGAACAACTTTTACTGGGACACACGTGATGTTGATTGAACATGGCGTCGACTAGGCATTTTCGCCGGCACCGTTGGGGTTCAGCGACTACTCAAGCTGTTCAAGAAGTACGACATGAAGACTACCTGGTTTATCCCGGGACATAGTCTGGAGACCTTCCCGGAGGATATGGCGGCCGTTCGAGATGCGGGTCACGAGATCGGCTTACACGGATATTCTCACGAGAACCCTTCCGATATGAGTATTGAACAGCAGAGAGACGTGTTAGATAAGACATACAAGATGCTCACAAAGTTCACCGGCAAGGCCCCCCGGGGAAGCGTGGCTCCCTGGTGGGAATGCAGCAAGGAAGGCGGGCAGCTCCTAATGGACTACGGCATCGAGTACGACCATTCGATGAGCCATCACGATTGCCAGCCGTATTACCTACGCACCGGCGATGAGTGGACGAAGATCGATTACACGCAGAAGGCGGAGACGTGGATGAAGCCTCTCGTGAAAGGACAGGAGACGGGCCTAGTAGAGATACCCGCGAGCTGGTATCTAGACGATTTACCGCCCATGATGTTCATCAAATCTGCCCCGAATAGCCATGGCTTCGTCAATCCTCGGGATATCGAGGATCTCTGGAGGGATCAATTTGATTACTGCTATCGGGAATATGACGAGTTCATCTTCCCTATCACCATTCATCCTGACGTGTCTGGTCGACCTCAGGTTCTCTTGATGCATGAAAGGTAAGCAGACAGCTCCAAATACCACAAGTCTTAGGATAGATATGCTGATAGTGAGCTCACTAGGCTCATTGAACACTTTAAGAAGCATGAAGGGGTAGAGTTTGTTCCTATGGAGCAGATTTGCGACGAGTTCAAGAGCCAGAATACCCCAGCTCCGGGCGCAATAATGCCAGCCATGGCTGGTGCTATGTTATAAATAGCATTTTTGGTAAGACCGTGAACTGAGCGCTACTAACAGCTCCGATTATGTCAAGTTGATCGAGTCGGTGCTAGATAGGATATTAGCCAATCTATTCTTAGTATTGGGTTCGGTCGAAATAGCAGTAGCACAGCGGATGATTCAACATGTCCCCGGGCCCCAGAAAAAAAGGCTCTATTAAATACATAATATCCTATTAGCCTATAATATGCATTACCTGTGCAACCAAGCAGCTCTATGTCTCGTATTATCAAAAGCCATCCCAAACTGGCAACCTCGGTCACCGTGATAGTTCACGATCTGCAGCACTGAGGCGAGGTCGCCAACCTTGGACATGTTCCGATCTTCGCAGCGCCTGTGTCGCCAGGCCCTTGCCAGGCCAATTGGCCGACCATTATTGCACGAAAATGGTTCCCCAGACTGTTTGCGCACAGCGATGATAATACAAGCCCGTCGCTCTCAAGGCCTGACTGAGAGTCTTAGACCGAGGCAGTTCGGAACATCCCACTCGCGCCTCGCCGAGCGCTCCAAACCACCAGCACAAGCGCAAGAAGTGCCGCCCACTCCCGCCCTCGACGCCCTCGAAGTAGCCACAGACTCACAACCCGATCATGATTCACCGACGCCGAGCCCCCGTCCGAAGCGACCGAGGCGCGGCCTCTACTACGTAGTGCTCTTCCTCCTCCTCGGCACCACGGCCGGGACGCTCGCGCGCATAACAATTGCACCTCCTGCCCTCCCTAATCGCGGCTCTGACCAGGACATCTACCTGCAGCAGAAGATCCAGGCCCAGGGCTCTAGGTTATCCATCGTCCAGCAGCTCTCCGCCGACCCCTCCTGGACGTCCTGGGAAGCGTACGCCGGGATCCCCGAGACCGCCTCGCCAGACAATCCACGCCGCCTGTCGGCCGCGCAGTCGCGCATCACGTCGGGTCCGATGTCCGGGTCCTCGGGGCTCGCCTTCCAGCGCATCTTCCACAACGCGTCCACTGGCGAGGTCGTGACCGTCGTCTATTTCGGCGCCGGGGTGGCCGGGTGGCCTGGCGTGGTGCACGGCGGCGCCCTGGCCACCGTGCTCGACGAATCACTCGGCCGCTGTGCCATCCTGAGGTTCCCGAGCCGCACCGGCGTCACTGCCAATCTCGACCTGCAGTACCGCGCCCCGACCCTGACGAACAACTTCTACGTCATTCGGACGAGGCCCGTGCCCTCTGAGGACGACGACGTGGTGGGTGCGGATGGCATAAGGAAGGGCGATCGTAAGCTCTGGGTCCGGGGCACGCTTGAGACGGAGAAGGGCAAGGTTGTTGTCAACGCCAAGGGGCTGTTCGTGGTTCCAAGGACATATAAGCTACGGCCGCTCGTCGAAGGCTTTTAAACTTGGATAGAATAGAAGGAATGGGAAAATCATAACACTTCCCAGGTCAGGTTTAAGACTAAACTGTATAGAATGCGGGCTGGCTACATTTACGGGAAAGAAGCGAATGGATGGGAAGCATCAAATAGCGTAACATTGCATCTAGTGGCGTCAAGGAACTTGTATATACAATATCGCATCAACAGTCCGCAGTACGGGAGTGTTCTTAGATCAATCGACATGTCGGAATAACATTATACGCCATTGCTTTCAGAATTTGCGAGTTTTTTTTCATTCATCACGCTCAGGGTCTTTCGCCTTCTTGTCTTGCTGGACAGTTTGGGGCAACGGGGTAGCAAAGTTGCCGACATGATTAGGTTGGTAAACACTTCTAATTGGGATGAAATACACGCCCTTTTTTTTTTTCTTTTTCTTTTTCCTTTCCTGGTAGCTGTACCTCTAGTAATACACGCCATAAACTTCCAAGTTAGTCTAATTTCTTTTTGGTTAAAAATACACACTTTGTTGACCATTAATGATTAATTCGCCACATGGCGTCACACAGATAATAAGAGCCGATCGTAAATACCGGCTTTGGTAGAGAGTCGTTAGCTGAAATAACACCCTGCCTGCTAAGCCGGGCCGATTTGAGACCATGGGTGTGGTGGGGTATTCGCATAATGTGGTGGTTGTTGCTGTTGTTGCCAACCACCACGACCCCCTTGGAAGCCTCCTCTTCGTGGGCCGCCAGAATAACCACGTCCCCTGAAGCCTCCACTAGGACCTCCACCATATCCCCGTCCACCTCCGCGAGGACCGCCTCGGGGATTGGTTGGAGGATTAGGAAACGGGTAAGTCCTTTGTGGACCAGACGGTGGCCCCTTGTTATTATTGAGGTCCTGAGGTGAGGTGGGCTTCGAGTTGGAAGGGCTATTAGGATCGCCACGTCCCTGCCCACGCCTGCGAGCAAAAGGTCTCCGAGCGGATTTCGGTTTCCCCTCAACTGAGAAATCAATTTTCTTGACTGGATCCTCGGCCATGGAGAGCCCGACCAGGCCAAACCGTTCCCAGTCTTCTTTCGGCGTTGTCCATGGCTGGAACAGATTCTCGAGCTTCTCGATCTTGCGAATCTCGGGCACCCAGCAACGGACGTAATCGCCGTCCTTGTCGTAGTCGAAGGCCTGCTTCACGGGGTTGAAGATGCGGGCTTCGCCCCGAGGGTCGTTGCCTACTCCCGCGACGTACTGCCAGTTGGACCAGTTCGAGTTGACGTCGTAGTCGACAAGCATAAACTCGTACCACTCGGCGCCATAACGCCAGTCGATGTTGAGGTGCTTTGCAAGAAAACTACCGACGTTCTGTCTTGCTCGATTGGATGTATACCCTGTATGTATCAACTCTCGCGACGACGCATCGATAAGGCTTTGCCCGGTTGTGCCCTCGAGAATCCGTTTCATCATAGTATTGACTTCGTCAGTTGACTGTGATTGAACTCCAGCGTACTCGTCATCAGTACGAGCCGTTTTCCATTTATGAGAATGGTCGTTTCTGAAACCAGATCGATGGAAGAGCTTGGCTTGAAATTTTCGGGTGCATAGCCTCATATAGTCACGCCAGAGCAGTTCAAATCGAATGGCCTTACTTCCCTCATTTTCACCTTGGCCATATCCGTCTGCCTCGGCGTATTTCTGGTCTGTTCCATTCTCGAAGTGCAAGAGCTCTTCATGTATTTGGCGGGCGGTGATACATCCTTGGGCGAGATACCCAGACAGTTTGGTGCTATAGTCCATCCCCAGCAAACCATTGCGCGAAGCTTTGTACATTGAAGCAGTGCCAGACTCGATCAAATAAACAAGCCGGTTCATTGCATTGTCCTCGCCACCGCTGAATGGATGCGCAGATGTGCCTTCTTCAGCACCGGCGACTTTCGGGAGATCTGGCTCAATGGGACGAAGAAGGGCTACCATGAATGCCTCGAGAGAAGATGGAATCTCGAAAGGATGCGGCTGACTTGGTATAAGAGAGCTCTCCACAGGCCTGGGCAGAGACCCATTTGACGGCCGAGGTTTTGTGGCGCGCGGTCGTTCTCTCAAAGGTTCCTTCATCTTTCGGTATGTTGTAAATACGTCTGGAAGGTCTTGAGGATTGCCAAGATTCAGGTCTCGACTAACAAGATACGTCAGATTTGCTACTATAGGGGTACTGATCAATATACCTACTCGTCGATAAAATACTTTTCATCTGTCCATACTTGTAGGTCGATACCAAGAGTCGCGCAGGCTTCGGCTACATTCTTTTCGTCCTGGCCCTCTTCGTAGCCCTCTTCTCCAATCATCCAGGCCGCGCTCACTTTTAATTGATGTTGCTTGAGACTTGAGACCAGATCTTTCAGTACCTCTCCATGTCGACCGATACGTATTGTCAAATCGTTTCCTAGATTGATGAGGTTCTCTTTCATATTCCAGAGTGACTGTGCAATGAACCGAGCTCGGTGCGGCCCACACCTCCAGAAACGGGCGACCTCGCTCCTGGCTTCGGGAAAGGGGGACGTCTCGCCATCTTTCAAGAACCCAGATACCTCTATTTGGTGGGGGGGAACAATATGTACAGGGAGAAGATGTGTAAATCCGTGGTCAGTAGACGACGCGAGATGGTGGAGAATAGGATTGTCTCCAACACGTAGGTCGTGCCGTACGATGTATATCAGAACGTTCGCGTCCTGCATACTGTATGAGATATGACGCAGACCGGTGCTAGTTTGGCGACCCAGACTTTGGCTGCAAAGCAGTCGTCTAGTCAAAGACCGTTCAAATAGTTGATAGAAAAACGAAGTCCGCTTGAAGGTGATGATCATGAAGAGTTGAAATAGAGCTATCCTCGATCTGGGATGGACATTCAACTCGTGTAGCACGCCGTGGAGCAATAATGAGGCTATGGCACGCAGAGAGGTGCGGCGAGCAGTTCAGACCGGCTAGGCTAGATAGACAAAAATATAGTTGAATATCCAAACTTGACGATAAATGATTCGAAAAACGAACTCAACGGTGGATGTAATATATAGCGCAGCGTGCTCTAAACGACAGGAGAACAACCATGTGTTCGACAGAGCTGCGATCACCACGGCCTCAACAGCGTGTCATAGAGCGACAACAAACGGCGTGCACTTCAAAATTGGATCTAGATTTCGATTAGTAAATTGTAATATTAACAAAGTTTTTGTTTGCAGAGGTGAATGGGCAAAATAGCGGGTGTAGGACGGGGATTTTGTCTTGAACTTTTGCAGCTTCAATCACAGTACAAGACATCCGTTGTGTCATAGATGAATGATTTGATGGGGCCAAGAATAGTCTCACCGCGATATGGTGTGTGTATGAACGTCAATAGCTGGAGTCTGGTGCGTCATCGGACCGTAAAAGCGAGAGTATATCCACTAACGAAACATATAACATAAAATGAGCTGTCGAGCCGGTCATCCCAGCGAACTGATGTTGACCAGATCGTGCCTTATAAGACGATGCTCGGTGTAACTGCGTATCGATGCTGTATATCGGGCTAGAAGGGCGGGAAAACGGCGAAAAAGAAGATGAACATCTATGACGAGGTCGCCTTTTCACCCTTCTCATTTTCTTCTTCTTGTGAGTCTCCGCCATGATGCTAGTCCGTTCGCGGGTCGAAATGGTTTTATAAAAAAGCGTGTGTTCTATCGTTACCCTGCTTATTTTGGAGGGCCGATTCGCGATTTGGTCGCAAGATCTGGAGATCGGAAATCAAGATCGGACTGGGGGGGCACCGGGGGTTCTCATAGGATTCTTGCTGAGGACAAACCCTGTCCACTGTGACGTCGACCATACAACAGACAGGTATAGTCACAATGCCTGTTCGTTTACCACATTCTTCTCTTTCTTTTTATTTATCCTTACACATTTTTCAATTCCGGTGCTATTTCATGTTGTCGGTTATTTATGATTCAGAAACTCGATTGTCGTACTCACGACATTGTACTTGGGCTTAGCGTCCAGGTTAGTGTAGGCTTGTAACAGATATGCTTCATCGAGAAGAACCGTTGACGCCGGGAGGTACTGAATGGACAAATTAGGACAATATGGGAATCGCCATATGGTAATGAGGTAATATAGATGCATCATGCAGGGACCTATTAGTGTGCCTCAGGAATGCCAAGCGCGCTAGTTCCACGAGGGTACTGTACATAGCACACTAGGCGAATAGCGTACAGAACTTGGGCTAATTAAGAATATGAGGAATCTTCATTCTGTATCGGCCTTTTTTTGGTGCGTGCTCGGTTTCAGTTCGAGATTTGACTTACGTAGATGTACATACGCCCACTGATACCTAAGAAGCACAACGGCCCAAAACTCGACTTTCTATACCACATCTCCTCACTTCATGTCGCACTTGACGCGTGCTTGGTCACTCCGGCTAGGTGATATTACGTAGTGATTACTGCGAAGGCAGTTGGAGTGCCTAGGTATCTTAGGTAGGTGGTCAGAAGCTGGAGTGATAGCGTCGGACCTAGACAACCTATCTAATCACATCCCGGCAAATAGGGCGGAGGCTACTGTATGCCCTAGAGAAGTCTGTATCGGCAGGGTAGTCAACATATTTAGTATAATCTGTATTCTGGTTATCATGAGTGCCCAATTGACGTTTTCCACTAGGGCTTTCCAAATTAATCTGTGAGTTGCAGGGGATTCCTCGCAGAACCCTAGACTTACGAGAGCATCTGTCAATGATAAGTCATTTGAGCCACAGAGACAGTCCACGTCTTCTTATATCTAGATGATGGAATCGACCTAGTGGTATCGCGATCGCGAGCAACAGTTGTCCTCTAGCCAAAGAGATGGGTTTTCTGATTCCGTCTCCACTCCTATCCTCCGTTCTAGGCCGCCGCCACCGCTTGGACGAACAGCGGCGCGAAATCACGTTCAGAGTTGGCGAGCGTTCCTTTTTTTTCTACACGTATATTGATATTCGGCATGCCTGGGCACTTATTATCGTGCGGCTGGCGCGAAGGATCCGAACCCCGCAAATCAAGTTGGTAGTCGTTTATCGATACCTACATTACGTACGGCTGCACCTCTCAGGTTGAATATCATGTTGCAACTTGTGGTGGTAAGATGGAAACGATAGCTTGTCCCTTACACAAACCTGCAGCCTCGATCTCTAGGATTGAGTTGCTAGTAGCGCAATGTTTACGTACATACCGCTAAAGATTTCTGCTGTGAAACTTATCAGAGAATATCCTACATGACAGTACCGGGCCCTCTCACGTGCACATGATGTTTCCAACTATCTTCGTTGTCTAAACCTATGCAGGAGGTCGTGATGAACTTGGGTTGCTGGGAGCAATCCCGAGTGATGCAGCCAGGTATATCATACAGGTTAAGTGTAGACAATATTCCCAATTCTAGTCGAACTCGGTATGTTCCAATGTATAATCTTTGGCAAAAGCTCCAGTCAAAACACCGTCGCATGGTCAGGTCAGCTTGTCTAGGTAGAGGAGCATGTTGATTACAACATGTCCGCGTCGATACTACCTGAAATGTGTCAATGTATGGAGATAACCGCTGAGGCAACCGGTAGGCCGGCATCAATAGATCTAACACAAGAACACAGCCTCTGTGCATGTACTAGTTGGAGCTTGCTTTGTTGCATGTGTCGCAACGCAGATGGGCCGATGCGCTTCGGATGTTGAGAGACAATATGGATGAAGCAGAAACCGGCATGGCCGTTGAGTTGCCTCATGCCGTAGGGGTTAATCGGCATCGCGCAAGACCGTGTTGTGTGGCTCGGCAGGACTGATCATGGCCGAGAACGTGGCTTTCACGCTCTCCCCGGTGGATCCCATCACTGGATGCCTCCCGGACTTATTCCGACTTGGTAAGGATCGTATCCAAAAAGAGAATAGACATTCACATGGTGCACCTCTCAGAATGCCAGCTATTCCTAATGGGGTATTACAGGCTTACCAATATGAGGGCTCCCACAGTAGACTACAGTCCTGCAGTCCTGCTAGCACCAGCTGCTGGACAAGCCCATTGGACCACTGGAAGAAGACCCAGCTGAAAAAGTCATTGCGAAATGGATCCTTCCTGGGGGTCTTGGGCTACCTACCTGGCCGCCAATATTTTCTTGATCCTAATTCCCCCTTATTACCTGTTCCATTATTATCTTACATACACTAAACGAGAAACGAGCCAGGCCCGCGCGCTGATGAGGCTGAAGCGCTCCCGTCTCCAAACCGCAGCTCAACGTCATCTCATCAACGCTTCACTGAACCGCCAACTCGATGATGTCTGCGGCCGACGCTCATCATCGCTAATCACAGCGAGCGCTGTGGCAGTCGTCGCCCGTCACTGTCACCTCACTGTCGTGTCCCGTCAGCACCCCATTACAGATTGAGACTTGAGGCCGCCGACTGCCATCGTCAGTCTTATCCTGGTCTTCGCTCTGGGTCACAAGCGGAAACAGGCAGGTAGAACGCCTTACTCACCTACCTGTTGTCTGCGCATTCGACTTTCTTTGCTGCACTCGCTCGCAACACGCGCCATCCCGGGAGTCACGTCCCTTGCTCTAGCGCCATTCAGATATCAAATACCTCAATCACGTTCATCGATCCGCCAGTTGCCTATCCGTCTATCGGCCTGTCTGTCTCATCCGGGCAGCCAGGCAACTCCATATTTAGTCATTTCCGGTCAAGGGTGTCAGTAGATTGCCTTGGGATCGACCACGGGAGTCCACCTTGGCATTGTGCGATCGTTTCCATCCCGCAACTTGAGATCTTTGACTCACAAACACCATCCTATGATGGCCAACAAGATGATCTCGAGAGCAGTCATTGTCCGGCGCAGCCATGGCCTATCGCCCGGGGCTATCGCTGGCGCCGTCATCGGCAGCCTAATTGGGGGCAGCATCTTACTATTGATTCTGGGTTTTCTCTACTTCCGTTATAGGCGAAAGTCCAGGATAGCCCAGGCAGAAGAGGCATTGCCGGTCTCTCAGGCAGTCGATCAGCATCATTCCGCCTCGTCACCCTGGTCAGGCTCTCCCCGGCAGGGAACGGGTAGCATACACCTTAGGAATCCTCCAACTGCTAAAGATGAAAGACTCAATGGCATTGCTCCAGTACTCCCTGCGGATATGCAAAGGTCGCCAGTATCGCCTTATGGAGAAGATTGGATGCGAAACAATCAGTTTTATATTCAACAAGCTGTGGGCCATGACACGCTACCTCAAGATATAGATTTCTCACTACCTGCGCGCCAACAAACCTTTCCCATTGTGGCAGAGCAGGCGATAACCACGCCTTTGAATCATGCGTCGACTGCACCTGAAGCTGCCAACTCTAGTTATTATGACACAAGAATATCCATGGACTCGGATCCGGTTCAAGCTATCACACCGCCTTCGATCCAGATGAATGAGATGTATAAGGCACAATTAAGAGAGGCCGAAGAACGTCGTAGAAGCAGTTCTCTTCACAGACGGCTCTGGAATACTTTAACACGACAATCGACGCGAAATTCGAAAGGTACGGTGGGTGATGGCGCGCATTCCCCCTCGATCCAACATCATGCCGGCGAAGGATCTACCGGGCAACCTGTGCCGATAAAACAGGAGCCTGGTCAAGAAACGCTCGGAGAATCGAGATGGCAAAGTATCACTAATAATTACTATGTCGAAGAGCCAGAACAGATTGGTGAGAATGGGTCGAAATTAGAGACTCAAAGTCCAGGTTTTGAGCACGAAAACCAACACTCGCCGCAATCACAACATGGCATAAACGGACGACATACACAAGATTCGCAGTATGGAGGTTTCCCCGGTCGCATTGACTCAACGACGATTCGGCAGACAACAGAGAGAGATCCTGCGCTGCCATCTTCGGTTCTAAGTAGGGACTCCACTTTTGGGTTGCCTCTCGACGCTCAGCCACAAAGCCCGAATGAACAACGGGAACGTCTTAAGAGCCCTGATATCCCAGAACCTATGGTCGTTGACGGCCTTCAACCAGAGACCAATGGCCATTCACACTTCAGGACATCACATTCTCCTCAGCTGCCACCCGATTCATTCACCATTAATCCCATGGCCATCTTGCACCCCACCAACCCTGTCGAACAAGCCGCCTATACTACATATCAGATTAAACACTCAGTATCACCACCCGCTATGTCACCGCCTGCCCCTGAGATCACAATGCAACAGCCGACACAAGAGGGCACTGTGGAGTCTCTACCCCCTGGCGATGACTTCGCCGATATGTACCTCGATCTCCCTGATGATGATGATTACCGTCGGTCTATAGATTCGTACGAGTACCCCTCAACTCCTGGGCAGAGCTCAACAGCAGGGTCGAGTGGAAGGACACCCGATACTCGACCCACGGCCTCCCCATCACCATTCCCTACTATTCCCGAACATGGCCAACTAAAGCCTGACCCTGGTATATCGCCTAGTTCCTCGAAGCCTTCACCTCAACCCGGCCCGTTGGTGTGTCCAGAGTGTGGCCGAGAATTTGATCAGATCCACAAGCTCAACCATCATAAGCGCTACCATGATCGCGCTCACGAATGCACATACCCAGGCTGTGATAGAAAATTTGGCACCAGAACACATCTTGATCGCCATATCAACGACAGACACCTGAAGCTCAAGGCGTACCACTGTACGGAGCCTACTTGTGCATGGTTCAAGGGCGGTAAATCTTTTCCTCGAAAGGACAACTGGCGCCGACATATGATCAAGAAACACGGATCGACGCCACAGGACTTCGAGAGAATGGAGCTGTCATTTGGGTGACAGCAGGCCATAGCTAGTCACTTTTCCTTGTACGACTAGGTGCTCTGGGTTTCAAAAATGGATTTGGACATGGAGGCGCACATTAACCGAAAATCGGTATTGATTTCATTCGCAATTTTTCACGCCACTTCCGTCAGGTGGTACTTCGACGCGCTCACAGCCTCTTTGGCTTCTTTCGATCATTTTCGCCCCATTTTTGGTCAACTGTAGAAAGGTATAGGGAAGCAAGCGATTGATTATTGGGCTTTTTATGTAATGGCATTGGGAACCGGCGGTTAGGATTTGCATGGGCCCTCATTTCGGAACAATCGTATATGCCAGTCTTGTCCAAAGGGCTCGACCAGTTGATAAGACGCTTTTATATCTGAATACTCAGGCGCAATCTAGCCCAGCATTTTGATGGGCGTAATATTCTCTTTCTGTTTGTGAGGTGTTTCTGAAGGATGGTGAACAGATCGGCATTGAGTTTGTGACTTTACGACAAATCATAAAGCTATCGGGGTTTCATAACCGGCAAAACGCCCGGGCCGTCTTGAAACCGACTTTACTTTAACAACAAGCTCTTCCTCTCCCAGGCGACTTGTGCGCCATGAGGTCGTCTAGCATACGAAGAAGTAGTTAGTCTCTACATAATGTAATAATAAATACAGAATCTCAACCTCGCGACTAAGCATGCGACACGATCCCGTTGACATATTAGTCTGGGGAAAGCGCCTGAGTCTCGTTTTAAGTGTAACAAATGTTGTTAACTCCATAACACCAAACGTGAAGCTACTCAATAGTGAATCACGTCAACTGCTTCGCCTACCAGTTAGTAAGGGATTTGCTTACTTGTTCTCTAAAATGCGAATTCTGTGGTCAGACTGAATGAAATCCCTTTACAAGTCTTATGGCTAAGGAAAGTAATAATTATTATATCTTGTCTATCGCCGTTGCCGTAACGAGGTTGTGACCTCTCTACACTAGTGCGGGATTTGAGGTTGTTTCTGGGCATCGTTTCTGGGCATCGTCTCGGATTCGTTTCAACGCATACTACGATTTCATTCATGCGTGCGCAAGTCACTACCAACTACATACTCCGACGACACGATTGAAAGTATATTACGATAAGTTGATGATGGAAAGTACGACCCACGGAAAGAAACGAGAAATAAATTTAATACTTTTTTGAACTAATTGCGACATCATCAGTGGTAAGATATGAGATCTTGCTTCTCCTCGATCTGCGATCTGGGGTATGAAACGATTGCTGTATGGGAAGCCCGAGGGGCGCAGTACTCTCACAACACTCCAAATTCTGATGCTACTCCCTGCACAGAAGTAAACTTGTGAATGGGAATAATAGGATGTGATTTTCCTTCAACACTTTCTTCTTCTACACAACTTTCGATTCCTATCCTTTCAGCTTGTCACCAGCCCTTGACGGGCTCATTTCATTTCATCGTATCTACAGCAGCTAGTCTGTCTATCTTTTTCGAAGTCATCTAATATACTTATAATATTAATTCATACATACATATATATACAAAATTACCTGAATCGACGCAACGATGTTGACTCTACGCTCCCTTCTCCTCGCGGGCCTTTCTCTGCACCTTGTTGAGGCAGCACCGCGAAATCGAAATCGAAATGGAAACGGAAACGGACGGAACAGCGCTTCGCAGGGACAGCAGCAGCGTTTGACGGCGCAGGAACAAGCAGACCAGATTCCGCAAGGACTTTCGGTGGCTACGGACGGCAGCACTATCTTGGATGCTACAGCACAGGTGAAGTGAGTTTGGTCGCCTAGTTGAAATCTCCACGATCGCCGAGCTTTGAATTCCAAGAATGGGCTCTTCGTCCAAGAATCGAGTACTGGCGAAGTGAATAAGAGTGAAGAGGGCTAATATACGATGACTTCCACAGTGGCCAAGCACTCCGCTTCAAAGTCTCGGCGCCAGCAGACCAGTTCACGACAGACACAGGCATCACAGGCGCGGGGCAAACAGCAGGCGCAACAGGGACGTTGGGTGTCAACGTGCTACTACACGGCGACGGGGGCCAGTCCTTCTTCGACTTCCCAAACCAAGCGGTGCAGAACAACTTCGCGGGCGTCGCGCTCCTGGCGCCAGACCCGAACCTATTCTGGGGCGGCGGCAGCGGGCTCGATCGCACCGACGGCGTCGCGCACGCGCAGATCGTCAACGATTTTGTACAACAGATCTTACCGCAAGTTATGGCGTTCGATAGCAATAGCGTTAGTTTCACGGGCGTCAGCGGTGGCTCGCTGCTTCTGTCTGGCTTCTTCATGCCTGCTTTCATGCAGAATTTTGCTTCGCCTACCGCCGTAGCCGCTGGTGCTAGCGCAAATGCGAATGCCCGCTCTGCTCGCGGTCGTCTTGCGCTATCTACCAGACAAGCTAATGCTACTGCGGGACAGAAGACGAGCCAAGTCCTGCTCAACTGCGGTGCCCTGAGTCCCCAGGTTGCCATATCAGCTAATACTGCGGCTGCGCTGGCTAACACGCGCATCCACTTTCAATCAACGCAGAATGATCTTGCAGAATTACAAACTTCTATACCCGAGGCTGTCGTGGCGTACGAGCAGGTTGCCACGGACGCCGGGTTGGCGGCGCAGCAAATTGGTGCGCTCCAGACTGTCGATAACTCTCCCAATGGCGGACATTGCGAGTTCGATGAAAAGGACTTCGTCTCCGGCGTCCAGCTTATGGCGGACTCGTTCGCGGCCATTATGCAGGGTGGCGATGGATTGCTTACTGGTACGAATGTCAATGTGTTAAACCCCGTGCCGGGAAATGAGCAGCTTGTCTTCTCGGGCGCTTCGTAGCTGGGGCGAAATGCTCTTGGTAGGAACAGATCCCGTGTAGGCGGGCTCGGTTTGAGGAGAGAGAAGGAATAGTGGGTAGAACTGGTGCAACATTATCTTTATGTGTAAGCCGTCAATCGTTTCTGTCTGATGACTGGCCACTATTGAAACCGAACACTATATTGTTCACATTAAAGAACTACCCGCCCCTTACATATACATATGACTTGAACTTAAATAAATAACCACCAGCACTTATGCAGCTTTCTGTTTTTTATTTTGGTGAAATAGTATCCCTTCCGATGACGATTGAAACAGACCGAGCAGTTGAGGATCATCTATCCACTTGTCAAGATTAGTTTCCCGCCACTCCTCCTGTTCAGACACAGCGCCCCCGAGAGTAGCCACTAGAGCTCGAAAGACGTTGAAAGCCCCCTGGACCGAAGAGGAACCTTCACATATAATTAGACTCAAAGTAGCAGTGGAGCGCCCCGCGATGGCGGACTTCTTCCTCTAAGGTCTTATCCTCCTGACTCAAACCTGGATTTCCGTTAAAAAGATCTGTGGTGTTTGCAGACATGAGTGAGGGGCCAAAAGCCTCGTATGCTGGAACTATCCTTGCAAAAGTCCAGTCAATTATACCAGTGATCTGAAAGTCATCATCAATGAGAATATGATCTCCCTTATCGTCCATATGCTTTAGAAAGAATGGGCCTGAGTGAAGATCCTGCCATTTCCCAAGCCAACGACCTGTTTTAACTTGCTCTTCTAGGTATTTGAACATGAGGTATGCGTCAAGAGAATAGGTTGAAAAGAGTTGGCCATCTGCGATGAGTTCAGCATATGCTTTGGCCCAGGAGCTATAGTATTCATTCGCATTTTCATAGGGTCCTAAGCAAGGCAGCGTTCTAGTTCTGTCACTCGCTATAGGTCCTATTCTGACTTTCCCATTTGCGTCAAACTATAATGAGCCGACCTTGTCAAATGGCTGCTTCTCCAAAGCACAGAGTACAATTGATGCAACACTTTCAACTTCTGTTCCTGAGAGGCTGTCCCGGGGTTGTATGGTCGACCAGACAGTCTATCAATGAGCTTGTAGGCGATACCCACTTCATTTTTCGGATAAGCACGCAGCCCGTACCCGTGAAGCCGCGGTGTAGGCAGGTCAAAAGGCTCTAGCCACCGAAGAGTCGCGCACTCGCTCATCAATATTCGGTCGCTGAGCTCATCATCAAAGGACATGTGGTTCTTTCGAAGTATGAAGTATCCGAGCAAGCCAGACAGTCCCGTCTTCGAATAAAAGTTGACGGTGAATATGCATGCCGCCAATGTAATGGAATGGCGTCCCAAAGGATCTTGGTCATCCAGACGGCACTCCAGGCCCCCAGAAAGCTCTTTGGCATGCCGAAGAAGAGCCGCATGATTGGTCTTCTCGCTAAGATCAGCCAGCTCTTTCGTCTGGCCCGCTAACCAGGCGTCATTATCGAGAGGTGTTTTCTATAACAGTGTGAGTACACAGCCTCTAGGAATATAGGTGGGTATCATACTTCACATGTATGTAGCGCAGAGCCCACATGTGTTGCGTAATACGTTGATTTACATCGCTCACAGCTACCGATATCGATTGCGGCAGCGTTCGGGCAGCTTGCAACAGCGCAGTTAAGAAATCGTACCATGACTTCGGCAAATATAGCAGAATCTTTAGTCCTGATAGCAAACCGTCAGAATGAGAAGAATAGAGAGCAGCTTGTGGTCGAAGACGCACCTGCTTTGTATTCCCTGAGATATTGGATATTGTCACACTGCTCTACAAGGAGGCGTTTCGATTATATGTTATGTACTACTACTGCTGCTGCTAGCTCGGCCAAATAGGGTAACAAATTACCATTTTCCCAACATTATGAATAAGCTTTTAGTCAGGCGATACGGCTGTGGTAGGTAGATTGTGTTGCAAAATGCGCCAACCAAAGTCACTTCTCTATTCGTTAAAATTAAATGCAATTGGTTTGGGTGTTCCAAGTTGTCGCGTCTACCTTTGGTTTTGTAAGGAACCTATGTTAGCTCTTCATTCAAATTAGTATACAGATAGTTTCGTGACTGTCCTCTTACTGAGCTCATTAAGATAGCCTCGTCGTAAATTTTTACTACTACCTTCGCGGTTAGCTGGTCTAAACCAATGTGGATAGTTCATGATCATACTTGTAATAAGACTAAGTGTATCCCTAGTTGGTAACATACAGGCGTACATTAATCAAGAACGTAGTCAAGAGACGTGGTGCTCTGCTGGTATAAAGGCCGGCACATTCCTGAGTCTAGTCGAGATTGTCTCTTCATCTCTCAAGACTCACACTGCCTATAACAACCTACTTCTACCAAACTATTATCGAATTACCGATTATACGCTCTTCTTCAACGTCAAAATGTGTGCCCCCAACTGCAACATCCATGAAAAGGCCACATCCTTCGCCAATGAAGCTAAGACACTCAGAGAAGCTCCCGTTGATAATATCGCTAGTACCCAGCGTTGCTGCGTCAAAGACTGTGATACATGAGCTGAGGCTGGATCGCGATACTGCACAGCTCGTATGTAAATTTGTCTTGATTATTTGATCACATCCCAAAACTCGTATCTGGACAAGAAGTGAACTGTCAACTTCACAAAGACTTTCAGACCACCTGTATTCACTCATTTTGTTTGTCGGGAAGAGCTGCGTTAGTAGCTGAGTTGTTTGGGAGTGACTTAATCATGAGGAATCTTGAAAAGCAACCGTCAAATCATCCGAGATGTTGTTCTGAGTATCGTCACTCCTTTACCAAAGAATATAGTTTATGTAACCATTTGAGAAATGGCTTAACATGAGAGAGGGCCATGATCGCTAATCGCCCTTGGATGTAAACGAAGCATAACTCAGTATTCTCATACTGAAAGTATCCTACAGTGCCTTTCTCAGTTGATGGTAGACAATCCTGATTCTATGATCAAGACGTGAGCAAGTTATTGAAGTATTTACGATGACAGCCTATGGAACTTGAAGCTTAGTAATAGTAGCATTATATTGAATTCATAATATTTTATATGCGGTTAATGCTGTTGCCTTGAAATTTGCTTGATTACACTATATATTTAGTAACAAGAAAAGTTTAGGTGCCAAGTATCCTGACGCCATTTTTGCCTCAGTATCGAGCCAAGGAATCACTGTCATCTTGACATAACTATTGGGTTGTATCATCTCTGACCTCATTTATACGGAGGGATCAGCTCTTTGAATTGGCAGGGAAATAAACCTTCATTGTGGTCTATCAACTTGTAGAATTAAAAATATCTCCATTACACCATATACATTTCCTGGTTCGCTTCTTGCGTGAATGCCACATGGGCATACGGCGAATAAACCTTAACTCGACTTGTGTATTATATCGAAGTGCTTGAATACGTACCTGGGTAAGTGTGCACACCCTCTGAAACCTCGCGGGCTGATTTGACATGCGAAGATACTCTCCAATTGAAAAAGCTAGCTAGGATTTATTCACAGCCCCAACATGTGTTTGGTATCAATTTTATCTGATGGGCGTCTGACTGATACACTTCCGCATTTGACCGAACCGGGCTCTTTGATGTAATATGTGGGCACGTATCCGCTAATACCAATGCGCACCTTTCGAAGAACTTCAAGTATCTACGCTGCCTGTACAATAGGATCTTTGCATTGGTGGACCATCCCGTGACACGATATTGCGACTGAATATGGTATCTGCGAAAGAAGACTAGGCGAGCAAATCGAGGGATCAGACACACCAGGAGTAGACAAATTCGCGTTCAATAATCGGCCAGGAAAAGAATCTCTCTCTCGTTTATCTATACCTAATAAAATGCTCATCGCTTGAATACGCAGGCTGCGGTATTCCGTAAAATCCAAACTCCCAAAACGCCATTCAATGGTTCTTGCTTGTCTGATCCTATACCTTCCCGCTATATAAAATCCAAGAAACCGATAAAAAGAGTGATGTATCAAAATGCAAATGCGCTCGTCCATCCGATAGGAATTTATATAGCCGTAAACAAAAGGTAGCCACCATGACGAAATCCAACTTTTCTCAATCTTCTTCACTGACTTCACTTTCTTCCCTCTCGAGCTCAGCAATTAGCATAGCTTCTAGATCAACCGCCATGTCGTCCTGGGCGACGGAGGCACCGCCTCCCTCCACATCCTCCATCTCCTCTTCTTCGTCTTCGTCTGATACCTGCTCTTCTGGTGCGCTCTGTGTTGTGATGCCAAGGCTGTTATGCCCGCCGCTGCCGTTGATGTTCTGGCCCATCATCTGGCGATGGATGGGGCTTGGCAGCTTGAAGTTCTCTGATGCATCGTCGTCGTCCTCTTCTTCCTCTTCTTCTTCTTCCCCATCCGCATCATTCAAGGCTTCGACTTCGATCTCCAACCCATCGTCGTCCTCTTCCTCTTCCTCGTTTTGTTGCTGCACGAAATCGGAGAATCGCCGAGGATGATCTATGAATCCAGGAGAAAAGTCACGGTTAGATGCAGGTGCGGCACCACCTGGGTCTTCGATGGTCAAGAGATCATCATCTGAGCTCTCGTCTTCTGAATCATGATGCACCTTCTTTGATGGAGCGGGCTTGGGCGGTTCCGCCTTCTTGGCAGCTGACGGTTTAGAGTCTTTTTGCGTAGACTTCTTGGGCTTGACGGGCTTGCTAGAGGGAGCCTTGCTCGTAGGCTTGCTAGTTCTTGATGGACGGTGTGCTTCGAGTTGCGAATGCTCCTGTCGTAGGTCCTCGGAGTCGTGGTTGGTCGGCGTACGCACCAGATTCATGTTGAACATGGAGTCGACGCGGTGCAGGACAAAGACCTCTTTCTCGGGGTCAAAGATGAGCACATACTTGTTCTCCTCATGACCGCGGGTGCCCTGGTAGGCGTAGCGACCGCCGTCATCCTGAAAGGATAATTCGTATGAAGAAGACGAGGCGGATGAGGAATCGGTCGAGCTGTTGGGTTTTATGCGCGCTTGGTGTGGTGCCGTGGTCGAAGAGAGGGCTGGCTTGTGATTATCTAGAGTATTTGTTTCGTCAGTCTGCAGCCGAAGTTGGCATCGCATCGTCGCGCAGCAGAAGAAATATGAGCAAGAGCAACAACAACAACAGCAACAGCAACAGTAGCGCTTACATCTGATGCCCGTGTACAGTTCTTTAGGGTCTTTTCCTAGCAACGCATCGCTCAAAACGACACGGTATTTGCCGGCCTTTGTGGGATCGACTATCCCCGCGGCGAGGGACGCCATGTTGTGTCGTTCGCAGGCAACGTGGTCGAGGGATCCGAGCCGAGGTCGTAGATGCTGTTGTCGGCGATGGAGTGAAAGCTGATCCCGGAAATGGTGGAGAGAAACGGGTGGATCGTTAGTCTCGGGACGGCGGTTCGCAGGTTGGGCGGGTTGGTGATGGGAGAGTGGAGAGATGAGTGCTGCTGGGGCCAGCAAAAGGAATGGTGGAACGGGCGGGAGGCGGCAAGCCGTTGTGCGCTAAGACCCCTAATATTGCGCTAGTCTCACCCACTAAGATACTCTGTAACGGAACTAGGTACTATCTATAGCACTTAGTGGTAAAATATGCATATTTTCATCTGCTACACCAAATACATTTGATTTGGGTACAAGTCTTTCGGACTGATGTGTCCTACTACATAAGATAAATTAGGCAGAACCTCTAAAAAACCAGCTTTGTTGTGAAAGCCCCAAATGCCCACACGTCTACCTCTGTGAAGATGCGTAATGTAGTTGAAGTTCCCGAGCGCCAGAAAATAGCCATTACCTATATCCTCGTATCTTGCGCGGTGGGACTGAAACATGATATCCCATTCCAGGACCCACGATGTGTGTTGAAAAAAAAAAAAGGGTGCATTAGTATTGAGTCAGGCCCGATCTATCGTTGGAAGGGAGAGAGAAACCGGCAATCGTCTCCCAAAACCAGGCAGGAGGCAAGAACTCAGCAGGCTCAGCATTGTCAGCCTCGTCATGTACTTCGCTTTCACTTTCGGTATCGATACCATCTGGATCTAAAATGTCATCCAGTAAGCTATCGCTATTGTGGTACTCAGGTGGTGGCAACGCCCCGGCCATCAGCACATGAAATGCAAAAGATGCGCGCTCCCTAAAAAGGCTGTCTATCGAGCTGTCGCTCATGTCGTCGTCAAGATCATCGTCAGAAACATCTTCCCAGTTTCCATCATTGTCATCTTCTGAGTGATCATTATCCTCGTCATCATCGTCGTCGAAGTCATCGTCGTTTTCGAAGTAAGGCTCGACATACTCATCATAGTATTCATCCACTACATCGTCAGACTGGACAGATATCAAACATTAGCAGTTGTCACTTTGGACAATTTCCAGGGCCATGCAGCTATGGGATTAGAGTGCAAATTGCACATCGCGCAGCTTCCGCTACAACCAACATATGTCGAAAGGGGGTAACTAAGGAGCTCGCTAATCTTACTAGAGGTAGGTAATCCGGATATTTCTCGCCACCGTGCCGACAATACATATTGATACTTTGCCTCATATCATGAGACCCCACCTCGGGCACCGACAGATCCCAGTATTCGAGACCAGGTATCTCCAGGGCGTCACTCCACGTGTTGTGCATGCCAGCTCCATCTTCATTCTGGCCATAGATGTCGCCACAGATACATGCTTCTTCAAGACGAAGGTTTTCCCTGATATCTGGCAGAAACTTTTCCCACGATGTGCTGGCCAAGGTCACATCTCGTAGGCAGAGCTTCTGAAGTGTGTCCTTATGTGGCAAAAAGACTTTCATGAAATCTTCTCTGTCGCCTACGATGCCACCGAGTGACAACTCCTTCAGGTTGGGCCAGTGAAAGCCGAGTTCGATAATATCCTTTAGGCAAGCTCCTTTTTCTTGCTGATCACATTCCAAATTGAGAATCTCAACGTATAGACATTCCAGATGTGGCATAGACTTGAGGATCTTCCGTATAGAGCCTTTAGCTAGGAGACGTTGGCATTTTCTGAGCGAGTTACCCTCGTGTATCCTCTCGTCGGCTGGATCCACGTTAACACTAAGTTCGATAGATGTGAGGTTCGCCAGTGGTCTAAACATGCGTGCAAGATCTCGTTCGCTCCTTTTGAAGAATCTCCAATGTAGCGACCCCGCGCGAAGAGTTTTCAAGGCGCAAGGGGAATGGGCGTTGGCCAGGAGAAGAGCGTCAAGCGGGCGCTTGCCTTCAGGGTGAGCACCAGCCATATAGCCACTTCTAAGGACGTCAGCGAAAGGTTTTTTTCTCTGCGTCCGATAGCGCCCCTCGTAAAAGAGGTTGCCTGAAGACATAGTTAAAGCCTCGAGTTTTGGGAAACGGGGAAGGACCTCCTTAAGTAGGTCCTGGTCCCTTTCCGTCAACGTGAGCTTGGCTTGTACATCGACATCGTAACTATACTTTCTGTATTCGGCCATCAACTGGCTCGGGTTTAACTTGAGTTTCCTCAACTTGCCATTCCATCTCATGTTGCTCTTGTGGTCTCGCACAAATTCGGGCCATGAGACTTTAGGGGACTCAAGTATCTCGGCAAAATAGGTTAATGAGCTGACGTGTTTTGAAAAGATAGGATGTAATGATATGGTTCTCAAGCGGTCGAACTCTTCCTGGTGCATGTAGAATGTGACCTCGGGTAGCATATAGGCAGCACCAATGTCGGCAAATAACTTGTTGACGAGACGAAAGTTAAGGATGTCGTCAACGTCTAGGAGCGAGCAGACAACATATAGAATCTCGGGCGGTACCCCGTCCATCTTGGCGAGATAAACGTGCGACGCAGACGGTCCAGCAGGCAAGGGAAAGAATATGGGCTAGATACAAGGAAGTGTTAATTGTAGGGGAGGCAGTAGGTATTGTTCCTGTTATATGGGCTCAGTCATGTGTATATGTTGGATGTGTGCATACGATTTTCACAGGGGTAGGCGGAGAGGCAACAAGGAGTGCTCATCCGAAATGATACCATAGGTTCGTTTATCAAGCTTGAATTGTTTGCCGGGCTCAACCGGGCTCAACCTTTGATAAGAAGAAGTAGGTAGGTACGGGACTTATTAAAATGGAGTCAGCGCTTGACGAACTGCGTGTCTCAGACAGGCGGGCGGAAGGCGTGGTTGCACGGGCCATTTATGCCCCACTTACCGAGACATTGTACTTACTGAAAGAGCTGAAAAGTGACAGATAGGATTTTGTTACCGCTGTTCAGCCTATCCTACGCTGGCAAGAAAGAAAGAAAGAAAAAAAAAAAATAAGGTGCTATCCACAGTCCCCGCCGCAGCTGTTGATGGCCAAGTGACTGCATATGGAGCATGTCGTAGTAGGGGGGTACGGGGAACGTAAGGTATAAGGCCATCTCCTACGGTAGGTAAATTCCAAGTCACAATCACATCGCTACCTACACGTAGGTACTTGGTACATAAGTGGGAGATAGGCGGGGCCCTTCCTCGCAAGGTGCCCTGCATTGCAATAAATGTTGCCGACCTGAACATTGATTTCATGTTTTCACATGCTTGGCATCGAAGGTTCAAATGTTAAACTCTGGCAAGGGGTATCATCGAATGCAGAAGGGGAGCCAAAACGTCACATGGTGGCCTTCCAACATGGATTCCTACTATGAACATAACTATCGCTTAGTGCTGAGATCAGACACTTGGGTTGGTGATAATGAGCAAGTATTTCATAAGACAGCTCGCTCATATCGCTGGGAATGGCTCGGAAGGGCTCTTCAGGGAGACACCTACTGGGAACTAGGTAGGTACCAATGGGCAGTAGTAGTAATCGGCCGGCTAGGACTTTGTTGCACATATCTGCACATATATGTTGTTCACCCACATTTCATCCATGATATCTTTCAAAGCATTATTAAATACTTACACAACCCTAGTTACATCCCACACACGTGGTGCTGCCTCAAAACTTTCATCAATGCAAGGTTAAGCCACAATTTACCCCAAACTACCAAAACACGCGAATGGTAACACGGACAACCTGGCGATCTAGGGCTTGGAAAGGTATTCGATATTATAATGATCAGCTAGGATGTCAAGGAGGTCACACAGTCTGGTCCTCCTCTCTAGCCCTGGCGGTAATCTAAGAGTTTAAGTATTTGAGAGTTTCGCTCTCGCTTGGCCTTGCCTGTCTAGGTCCGTATCGCTATTATTGTGACCGGAGGAAGACGAACAGGAATATGCGCAGCTGAATATGCGGTTTGCCGCGTGTAGTATATTTATATGATATCGGTGACACTAGGCCCCTGGCTTGCGGACAGTCGTAATCCCACTACCTGGGTAGGGGCTTGGCCTGTGTGACACGAATTAATCAACGAAGGCCGAACGGGCTTTGAAACCCATTCGAACTGTAGTGCTGTTATGGTCTGGTCGAGATTCCATCAAGAAAATCGTAGAATAGGTGTAACAGAGGTACAATGCGAGGCGGCACAAAAATAGGGAGTACTTAAAAAAGTGAGGCTTCAATGGAACACCAGACAGTACGCTCCTACCTCATTACAAGCTAATCTAGGGTTAGCAAGTAGCCCACAAGAAGGGAATTTCAAGCCAATGGTATTCGTCATCTAGAAAAGGTTGTTCGTGTTGTTGGTTGTAGTATGTGAATATATCCCCCCAATGAGGGCGGTTGCATGACGAAGTTAAGAGAGTTGTATCGTTGATGAATCCACAACCAAATCCTGCTGGAGGGTTTTCATTGGAATTGGAATGCCGTAACACACAAGTCGAATAGCTATATACCTTAGGGACAAAGCGGTGATAAACACACCGAGTCTCAGTAATTGTGTGTTCCGGATGAACCGCAGTATGCATTAGTAGTAGATACAATCAAACAGCTTCACGAGATGCGCTTGATGCGGTGCACGCATGGAAATTGGGAATTAATGATGTGGTTCCAGTGCCATGACCTCTCCGGGCTGACTATCTACAATGCTAGAGTACACAAATGGAAGAACGCGGTGGTATGCATCATGCTGTCTATAGTACGGAAAGGTCGCCGAATTTCTCCTGTAGAGGGGATCAGTACGCATATTCCCAAATTTCGAACCGAGCCATTCGGGGCGAAAACCATACCTTGTATCCGGGAACGGACCAGCGGCCCTTGGAAACCAACTTCGCAGTCTTCTCGTCGATAGAGGGCTCAGCAGCAGCAACTTCGTCCTACATCGCACAAGGTCAATACTCGTCTTCCGACTCATAGCTCCAATCACCATCAAACGGATAGACCCGCAACATACCACAGTGAGCTCCTCGAACGGCCGGGCCGTCTCGATGTTCTTTAGTGTGGCCTCGAGGTCCTTAAGCTCAAGATCGACCTTCTCCTTGGTGGCCTGGGCGTTCTTAACGGCCTCGACCTCGAAGGCCTCGATGGCCTTGAGCTGGCGGGCGACATCGTACTTGGCGGGCTGGAATGCGCTGAATCGCTTCTCAATCTCGTCGACGACGGCCTGGTTCTTGAGGACGGAACGGTAGTGGGCGAAGTCAACGGCGGTGGCCTGCTCGGAGAGGAGCTGCACCTTGCGGCGGGCGTTCTCGTTGCGCGTCTTGAACGCCTGCAGGGAGGCGACGGTCTGGCCGCGGAGGCCGAGCGAGGAGGTGACCTTGGCCCAGTCGAGCTTCAGGGCTGCGCTGCGCTGCGGGTTGGCGGAAGAGAGAAAATTAGCTCATCTGTTTTGCGAAGCGCATCGTGGGCAAGCAATTGACATTGGCAGACCAATTGCCACCGTTAGATCCACCGAGATGGTATTCGAAAATCCTATACGACTCAACAATCCGGAAAGGACTTACTGCAGGTGCGGCCATGGTTGCGGTATGATGTGGAATGTAAATGAGTGGAGATCTGAAGCAATTCACAGCAGAGGTTGCTCTGTATTTGCGGAACGACTCGGCGTACGGGATGGAGCACCCCCGGCCTTAGATCCCGTGACATATATCACGTGACTAAGTAAGGACATATATATGCGTGTGCGGATCCGCAGCGCTGAAATTCGTAAGATATTGTATGTATCCCTAATTCTTGTGTTTTGAATGTCACTCATCTGTCATGCGCATCTGCTTCTCTCGTTACTCTAGTTCAAAGTTCGTGACGCGGGCTATGTTTGAGCCGCAGAAACGCGCTCCCAGGTGACAAACGTGTGAAACGGGCTGCTCGACACCAAGTCGCATTTCTGAGTCGCCATGAGAACTTTACGATGATCCTAAAGCTTCGTTTTTCAAGGTATCGTAGTTATTTTAACAGGTTCCGGCGAATGCTTCTTTTGCGGTCCATGCATGAAGATTCCATCGTATTGCGCCTACCCGACCGAAATTGCAGCTTATGACAAAATACCGGCATAGACCCCCCATATACTAAAATTCTTAGACGCTAAGCGCCATAATAGAATTTACTATGTCATTATCGTTCTCCTTCAATGCCTTAATTGCCTTTGTGCGGGAGACATTTGCCTGTGTCATGACAAGTTCAATGTCTTTGTCCTCCAGACCATCCGCATCCACTTCCTCGTCGTCATCATCATCATCCTTCTTGTCCTCAGCACCCTCAACAGCCTTGCCGGCGTGGTCGTGGCTGTGGTCGTGACCGGCGTGGTCGTGCTCGCCACCCTGAGCAGCGAGCGATTGGGCAGCAGCTTGCTGGGCAGCCGAGTTGAGGTCCTCAATCTTGGCCTCGCCGAAGACACTAAGTGGATAGTTAGTTGTGAGTTTTGCTTTGCACTGAGTTATCTAACTGCTTACATATAAGTGTTGCTGTTAGGTGACTTGTAAACTTCGGGGTTGTTAATCACAAACAAGATCTAGGATAGTCTCGTCAGCACGGCACCACAAGCTTCCAGACGATCGTAGTTCATAAGGAGAGCTTAAGTTCATTCAATGTAGAACCCTTCGGTGGAAAGCTAACCCCGCCACGTGGCTCAGTATAGTGAAAGATTTCCACTCACGTTCTTGGGGCGGCGGAGGGTGACACGAGTAATGCCGGTGACACGGGTGAGGTGAAGCTTCTCAATGGCCTTGCGAGCCTTCTTCTCGTTCCGGGAGTGGATGACAGCACTGGAGCCGGTTGGGCCACTCTCGCCGGCCTCGATCTCAGAGTCGGAGCTGTCGTCGTCGTCGTGCTCCTCGACATTGACCTTCTGGGGCTCCTCATCGGGGAGCTCTTCGACACGTGGGTTGGCCATGGTAGAGGTAGAATATGCTGGCAGAAGCGACGGCAATTAGTTCAGATCCAGGCGGAGAAGGCTGGTCGGTACAGGAAGCGAGGCTAGCGAATGTAGTAGTGTGGCAGCAACTCGGCGCAACAAACACAGACCAACTGCAGCCCAATAACGGCAAGCTCCAAGAGGTTGCAGGAAAAATCAAGAAGGTAGAAAAATTCGCCAATAGAAAGTACACTCACATGCAGCAGCGACAACAATCACAGAGGTCACAAGTGGGAGGTTATTACGGGGAAGAGGTAGTGGGGGATAATGTCACTCGGCGTACCTGGAATTTGGCGAGGAAAAGTTGCGGCACCGGTTCACAAATTGATGTCAATTGTTTGGCTAGGGTTATCGCAGGTGGCCCGACCGCCCACACCCCTCCATCCCTTCCAGCTGTGCGGGGTACAACGATTAGCCCCGATTGATGAATCTACTTGTCTAGGAGAGATTCATTCACTCTGGCCAAGTTAGGTTTATGGACCTTTCAGATGGTTGATTATGAGCATTGTAGTAGGTACCTACCTACCTAGGTACATAGCATAGCAAAGATGAAGTGAAATAAGTAACAAACCTACTCCTGAAGAACCCAGTGTTTACCACAGACCTACCAAGATATACATACATACCTCGTGTCTATGTTCACGACAACCTAGGCCTTACACAAAACAATGAGATATCACCACTTAAGTACAACAAGTGAAGATGTTACTTAATATTGATTGGTAATGGACTTTAGAGAAAACTTTCAAGCTTCACCACTGGTGCAAGCAAATTACTATCTTCTCTTTGTTTCCAGGATTTGAGAGTGCGATGTTGGTATTGTAAGAAGGATAGTAAAGTCCTCATTGTACGGTCCCATAAGGGAGTTGGTTAGAGCATCGTACTAATATTATGATATGATTGTAATGTTGGTAATGCAAAGGCCGTGACTTCAAGCCTCACTGGGACTAGCCTATCAGCTTTTAGTGTTGTGATTAACAAATCGATTTTCCATAATGTTCTTTTTGTGTTTTTGCCTTGTTGAATTGTACAATTGGTGTTGGGAGGTAGTCTTCGTGGATTTAGACAGGGGCGTGGTTAATTATCCTACGTTTACTCTCTTCTGCTCGCCTGTCTACAATAACTACTTACTGGCTATATATGTCACATGGAGAGGAGATCGAAGCATTGAATTGGTTGGTATCATTTTGATTTAGTTCTTGCGGGCATCTCAACCAAACTTCACCCACGGGGCAGTATAGGCTATTGCATCATGGACGAGTATCTAGGTACATGCGTCGCGTGGAGGCGACGCAGAGCACAATAGTAGTCTCCGTCTTTCCATGTCTGCTGTGCAGCACTACACACAAATATATAACGTCGATGTCCGATGAGGAAAACGTTATCATCAAAAATGCTTGTGAATGGTCCGTAATCATTGACGCCGGTCACCTCAGAAATAAGTTTTGTGTGTGACATACAGGTCTTGCCAGACAATGCAGCAAAAGGAATCCGTCAACCCCGTGCCCGTGTGCCATGCAAAAGACCGAAACCGCTCCCACCGTGAGAGCCTCTTGTTCCTTCACCAGAATCGAGCGCCGCCATCCCTTCTATCCCCCTCTCAAATTTATGCCGCGGCCTTGATCTTGGCGAGGGCCTTGCGGACCTCATATCGCTGCTGCTTCTTTTGGCGCATGAGCTGGAAGCGTTGGAAGTCGGTCAGAGCCTTTTTGCGCTCTGTCCGCTGGCTGCGCTGGGCCCATTTGCTGTCCTGCCACTTCTTGTCGATCTCGGCCTTCTCCCAGAACTTCTTCAGCGTGCCGGTTCGGAGAGCACGGGGTATCTCGATCTTGATGTCGGTGAGGAGTACATCGCTCAAGGCAATGGGTCCCTTGGGAACGGCAAACTTCTCCTCGGAGCTGGGTCCATCAACCAGAACCTAGACGTAGATTGTCATGTCAACCACCGCTTCTTGTTTCCCCCATTATTCTTCTCGGTTCCCAGACACTAGACGAAACTTACGCGTTTCTCGGAGATGATCTCGACGATGACGGCGATCCGGCCGGTGTAGGGGCCGTTGTTGACAAGGACGAGGCGGCCGACCTCGACGGTTCGCCACGACGGGGATTCAACGGACGCGGACATGGTGACAAGTGTCTGTGTAGTTGCTAGTTAGAAAAATGGGTTTGAGCGGTATCTGATTGTTGCTGCCAGGTATAGTGATGGAGGTGTGGTGAAGTCCAGCTCGAAATTCGTGATGTGTTATGTGTAATGTATATATCGAATCATCGCTCAAGCTCGCAGTAACGAGAATTGGAGCTGACTTGCACTTGTGGTTATGTGCAGAAGGTGTCCGGGTGCAAGTATTTTCGGTGGGTGGTCGTGCAGCTGTACTTACAGATTGAGTGGTGGGTGCAAAGATGCCGCGATATGAGGCTCAATCGGTTGTCGTCTTGCTGTCGTTGGAGGGGATTCCGGGATGATGGATTTTTGTTCGCACTTTCTCAAAATTTCCTGTGTGCACCAAATCTGGGGGTACCAGCCGCTACCCGAGCTGCCAGCTGCCACGCCCTCGCCGGCCAATAGCAGTTCCTGTCCAATGAGAACACGCGATGCTGCGGGCTGCGAGTGGGCCCTCATCTGCCGTAGCTCTATCAGAAATAATCTGTATTTCGATAGCATAAAAGGCCAAAACCTTTCCCTCTTCTTTTCAATCTGCTTTGCTGTTCTGGTTTTGTCAATCAACAACAGCACTTCAGTACATATCCAAGTAATATCTCAAAAGGTAAGCATCATCTATCTCTTTTCTTCCCATTGCTTATGATGAGGTAATTTGCGATTGATTCTATTTCGATGGCGCTCTCGCCGGAGCTGCTATATCGGGTAGAAAACTGATAGTTATTTCTTACATATTCTGACAGCCTTTTCTTGTGCTTCATTGCCGATCAAGATTCAGACAGTTTCACCTCGACTGACCACAATCCAGATCTATGAATGAGCAGTATCAGTTACGCTTAGAGTCTTACCTCGTTGTCAGCAGTGGTAAATAGGCGTTTCCGCATTAAGTACTCTTAACGCTTTTGCCGGCATACAAAGTCAACTCCCCATTGACCATAGATCCGTACAAGATTTACAAGCATGCACCCATATAGTTAATACAAACTATGATCTATTGAGAAACTTGTTTTGCTAAAAGCCGATTCATGGAGTGTCACCCACTCTGAAGCCAAAATTCTGACATTGTCCTACTGTATTAGTTTTCATAGCACTAGTCGAATGGTTCAGATGAGTTGATTAGATTAGTGGCAGCTAACAATACATAGCGATTCTTGACCTAGTAGATAATTGAGCTAGCTCTGCTGGGCTGCCCTCTAGCAACAATTTTTAGATACTATCATATGGCGACAAACCATAGACACGTCAATCCGAGTCCTGTGCGTCCAATGCACAACCGTAAATGCTGTCAACGCCTTCTCATGATACATAAACACTTTGCCGCCACCTGGGTATATCTGTCGCTTGAGCTGATGGGAACAAATGAAAGCAAATTCAAGTCGGCAAAACCGACGTGCAGATCACCAATAAGCAGTCGAGGCGTGTGGCAGTAGAGCGGTGTATGTAGTTGAAGGTTCAAATTCCTTCGAACCAATCACTCGTCCACAACGGGGAGGCTGTCCTCGAATACCTCTTTCTCCTGTGGCCACTCTAACCGGGGTAATAGGTTGTACCTCTTACCCCGTTCATTCTCTAGTTCTTTCCGCATAATCTCCATCTCCAACTTCCAGCGTGTTTCGAGCATCGATTGGCGCGCACGAAACGTCGCAGCCAGAGAGTCTTCTTCATCCCCAAAGCCCGACTCGAGATGCTCTATCTCCTTCACATTCTTCTCCCTCAGTTTTTCCACCTCGGATTCCTGTCTTTCTAGCAGCTGCTCCAAGGCCTTGGCCTGCCGATCCCGCAACACGTTGATCTTGGCCTGATGAAGTTGCTTCATGTTCTTTTCGAGATTATATTGTTGCCCAAGTTCACGCAGGTCCCTTTCGGTCACGACTCGCAATGGCATATCCGAATTTGAGTTATGGCCCAATCCATCGCAGTATGCTTCCATATGCTTTAGCCGTACTCGTACATGTTTTTCACTTTGTTCTAGCGTGTAACGCAACTCCATCTCACCGGCGACTTGTCTATCCTCGAGATTCGCAGACGTCTTGGCATGGCGTTCAAGCATCTTCTCAACGGCTGCCGATTGTTTTTCGACAAGCAGGTTCTTTTGCTGTGCGTGTCGTGTCCAAATGAGCCATTTTGATTTCTGTTCAAAGCTTCTGAATCTTTCCATCTCTCGAACGTGCTCGTCACGTAGTGCCTTGAACTCACGACAATTTCTTGTCCGTGCCTCAGCCTCCAGTTCCTCAGCTTCCTCTCTCGCCGCTGTCTCTTGTTTGATAGCTTCCTCGGCCTCAAGCGCCGCAATACGTGCCTGCTCTTCTTGCCTCCTTCGTTCCAGCTCCTCGTCACCATTACAGAAATTCGGACAACCAACAACAGGATCCCAAACGGCACCGCAAATATAGCAGAACTGAGCGCGGCACCTGCACGTCATATGAGTGCAACCATAAGTAAGCTCAACTAAGGTGCGGCACTTATAACACCTCCGCCAACCTGATCTCTCACCAATTTTCAATACAGCATCCAACTCCCAATCGTTTGGGCAGTCTTGACCAATAGGGTGAGCATCCTTTTTGCACATGACGCATACGCGCGTCCGACACTTGCGACACACGACTTTGAAGGGGTGTTTCGGATCGACTTTGGCACGTGGTGGAATAAATTCTCCACACGACGGGTTCGAGCAAAAGACCCGGGCTTCCCAGGGGGTACTGAATTGAAGAACCGCCTTCAAGAATCTGGTCTGCTCTTCTCGTGAGAGTATCGACTTAATGACATAGGTCGGTATGGGTTGCGTACAACACCGCGGCGGCATATTGGATTCTTCGGCCGTGGCTTGATTGACCATGATACGTAGACAGCTGTGACAGTAGCTGTGGCCACAAGGCAGCTTTTGCAACCGTTGTTTGGGTTGTATGTCTTCACGGCATGCACTACACGGGCTGTGAATTGTTAGTTGCCTATCTATGTCCCTCCTGTCTCACATAGCAATAGAGACTCACCTTATCACGGCTACGGTTTTCCTCCGTTCTCGTAGCTTTGAGATGCCTTCCCGAAGAAGCTTGTAGCTTTTCCTAGTGCTCACTCTAAAAACGCTCGGTGCTGGTTCAGCAATCGGGGATACCAAAAATTTGGACATGCCGACGTTCGGCTTAATATGGGACAGGTAGCTCTCATATTGCATGAATGTCAGTCCCTGTGACCGTTTCCTTGTGAGGACCTTGCCAGTATGGCCATGGCCATTGTTTGACGAATGCGAGGTCAGAGAAGTACTTGCAGACACCCGTGACCCTGTAGAAATTGTGCGCGTATGGGTGACATCTAAAGTCGCATTCGAATCGGCACCCGAAGTGTCGTGGTCGTCAGGCATCGAGTTGATCGAGGGTGGTCGGGTGAAAGAGATGCCAAGTTTTTCTGCCTTCGTGATGAGTCCTTCGAGATAGACCTCATAATTGTCGGTGGACGATTTGAACACCTCTTTCTGGTAATCGGCCTCTCTGAGCTCAGGCACAACGGTGGTGACACCGTGAGGCCAATCTGGGAACAGGAAGCTCCGGAGCTCCTGAGCCATGGTAGGAACCGGTTACGGATAGAAAGGAAAGAAGAAGAAAACTAGAATGAGAAGAAGAAACCCAAGCTAGGGTAGAATTCAAACAGCCCAAATCATCATCTGATGATCGGCCGGCACGGGTTAGTGCAGTGCAGTGCAGTACGGTGGACAGGATTGGGCCGAGTTGTAGAAACGTTATCAGTGGTGTACACACTATATACTAAGTACGTATACTATGTGCGATGTGCGGCATACCAAACAAAGTTGCAGGGGTGTTGGTGGTGTGGTTGTGCAGTGCGGGGCCGCGATAGTTTCCAGATCTCCTGCTAGTGGGAGCTTGTAGCGTCGATGACCCCTGGAGCGCAAGGCGGGCAAGCGAAGCCTGACTACTGTAGGCAGAGAGTGGGGAACGAGGTCAATGACGACGGAATTATTTCTACTTTGTTAGCGTGCAGTAGACCGAACGGAGACGACCCGATCGCTCCAATTCGTGCAACCCCCCAACGCGAAGGGCTGCAGGATCCGATGAAAAGGGACAAACGACAAGGTTTAGTGTTTGGTGAGAGAGTCAGTCCTGCTGCAGTAACAGACAGACAGACAGACAAACGTGTGGTGGATGCTTGAGTAATATGATATGAAGGCTCCGACACGCGCATAAACAAGATCAGACGAGAGATTGCGAATCCTTCTGCTTGAACGCTGAGCTCCAGCAGGTAGAGATGGTGAAGACGCCCTTGGGAGCCTCGGGTAACCCACTAATTCAAAGGGTGCGCGGCTAGCAATCTCCCGGTAGATTGGAATGCAACACATGCAGTACTCAACCTACTTGTACACGAGCTACCTAATGTATGTATGCACGAGTAGAGGTCATATGTAGGTAGCTGGCAAGTAACTTGTGAGGTTGGAGGGTTGGAGAGTTTCCGCGCTGCTGCAAGTTTGGATGAGATGGAGACTGGATGACGATACACCGTGGAAACTTGAAGTACAAATGAATACTACTCTACTCAGCAGAATTACAAGCCTAGGTAAGCAATCGTGAGTGCTGCGTGCCGGCGGTCTCACAAGCTTCAAAACGATTCCGGTCAACTTCTATATAAGGCGGTGGACGGAGTCCACAGGTAGACGAAGGTGACGCAGACAAGACTATGCGGTGAGGTGCTGTAGGTACCTTAGGTAGTATACTTAATTCCTACATGTAAGCCACATACGTAGGTACTTAGAGAAACCACAGTAAGAAACATCACATCGACCGATAGAAATAGGAGTGCAAAGCCACCACTGCAACACTTCTTAAGTGCCCTGGTAGAGGCAGCAGACAAACCACCTACCTACCTAGATAGGTAGGTAATCATTAGGCACGTTAGTTTGCATCATCAGTATGGGAGCGCCCTGCCCCGTTGCAGGGCTCTTCTCTGCTTTAGATGCAGCTCTTTTGGCAATTTGAATTTTTAGATCTAGTCGAAATGTCACTCAAAGGGCCTTGACCCTAAGACCTTTCATCTGCAACAGCGCCGATCAGTGGATCACGCGGCTAGAGGAGTGGGGGTTAATGGGTTTGCTGCTACTGAATACATGTCTTGCCGTACGGGCAAGCGGGACAGAAATTCCCGCCATTCCCAGCTGCCTTGGCGGTTTGCATCGCACTAGATTCAGTTACATGCTGTACCCGCCCGTCCTTGCCATTATAGGCATCTCATCTTTCATCCGTGAAATACATAGTATATAGACTGCACCTCCGCGCAGGATTCGTAGATTGCCCATCAACTTGGACACATTTCATGAGAGGTTGGGGTAATGTTGGGGTAGGTATATGCAACCCGAAGCCTACAAACGCCGCTCTGTTTGCAACTCTTTGCTCCTTTACCCTTTTTTCCCTGCTACAACATCCGACGGCGAAGGAAACTCGAACTACTGTGTGAAACAACCAATGCAGATAGCCGTTGAAGCCAGAGACATGCATCCTAACTTGCGGTGTGTCGATGAGAATCCTTCTATGTTCACTAGATGCCTATAGTATACATAGAAACTGGTCAAGTCTTTGTCCCAACTCAACTCGCTTGATTAGCCCTGTTAGCTTCCGCTTTCTTGGTATCTAGTTTCAAGCTTCTCGGTATCGAAACTATCTCACAGCGGACACGTTAGCAGCCTCCCAACATTGTTGTCTCGGAAGATCCCAGTAATGTAGCACGTGGCGCAAGATCCTGTGCGCTCCCGGATGTTACGCTGGTTTTATTTGATATTGGAGCCTAGGTGCTTCCAGGCGCCGGTGTCTCAGACTTGTCGGCATCGGTATATCATATACTTCCGCTTCGGCTCGGGTCCTGATGAGCAGACACCCGAATTCTGTATTTTCAGAAGTCTCGGTGCCTAGCTAATCTAAACTGGTAGGGCATGCTGCAACGAGTCTTAAGAAGCGTATTTGATCGATCGAAAACAGAATCTCGCTCGTTCTATATCGGATATAAGAGACGTTCTTAGACTAGGAACAGATATGCTGGGAACCTTGCTATACCAACTCGCGCAGATACGAATCCGTGTAGCGTGTTGCCTCCGCGTTCCAAAAAGAACCATGCATAGAAAAAGAACATTCTTCGATTCCATCAAGATGTTAACCACGTCCGATTTGATCTTCAGCACCACTGAGCCCATGGACGCACGGTTCCCTAGGGAGAAATAAGTATTAAGATAAAGACCATATGAAGACATATACGAGGTGTCTTTTCAACTCACCCCATTCCTCAGCTAATTGAGGGTATAGTAAGACTCAAACATCTGTTTGATAACATGAAGCGTCTCTACAAAAATATCCACAAGGAAGTCTGAGTGTAAATCTCCCTACTAACATCGGGGAAAAAATAGTGAAGGTCATGCGGGACGATATGATTTCAACTAAAGATGATATATTGCTACGGCATCGGATAACCAATAATACTTGCTAACTTGAGATGTTAATAACGAAACGAATAGTGTTATTCATACGCCCTCAGTTTTTCGATTTGTAGTCATAGTCGAACATACTCTAACACAGCCTATAGATAATGTCCTTACATACATCCAATTATACCACTTGGCAAGCAGGTTTCGGATGCTTGAGATTCCATCCCAGTAGTACCTTGAATGGCTCGTTGCAAGTTTAAGATAGCTCCTGTCTCGCCTCATGTAGGGAATTAAATGTCAAGAATATTAGCCTGGCCAGTAGAATCACAAAATTTCTATCACATTGTGACCTAAAATATTATACAAACACCAAGGGCGATGGTAGAAACACACAGACATGATCGTTAAGCTCTATTATTTAGTGTGGTGGACATCAGCTACTTAACTGTTGCTTAGGAGCTTTTCTACGGCCCACTTGACAGAGAAATTCCTGATATCCGAGTAGTGTTGCCCGACACCGACGAACAAAACAGGGACATTCGTAGCGTGTACGATGCTGACCAACGTTCCCACCATGTCACCCACTGTATCACACTTCGAGATGATGAACCCGTCAAGGTGTCGTCCAGGTCCGAATGACGAGTTGAAATTCCTGGCTTGAGCGACAGAGTCTGTACCTACAAGAGCCTAGTAAAACCGTTAGATAGAAAAACACGGGATCTTGAGGAGTGAAGGTACTGACCTCGCCAACCATCAATATCTTGTCCGGCTGGGCGAACTTGGCAAATTTCTCAAGCGACGACATCAGGCGTTGGTCATTGTGCCGCCGCCCCGCAGTGTCGATTAGGACAACGTCGTAGCCTTCATTTGCAGCTTCTCTTACTGCGTCCTTGGCTACAGTTGCTGCGTCGCCGCCGTATCCTTTCTCGAAGATCTCGACTTTACCACCTTCTCGTTCTGTTAATTCCTTGAGATTTCGCACATGGACCTTCAGTTGCTCGACAGCTCCCGACCGGAATGTGTCTCCAGCGGCGATGAGGACCTTGTACTTATTCTGCAGTAGAAAAAAGCAGATCTTAGACAAATTTGTCGACTTGCCCACGCCGTTTACACCCACGATAGAGATGACGTAGGGTCTGCGCTTGCGCATCGATGTCGCCGATGGTTTCGTGACGGCATCGATCTCTCGCAGGAGATCCAATGATGAGGTTGGTGTTAACATCTTGGTCAGCGAGGCCTCCATAGCCTTAGCTATACGCGAATCAATGCTTTCAAAACTCCCTGTCTTAACACCCAATAACTCCTTCTCGACGCCTTCGCAGAGGCGGATGGCTGCTTCACGAGCGACGTTTTTCTTGAGAAGATGGTCTTCCATCCCTTTCATGGCTTTGTCTAGGTCGTCCTTCGTCAAAGTTTTGCCGCCGACCACGTTGCGGAAGAGTCCACCTATTGTGCTCAAGCCCGAGCCAACAAGGCCTCCCCGTGACGTCGCACTCGAGGCAGCATTCTTCGCCTCGGCCGACTTCAGGATTGAATGTACTTCATCGCCCAAGTCTCTCAACACGAACTGACCTTTGGAAGTCGTTGTGCCCCAGCTTGTAGAATCGATTCCTTCGACAGCGGTCGATCGACCGACGGCTTCTATTTCGCTATCACTTGTCAGCGTATTCTGCGTGACAGAGTAATCTAACTGCACATCGTCTTCTTCATCGGCAAAACCGTCAGCGTCCCATCTCCGACCCTTCTTGGGCGCCTTCTTCCCCTTTCTCGAGGATGCTTCATCGCCTGATGACGCAGGCGCCGAATGGTTGTGCTGCATCTTCCTAGCCTTCCGAGACATACGTGGGCCATTTTTACCAACCAGCAAATGACTATTTCCACTGGGTGTTGAGGGGCGCGAAATATTGGACGCCGCAGCCGAGGTCGGCTCAGAAGGGGGCGAGACATCTTTGGTGGCGACAGATGGCTTTGTCCTTTGCTTAAGGCCCGGTGGAAGAGGTGGCTCGTCACCTAGATTCCCGGAGGTGGCCCCTTCATCAAAGTAGAGAGGTGTGTCTGCAGCATGCGTGGTCTTAGTAGTGCCCCGCGACTCGAGTTCTTGGTACTGCTGATCGAAGTATTCGTCAAACTTGTGGCAGTGTACGATCGTGGTGTTCGGCTTCTTTAACTGGTCTCCATAGAGATCTACAAAGATAGTCTTGAGATTGTCGACAAGCTTATCGATCCACGATAGGTGCAGCAGAGAGCGGTAGACAGCCTGGCGTTATGCGATGAGTACTTTTGACATGTCGGAATGTTCTATGTGCGGAGTGTCGACTCACAACAAAGATGATGCCTAGTTCCTTTACAAAAGTCCATTTTAGAGTATGCTGGTCGTACTTGTAGGGAGGATTGTTCGCGGTGGGCTGGTCGTCCTTTGCCCCAGCAGCAGCGGCCTTCTCCTCGATGAAGACGTTGCTGATGAAATGATTGACGATGGCAGGACTGATGGGCGCATAAGTCCGTGACCATAGGACAACACCCGAGGTGGTCAGAATCTCGAAGGTGTCCAACATAGCGCTCCCATGCAATATCCGAATTATCGTGGAGTTCGCAGGCACGGATCGCTTGATGGTGTGATTGGGGGACGGAAACAAATGCACGATGAGGTGTGATTTGAGATGGGAGCTTAGCATCGGCCCACACTCAGAAGAGACAGGTATGTCTGATACTGCTGGGGGCCCCGCCAAAGCTAATACCGTATCCACTAAATAGCCCCCACCATTCTTATGAGACTAACATAACCAAATCACGCACAGGGTGATATCACAAGGAACAGGTAGACAAAGGGACCTCTGAACAACAATTCTATATTGCCTAACTCGATTATAGGGCTCCTACTCACAATTGTGGCACATCTTAGTGAGTCACTGTTACGAGAAGCACTATTCCAGGCAGGCATTTAGACCTAGGTAGGTACATATTGTATAACTTTTTATCCCTGTCATACAAACCTCGTCATGCTTTCTAGTTCTTTCAAAGGAGATGTTCAGTCGGCTCTGTTAGTTGAAGCAGTGGAAAATAACTTTGTTAGAATGTGTCTAGCTTATGAATCGCTTTATAAGCGCTGGCCGACGAATCTGAACCTCACGCCAGACTATATCCGTCACAGTACGTACATAATAGCTGCAGACGGCCAGGTCGTTTGACTTAACAACGTTCTATCTTTTGATAGTGTTGTGCTTAGTGACAATGTCTAGAATAGGTACACTAAGACGACTATATAATAGCAAAACCTACATCAGGGTAGACAAAGAGGAGCGAAGCCGTTCAGACTTATCATTCGTGCGTCTCCCACTTGACTCAATAAGAAATTCTTCATTGTTCCCCTTGAATATATAGGAGACTTCGCATACAAATGTCGAAGACTTGTTATGGAAACTTGTAAGTTTGTTGGCTTTGTGATCTAAAAATAGAGTCGCCCATACCACCTCCCAACCAACTCACAGCGAATAAGTTTGACTTGTATTTCTGATCTCGCCCCTTCGCCATAATCAGCGGCAATAGGAGAGCCTCGCCGGGGTCCATTCCAGATTTCAATTCCAGACCCTAAGATCTAGACTACCTACAACCTATGAGGAGGATCGCTTGTATTACTAATTCATTACTTGTAATTCTTGCAAGTCATAGAATCGATCAATGAGCACTTAGGCCGCGAAGTCGTTGGAGAAATCGGCTAGGAGGCAACCTGCATAGTAAATATACTTCTTAGGCACCAGCAACGCAAAGAGCCCCTTGTAAATGTGGCGACTATGAAGCCTTATGCGACAAGTGACGGGTTATCTTCAATAGACATGGTCGACATATACCTAGCCCCTCGTTCAGAACCTCTATAATTTTAAGCCTAGCCAATATGCCCCCAATACCTACCTAAGTAGGTAGTAGAAATACAAATGAAAGAGCTTTCTTCTACTCCAACCGACTCTCTTCAAATCTACCGTATCAAACAGACACTGGCTCAAACGCTTAACACCGCAGCTAGTTACGATCAGCTCAGTGCAGCTCGCTCTCCATGTCGCCCCTCAACATCAAAACATGCATATCTTCATGCACCGAATTAGTCGAAATTGAGCGCGCTTGCCCCGAATTGCCTTACGTGGAATTATCGATCCCTCTCGATGCGCGGAAGATTGTATCGGTTACTTTTACGACTTTATCACGGGATCAAGGTGCTCGTCTCTTATTTTCATGATTAAGCAACTGCATCATCATATACCCGATGTTTTGGTTATCCTTTTGAGTTTGGAAGCGAACACCGAACAATCGGGTCGGAGGATGATCTTATTAATACAGTCATAGGTTGGGCTACCGAGAAAGGATACTCATATTCGTGGTTCGATGCTGTCGTAAGAAGACCAGGGAACCAAACCGACCTGCCAGTGCTGCCAATCTGCTCGAACCGTGCAGCCGACCCTCGATTTTTTGAGCAGAAGATCCGCTGGGACTTTGGGTCTGAGTCTCGGAACCGTTATTGGATTCAGTCTCTGCGTCCAGGAGACATCATTGGCATACTACCACGCGCGGTATACCCTCAGAGGGTTAACATCATTCGCGAAGCCAGCATCGCGCTCGAGTATGAGGTGGATGACGAGGGGAAGGCAGAGCTCGAAGAGTCGACGCAGGAAAAAATAGAGTCTCAGACAGCAGTGGCCGAATGCGGGCATGTGAAAATTTATACAAGACCTCTTGACTCGGATCGATTCGAAATCCGCCTCTTGGTCATCCAACCAGGTGGCCTTGGTGATCCACTTAAGTGTAGCTTTCATTACACTTATCTCATCAGAGATGGCTCACCTCATTGTCCGTTTGATAGCCTGTCGTATTGCTGGGGCAACTCTTCTGATATTGCTCATATCCTGCTGGATCCAGATTATGACGGCGACGTCAGCCAGTCCTGGAATGGCCGCGAGTTCCCAGTCGGACGCAACGTGGAAACCGCTTTGCGAGGTCTCCGAAGCAAAACCAAACCGCTGAGGATATGGGTTGATGCTGTCTGCATCAACCAAAATCATCTTGATGAGAGATCTGGGCAGGTCAAAATAATGCGCCTGATTTATTCGCAGGCTACAACTGTCCATATCTGGCTTGGCGAGGGAGATTTGTTAGTCGAGACGGCTGTGTGCGTCGTTCACAACCTCTATAATTATATGTACGGCGATTGTCCCGGAGGCGATGGGTGTCAGTGCACTGCCGTCGGCATTTCAAGACACGGCGTCGACGCACGAGATCCCGAGAACAGAAGATTACAGAGGGCCAACACAAGCAACCAGACCCTTGTTGATATGTTTTGGGCGGCCACGAAAGCCTCTTTTAGCCCGCAGCTGAATCAGATCTGCGAAGGCTGGTACAATGGTGAATTGTTGGCCATGATGAGCGTCCTCTATCGGCACCCGTGGTTTACCAGAGTTTGGGTGTTACAAGAAGCCATTTTTGCCCAAAAGGCTTTTATTCGTTGGAGCGCCGAGGCGATCCCGTGGTCAGAGATCATCAAAGTGAGCGAACTACTTTGCCAGCACAGAGGCGTGGCGCCGCATCTCAAATGGGGAGGGTCCTTGGCTCCGGTCTGGAGCCAGTTGTTAACGAGCGTTAGAACCCAGAGCGTTCTGAACGAACAACCCGGGGGCTCGAAACTGTCGTCACCAATGCCCAAATCACAGTCAATTGGAATATTGGATATCTTTATCGGAGCTCTTAGTATGAAAGCCACTGACCCTAGAGATAAGCTCTTCGCACTCTTATCCTTCTTCCCGTTTGCAGATAGTCGAATAGACATGGAGAGCCAACCGCGAGAACTCAGATTGCTTATAGAGCCCAACTACGCTAAAAACATCACCGTTGTTCTTGCCGACTTCACGAAGTGGTGGATCGTAACTCATAGATCCCTCGCAATTTTATCGTACATTCATGCGAACCCGGCTCGGGCGTGGCGAAGAATGGCAAGAGACTCCACGAGCATAGTAAACTCACGCCTCCCCACTTGGGTTATTGGTACTGAAGGACGTAATTGGTGGGCCCGAGCAACTCTTGAGTCACAATTCTCGTTCCGTGCTACAGGAACCACGAACCCATCCATTCGCCTAGATTACGACGACAACGGGAGTTTGTATGACAACGCACAGCCCTTGAAGCTTAGGGTCAAAGGACTTTACATTGCTTCAATCTCTAGAATTGGCCACTACCCGGTTGAGTTTCTCTCCCCTTTCTTAGGTAAGGAAGCTGCTCAGACTGGCGAAAGGGACGGCACAATAGGGGCTGTATTCGATCGAATCCTCGATCCCTATGGGTGGACCTCCTTTTGGTCGCTCCAAGAGAACCCAGTAGAGTTCCCCAAGCACAAAATCGATCTTGATGGATCGAGATCTCGGTATCATGCCCACTTAATCACGCATTGGCAATATAGTGATCGAAGGAATATTCTAGCAATGACTCCCTCATCTGACAACGGTGATGGTGGTACAGGGTGGAAGCTACGAGAGACTGACAAACTCCCAGTTTGTCTCGACCCCTGTTTTTTCTTTAGTCACAACGGTTACCATGGTTTGTGTCCATGGACAGCACGAGAGGGCGATATTGTGGTCCTACTCGATGGCGGGAACGTACCTTACCTCCTGCGGCCAGTGGGCAAGAAGACGATAGAGAACGAAAAGGAGGCCCAGATCGAGGAGTTCGAGCTTGTTGGCGAATGTTTCGTTCAAGGCATTATGTATGGGGAGTTTTTCGAGGGTCAGGAAGAGAAAGAGAGAAAAATATTTGCACTTGTGTAATGATTGCTGGCCAGTATTCGATATTGTCTGGTCACCGGTAGGTCTACTATTGGTTTGGGGAGTTTGGATACCAAGTATGTCAGTCAACAAATTGGGTAGATGATTGATTTTAGCATAGGCAACTTAATTCACAAATATGAGTGCTCTTAATCCTCTGACAAGTATTCCGAATAAAGGCAACACGATGAGAAGGAACAGATGTAGATATCCTGGAAAATAGCCTCGGCGGATTGGCCCCTATTTGAAATGGGTGGACACACTCAGCATATTGTCATATCTGGCGCACTAACTCATCTACTCGACGCTCCGTTGATTTTATTTCGTAGGGTTTCCTTGCGTTCGTTGCCATACCATTTGCATTGTCGCGCTTGCATCAAGAGCCCACAAGCCGGTACCGTTCCTATAACGATAAACTCATCCAGCCCGATTTTATAACGCCAAGACTAGGGACTGACCCCAGACGCCTTCTTGAGACTCCACACCGAGCGTTCAATAATGCAATCCAAAAATTTCCCTAGCTTTAAGGACATTCACTTCAATTGCGCAGTTCTGCTAAGGGAGCGGAGCCAATGAATGAGGGTATGGCATCAGCACTAGATACATTTACTGTCAACTATATGATACTGTTGTACTTTAGACCCAGCCAGAATCAGAGTCGCATTTATGTATATGTACCTAGGTATATTAGGGTACAGATCCACTAAATCACCCACACCATTCTCATCAGATTATCTCACCGAGTCTTGAGCCTGCCCCGTCTCCAGGAGCACGATACCATTGCTCCTTGAGACGCGGATCGGGATTCTCTAGCCTTTCGCCATACTAGAGCCGGAAATCGGCGCGGGGTCCGTGAATCGCCTCGAATAGGGATGCCGCATCTTTAGCAGAAACGGAATTCCGCACGAGCTAAAGCGAATTCCAAATGGTGATGGCCTGTCTAGTTTCAAGTATCCCAGATTGTGGCTAAGATAATGCTATGAGTATTTAAGACTGAGTCATGTACATATGTGGTCATATCAGGTTATTTCAGCTCGCTCGTATTCGCCTAATCTCATATAGGACACCGAGACAGCAATATAAAAGCGAAACATAGATCACGTCAAGCAAATAGAATATGCTTAGTGGGTAAGTTCTCCATGTTCCCCTCAATCCTATACGAAATAATGTAAATCTTTGGATACCCACTCCGATTAGATTCCCGACGAGGAGTTGGTCGGGAAGTAAAACGGATAATATATAAGTTAGTAAAAGACTGTGCAAACGTAATTTATTCTATAAAAGCAGATGAAGAAGGGTAATGCGCAAACATTAATGGGACATGAGGTCGCCAAGGGAGTGGTAACTATTGCAGTGTCTGTCACGGAACAGAACTGCAGCTCTAAACCACGACACTACCAAAAGGTAGAACGTTATCAAGTCGGAGACTTGACCATTTGTAGTCACCTATATAGTTGGAGCCGTGACAGTGTCTTGATTTTTCAACCCTCCGTAAACCAACATACACTCAAGATTTGACCGAATTTCCGAATTCCTGTTCTTAGTATGCCCAATATTTCCCAATTTCTCGAAGATCATCAGCCAAGCCGGCTGGGTTATCCAGTCCAGGAAAATGGCCACCAAAATCTCGGACTTCAGATAAAGTTAGCCGACGTCTACAGTGTAGTATAGTAAGAGGCCATCATAAAACTCACACTTATAATACACCAAATTCCCGACTGCAGCAACATATTCCTTTGGCCAGAACCCAATGTTATATTCAAACGTGGTATAGAGGAGAGGCGCATCAGTGGGTGCTTTCACGTTGGTATAATCGCTCTGTCTGAATCCATTCGGGTTCTGATTATAAATGTACGCCGATGAAACAAACGTCCTGGTTAGGTAATAGAGTGATACTTCGCGTAGAATCTCATTATGCGTCAAGACAGAGGGGCCAGTTCCTTGTCGTGGATCAGACCCTATACTATTGTGAGACACAAACAGAGCGATGGCTGAAGGTGGGTAAACTGACAAATTATAAATTTCGCGCCTATCCAAGCTAATTGGCCGACGGGATTGTCATACAGAGCGAGACCAATGTCGTTGGGCTGTAGCGTGTCAGAAAGCAGACAGGTCTCAAGTATAGAGAGAAAGAGAATAGCCATACCTTGGTGGTCTGTTCAGAGAAATACCCATTACCGGCCATTGCCCAGTCGTTGCCTCGCTTCTCAGTAACTACCTCTCCTGGGGACAGAATGATATTCTTTGCTGTTATATCCGCAGGAGTGGGTGGAGCAAACGGCAAGAAGTTCAGGTGGGTAGCTCGGACTGTCGTGTTGAACTGCTCGTACATGGAGTACCCTACATCTGAACCCCAGTCGGTTCCGTGGACAGCGTAGCGTTCGTACCCCAGGGCTTGAGTCATAAGCGTATTGAACACACGAGCTGTATCTTGGGCGGTCCAAATTTTAGTCGGAGGATCAGATGAAAAGCCAAAGCCGGGAAGCGATGGTATCACCACGTCAAACGTGGTGTTATTCTTTCCTTGCGGCTGAGATTTCGCCAATAGATCTATCAAGGGCGCCATTTCGAGAAATGTACCTGGCCAACCATGCAGCAAGATTATAGGAATTGCACCTGTACTTCCAGATACCTCGTGAACGAAGTGCACTGTAATAGTCAATAGTCAGTAATTCACTTTCTTATTCGGGAATACAGAGTTTCCAGGCATGGATATAACCCGGCCAGAAAACATCTACCCTTGCTCGTGTCCAAAGAATGACTTGAAATATTGCTTACCATCTATCCCTTCAATGCTGACAGTAAATTGATGTAGTCTGTCACGTAGTAAGCTTCAAAACTTTCAGACCCCATTCTTGGAAAGTTTTCATACTTATTGATAGAAGCCTGTTCCTCGTCCCAATCGAAGCTAGTGATCCATTCATTCTTTAAGTCCTTGAGTGTCTGGAGCGGAATTCCAGTCGATAGGGTATCGTTAGTGCCTCCACGAGCCGCCACATAGTCGGATGATGGAAGTTGAGTGTTGCGAATCAAGTCGAGCATGTGTGGTACCCGATCTGATAGATTAACTTGAAATGGTTTGACTTGAAGTTGTTTGGTTGGAATCGCATTAGTAGGCAACCCAAACAGGGTTAAACCCGAGAGCAGAAGACTTAACATCCGTGTTGACATACTGGAAGCACAAGAACTTGGTAGAAGTCGTGAGCGACTCTTGACAGAATGTTAGTGTGTAAACTTTAGGAGTATCCGGTCGGCAGGCAGAACATATATATATCTTCTTTGAAGTTAATTATTAATGTTAAGATCAGATTGATAAGCCTTGGAATGATATATGTGATAAGCACCGCGCATGAGAAATTTGTAAGCTACGCCCTATCGTCAACAACGTAGGTAATATAGCTGCAATACTTATCACGTCCACACACATCTCTAATATGGTAGCCTAGTGATCCTGGATTGTACAATAGAACTAATGCCTAGGAAACCATGTTAAAGAAGACCCTAAGCGATCTTCCTCAGCATCTCTTTTCAGGGATTATAAGATGAGTAATCTTCCATGATGGTGTGACTTCGGACCCCCTTTACGTGTCTAGATTTTAAACCGTCCTAGGTATAGTCTTCGTGGTAGTCATAGTCACTATTACAAGTGCTTATGAACCAGGCGCTTGGAACAGATTCATTATAGCAATATTGAACACTCAAGACGGACTCTGCTGACTTATTGTGGTGGTGTGGCGATCTCACCGGTTTTGCCTCATCTACGAAATTCTAGACTCTCCAGTCAATTCTTTCTGCTTCTGAGACTTTCACCCACATATCCTCCTCGATGAAAACGATATAACTACGAGATTTCCAAGGATTCGTTGGGCTAGCCACTTGGAAATCGAAGGCGCGAAGTAACTGAGCGACTTACTTTAGTCAAACCGCAGAGCCTTCAGGCAATATACGCACGTACCTCAAAGCACACCTTGTTTAGTTCCATGAATGCTACTGGTTTCCCCGAGCACTGGAATCTACCGTAACCAAATCCGAGTTCCACCAATCTTTCCATTTCCACCCTTTTTTGCTCGTCAGCCTCTGCGAAGCGTTCCGGGCGGAAAATGGTTGCATCATCGCCAAAATAGGCAGTCGACGAGAAAAGTGCAGCAGTGTTCATCCCAATTGCCGTACCGCCCGGGATGAACTTTCCGTGAATCACATCACCTTCTGGTGGAACTGATTTAGGATAGAGGCCGGGTGCAGGCGGACGCATTCGGAGACCCTCATATACAACAGCCTATGAATGCATCAGCTATGATTTATATATACTGTTTGCAAACGCACTTGGAGGTACGGGAGCCGCTTAGCTTCTTCGAGTTTAATGGGACTGGAGACCTTGCTGTTGATCACAGCGTCACGTATTTCTTGCTTGAGCTTATTATATACTCGAGGACAGGTCATGACATGAAGCATGGTGATTCGGATAGCCGAGGCCGTTGTATCGGAGCCCGCGATAATCATGAAGAGACCTTCCATTTCAGCTTGATCTTGGGTCAGACCATTACGCATCCACGTGCCCTATGTAAACTTTAGAAGAAATTTCCATCGCTGAAAGCGTTTGCGAAACTTACTAAGAGATCTCTCTGGGGCTTTGCATCTGGGTGATATCTCTTGCCGACATATTCTCTTGCCACTCTATGAGAGTGATTAGCAAGGGTGCGCGAGCAGCTGGCGTGTATCACTTACCCCATTAGCTTCCCCATACCTTTTTTGTCTGTTACTGACGGTCCGAATAATTTTAAAAACCAAGGAGATAGCATAATACTTCGGATAAGAGGGACGTCAACCGTCACTCCAAGCTTTGGCCAATTTTCGCGGACTTCCCTGAGAAAGCTGTATAGATCTTTGTTGGCTTTAAGGTATCCGTATTCTTGACCGAATGCCACTTTCGTGATTACATCCATGGTGAGGTAACTCATTAGGGGCGCCAAGTCGAGAATACAACTAGAGCCACTGCTGGCATCATTTGACAAATTTCCTCGAATGTTCTCAATTAGTGCCTTCACTTCCTCGTCAACGCCGGGTTCGAGAAGTGGAACCTCACGCCCACCAAATGTGCCTCCTAATCGAGACTTCATCTTATCGTGTGCTGGCAAATCCAGAGTAGTGAACATAACATCGTGGTACGGATTGAACCTAGTCCCTACGTACCAAGGGTCCTTGCCGTATGAGCCCCTCACAGCACTGGCTCGTCTTAAAATCTCTGCATCGTTTGTAGTGAGCTCATTTGGACCGACCCGGACGAGCGGGCCATATCTCTTACACAGGTCTCGGTGGACATAATATTGTCGCCCCCCCTGTGCTGTCCGAGCCAGCCACAGGTATGAAAACTTCGCCAGGAACGGCCCCGGAACATGTCGCAGTCTGTACCAAGTTATAACCGATGAGCTCAAGTACCATAACAAGAAGCTGCCCAATATCAAGCGAATGAAATCTGTTGCCGATAGTGTTTCCGTCAAGAATGACATGATGGCTAAGCATTCTTGACCCGGAGACGCATGTTGCTGAGGGAATAGATTTGGCCGAGATGGTGGGCTTGAAATACATGAATTTTTGAACGTGTTACTCGAACAGTCGCATTGATGACCTAATGTCGCCCCGAAATTCCACGATCGTCTATTCCTTGCATAGCGGGCAAGGCAACGATTGGCAGTAATTCTAAGGGGGGTATGGCTCTGTGATGCTACCTGCCCAAGCAGACAGTTGCAACAAGCTAACAGGGATATGATCGGGATTTCCTCTGTTATAGCCAAGTTCTGTGTGTATCAACATGACGAACCAGATGGCGTTATTAGACAACGTAATAGAAGTATAGGCAGTAATCATGAGTGTAGCAATAGCTTGAGCTTAAATACTCAATTGTGGTGATCTTCTTCGGCTAATTGGGAAATTTGTGGTCTTTATGCCTACTTGAAGCTTCGCGTATAATAGTTGCCAACCCTTCGCTTCTAATTGCCAGCTCTGCAGGCAAACTAGAGTCTCACACACATATGACTTTACACATAGTATGCATGACTCCAGTCTTATATATAACTAAATCCGGTAACGATATGGTCGTAATGAGAGACTCCATCTTTGCATCCCAAAGTTTCCAGTCCTACAAGCTTCAATACTAAAAGATTTGTATGCAAAACCCCTTTATGGTATCAACATTCTATGTTATTTTTCAATCCAAGGGGCGGTAGACCCAGCTTCTTGGCCAACAGCGGCGATTGCGACGCGGTGTTACACAGGCTAACCCAATGTACCATGACTGCATTGCATATCTGAGAGGAGCCGCCGATATCATGTGAATATGAATAATCACATGAAGTGTCAGATCGTAGAATTAGCTACCTGTGTTTGTTTGACTACATAAACAAGCAACACGGAGCGAGATTTCCATATATTGACCTAGATCGCCGCCACGGCTGAAAGGAAGGACTAGGCCTATATAGACCTCTTGACGCCCTAGAAGATTATTTCAATCCCAATATCCTTCCAGAACCAAGAAGCAGCTTCACTGGCCCCCAGACAAATGCTAGAAAGTTGGTGTTGTTGAGAAATACTTCGATCACCTTGCCTAACTAGTTAATAGTGCCCAAGGAAGGCATGACCCTACTCAGATGCATCATCTTCTTTCGTGATCGCTGATAGGCCTGAATGGCAAGAATCATGACTTTGAATAGCACTTTTTCGGACGGCTTGAGGCGACTAGTAGATGCATCTAAGGCTTTCTGGAAGCCATTATCGGGCGGCAATGCGGCCATTTCCCTTTGCTCGCTTAATCAGATTATAATTGTTGATCGTAAGCACTGGTCTGAGAAATCAAGAGTTAAATTTAGGATTAACGATGGGTAGGGAAAAAGCCAATATCATTATTATTCAGTACCGTCACGCCAACCCCGAGAAATCTTTCAAGATGATGTTGCGCCTATGAGGGGAATACACAGCTGCTTGCGGCTGAAAGTAGTAGGACTTTGACAAATAGCAATAAGAGAGAAGAAATGCTACGTAACATATGCATTTACGCGATGGGATTCTAACGCATCGACAGACACGATGGCGCAGCCGTCAGTCTGCAGGCCAGCCTAGCAGTGACTGAACAGAATTTGATTGCTGCCGTTAGATAGACCAATCTTTCAAGAGAAAACTAATATAATTTCAACCTATGCGTATATTTGGCGTAGAGATGCAATAGCTGCTAAGCTACACTCATGTACAATTACCACGTCACGAAGCAATGTTTAACAATACCATACCTTGCCGAGGCTCTACAGCACCAGGAGAACTATGGAATTTCTCGTTATGATGTTTTGGACAAGTCAGCAATTGCAATCACTCTCCTCGTGGTTTTAGACGGAAAATCTAACGCAAATAAAGGCCGACTATGCCAGTCACAGAATACAGCACTGAATGGGGGAATTTCCTAGAAGAAATGATTCTCACAGACTTCCACGTCCAACAAGTTTCTTCGAAGGCGCAAACCCTACCATAGACTTCGACAGCCTCGGATATTCGTGGGGAAGCATTCAAGATGGGCCGAACATTCGTTTCAGCTAGAGCAGAATGACGACAACTTTCTATACAATTTCGAGGCGGAGACTTTAGCAGTAGGAGGTATTCGATTTTGCTGCTATGGTATGGTATGACAAAAATTCCAGTGAAAGCTTCGATAATAATGCGCTAGTTTGAAATCGTTCCGATTTAGATACCGAACGTTTTAATTACCGTATTCGACGTCGTTGGGGGCTCTCCAAGCTATAAACATCCATGTGGCTACAAGCACTGCGAAGAGTGCATTACGCTGAACAATAATGAGACTGACATACAACTTCGTATTTTCACAGCGCCATACCTTCTTTGTAGAACTCCAGTTGGGAGAGGAACGCCTTAGCAGTCACAGGAACAAGAGCATGCTACTAGCGACTACTTCTGTCCCACAGGGTTTTATTCGAAGATGGAAGCCTTAATGGAGGATATACAGAGAACTTCGGGTGTCGGAAAGAGGTAAAGTACCATAGACACATGTTGATCTCAAAGCTCGAATTGGCATATAGCATTGTCTTTTCTTGTTGGACGAGGACGCAAGTGGATACTGCACCAAAGGATTGACGGCAACCTGGTTCTATCACAACGGCAGTATAATATGGTCAGATTTGTCAACGATGAGCGCTACTCTGCGCTCTTGATGATTACCGGTGTCAGCGCATTTGGGTACAGAATTCCCGCTGTTATTCACCCACAACAGGCGGCAACAAGGATTAACGACTCATAATTAGACTCAATCTCACAGCAGCAAATCATGTGTACATTTTGGAACCGCAATGGAACCCCAGCATGAAGAGCCATGCTATAGGCTGAGTTGCGAGGTTGGGCCAATACAAGCTAGTCTTTGTCACTCGTTATCTCGTTCGTGGAACTGTTGAGGCCGTACGTCCAGCATCTAGCGATATCAATTATTATACTTAACATTACTAACCTAGCTTGAAGAAAATGCACTCGCAGCAGATTAGAAAGCTCGAACTTGCGAAAGTAGGATTTCAGACTGATGATTCGCCCCGTTCAACTTGATAGTTGAGGAAGAAGATCATAGATAGCAAAACTCACAAGAATAGGATTACATGAAGAGGACGTATTTGGCTCGGAAAGACTCCCAGTTCGTCTTAGTAGGCTGTTTAAACTTGACGTTAGGTTCTCTACTTACTACCTGACTTCCTAAGTAAAAAGCATGCCACAAGAAATATAGAAACAAACAAAAATAAATGTCATAGATATTGACAAGATAATTTGAACAGACAGCTCGTTAACTTAAACGACACCTTGGTGGATGGAGTTAATTGCGACGTTGCGCGCCAGATGGCCTCATGCAATCTACGAGTATATGCATTAATAGAGCATACGAGGTCCATTCCAGGTTTTTGCATGCGCAAGCTGCTTGTTAGTGAAGTCAACCCACCAGCTCGCTTTCATACCTACCTACCACAGAGAGCCTTGACCAAGACGACTAAACAACACGTCGCAACACTCTATCTCGCGAAAATCACAATCACAACAAGCTATTGTCCATGCGCGCCTGCGCCATCCCCATTGCTTCTTAAATCCGAACAGCAGGTTTTTCCTCCACCGTATTATAGCGTCATCTCCCGCACCACACTCAAACACAGTAAACCATCCAAAATGCAACGAGCAAGCTACGCGCAGTCGCCGCCGCTACATCACCCCGTCCCACAACACGTTTCTACCGTACCACAGCTGCGATCGCCGCCGCCGCCGACATCGTCCCAGCCTCAGCCGCATGGCTCGTACGGAAACCCCTACCAACAGGGCACCCCCGCCGCCGGCGCCGGCAGCAACGTCTTTGGCGCCTACGGGAACTTCATCAATGACCCGATGGCTGCCCAGTTCGTCGGCCAGGTCGGCCAGAATGCTTTCAAACATGTCGAGCAGAACGTGAACCGATGGGTCAACTTCTCCGCGCTGAAGCACTATTTCAACGTCACCAACGGATACGTCATCAACAAGCTGTTCTTAGTGCTATTTCCTTGGCGCCATAAGCCCTGGTCGCGGAAGCAAGCAGTCGGCCCCAGCGGCCAGGAAGGATGGTACCTACCCCCGAGAGACGACATCAACAGCCCGGATATGTACATTCCCGTCATGGCTCTCGTCACCTACATACTCCTGTCGACGCTCCTCGCGGGTCTCAGAGGCCAATTCCAGCCAGAGCTGCTGGGCTATACCGCTTCCAAGGCCGGCGTGGTTGTCATAGTCGAGATTCTTCTCCTCAAGCTCGGGTGTTATTTTCTGAGCATATCCAACGAATCGCAGCTCCTCGATCTCGTGGCGTACTCGGGCTACAAATTCGTCGGCATCATCGTAACGGTAGCCATAGCAGAGCTTGTCAATGGTGGAAAGGGCACAGGAGGTTGGGTTGGCTGGTCCGTCTTCTTATACACCTTTCTCGCCAACTCTCTCTTTTTGGTAAGTTTTATAGCATGTGGCATAGCGTTGTCGTCACTAAAAGTGGTCTCATCACTAATACTCGACCCAGATGCGATCTTTAAGATATGTCTTACTCCCAGAAAGTTCGGGAGGCGATGCAAGAGGACCGATGCAGACGGATTCGAGGACGAAACGAAGCCAAAGAACGCAGTTTCTCTTCGCATACTCATACTTGGTGCAGCTGATGTTTATGTTCATACTGTGTTAAACGTTAGAAGATGGGATAAAACGCTTTTATCCCTTTTTAGAAACCATAGGCAAAGGAAAATCAACCGAATTTTATGCACTTTAATCACCTATGCATGGATCTACCAATATTGGGTATGACGTAGGTAGACAGGCTCGTAGAAAACTGAGTCCGTCCGCCTTGGTTTGAGCACCTTGGCATTTGGTAAATACCTACCGTCCTTAGGTTCATACTTAAGGTCGAGTACAGTAGGTAGGTGGTATTTAGCTTTTGTAGCGTTATACAACGATCTCCTATAATTCGACTTCAGGGCTTCACCCCTCTACCACCACCCCACACCTCCTCAAACTGACCCCTCCCTTGCCCTCTCCAGCCACAATTACTGGAAAAGTGTCATAACAATATTGCATCAGCAACGCTTGGTTGATGAGATGTTAACACGTTTGATCTTTCACCATATCCAACCTTGGTGAATCCTATCGGATTTGCGACAGGCAGCAGTCAACACTTCATTTGTAAGCAAGTCTGGATACTCTGCTTGTATGTAGGTAGTCAAACTGATGCAGCATTTTATTTGCCAGTGCACTTACACAAAGCTTGCTGCTCTATATAAACTCCCTCTCTTGTCCCTGTAATAATTGGAGACAAACTGTGACTGTCTGCATCAGCCGCCACGTATTTACTGGACTTAATGTGAGTTATTATTCTTCCTCCCTTCCCCGTCCATGTTGGGCACTGGCCTAATCAGCTAGTGCTTGTTACCTGAATTGTCCACCTCAAAATAGTATCTCATTGACTTTGAGAATACCATGCCAACATTATCAGCTCATATACAGTCTATTAGTAGCACTTGGATCGACTACCCTTCTGCTTCATCCTCTATCTAACACTATGGCATTACCGCCTATCGTATCGGCTACTCTTCAGTCGGCTGTCCTCGCTGGGACCTCCAATATACTGGCACAATGCCTAACAGCCTATCAGACCGACGTGTGTACCCAGATATCTCCTGAAAACTCTACAATTACAGCACCTGTCTTCGCATTGCCCGACTCCAATGCAAGAATCAATTCTAACTCGACGACTTAGAAACCGGTCGTGTTTGACCTGGTACCCATTTTCCAATTCGTGCTATATGCATTTCTCAATGTGCCACCCAACTTCTTGTGGTATGTGAGATTCACACTATATGAGTTTTACCATGCTTTCTACCAACCACCAACGCCTTCTCTCTTTTACACAACGCCATCGTTCTAATCCTCGTATAGGCAAGAATTCCTAGAATCGACCTTCCCGGCCTACTATGTAGCACCCACCCGTGCTGCTGTGAAGTCGGCAGCAGCCGATGACGAGAAGGAGCTGGACAAGGAGGCTAAGGAGGGGAAACTAGTTGAGCCCAAACTGAACATCAAGAACACCGTCATCAAGCTGGTCTTGGATCAAACTATCGGTGCCGCGGCCAATACTTTCCTCTTCAGTCTCTTCATCCACTCTATTCAGGCTGCTATGCCGCGACCTCTGGGCACCGCACTTAGCAACCCCGACAAGAGCCTGCAGTACCTACTATCTCGTGGCGCCATCGACTACGGGAAAGTGAACTGGAATGTCGTAGTTGCGAACAGTAAGCGCGAGTTTATCCCAATCGTCGTTGCTGGGTGGAAGCTCTGGCCGTTTGTCAGCTTAATTAACTTCGCTTTCGTGACGAGTATCGAGGGGCGCAATCTTGTCGCTAGTGTTGCTGGCGTTGCTTGGGGTATCTACATGAGCCTTGTGGCAGCTCAAGGTTGATCTTTGCTCTACTACGGTTTCTCGCTATTTGGTACAGCACCCGAGACACATGTCTCACCTCGAACAGTTGTTTTTGGCACTTATACCTACTCTCCATGAAAACGTTTGCGTCTGTTGAGCCCAGGTCTGCTGGTTACGGGAGATTATGACAAGCATATAGACACCGGTAGGGAAATGGTTCATGGTAAGCTCGCTCTTGGTAGATGAAGGAGGTTCTCATGGACTACGCTGCGAATGATCCATACATCGGATGCGATTCACTTAGCTACTTATGGCTTTCATTCCTCATTCTATTGTTAGACGTGTGAGTTGGGCTGCAACATAAATTTGTGCTAGTTTAGAGAAACTCTGGGTTTGGTTACTCACACATTTCCACCAAGACCACGAGATAATCAGATTAAATTCATGTCAAACGCTCAACTTCACCAATTCGCGAACCTCCCTTTGTTCCGCGAACACCGAGAGCGGTGAAACAAAAGAGAGTGCACTTACAAAGCTTTTACTACCATCAAAGAACCTAGAAGTTCAAGAAGTCTTTGATTCGAACGAACAAAGAGAAACATCATGCTCCATACGATGCACCCCCACAGTCGAGAGCTTCACACATGTTCGCTCAAGCTCGTGCCAAATCAACATGAGAAGTCAATGACAGATACGAGTCATTCAACCTGGAGCACACAACTCCAGTGTCGCACACAGTACCGAGGGGCATCAGGGCCGTCGAGACCAATTAGGGCGCGTGACTCACATTATCGACATTCCGATCGAGGAGATCCCAAGCACAGCCGACCTCGCTTCCCTCGAGAGTTTATAGTCAGTCTCATAGCCGGAGCTCGCGATTGACGACGGCCATGCCCGGCCACAGATCCCCCAGAACGCCGAGGACTCCGCGACGCTCGGCTCCCTCCCAGGCGGATATTATCCAGCTATGCGAGATCACGGCACACCGGATTCTACGTAAGGGCTTCATAATCGAATACTTGAAGCCCATGACGAGCATCCAAGTCGGCCTGGAGAACGATACGGGTGTTGCTCTCGTAGTCTCGGCGGGAAGGAAGAGCGTTCGTGATATCCGCCATACAGATCCCGGCATCACGGACGGTATATTAGATATAGCTAGTCAAGGACGTGAGTCGCACCCCTTTCAAAGGCTATATTGTATTTTCATAATTCCTTCGGCCTGTATTGGATGTGTTATGGTTCTGTTATGGTTTGCTCATTGCCTTAGAGCTTTGACTTATCCTTTACAGATTTCCCCTAGAAATCAATGTGTGTAATGGTAAATAGAAGCTAACCATGTGCATATCAGTGGATGGAAAGATGATATTATATGGGGTTGCGTTTCATTTCGTGACTACGTAAAAAGTAGCTTGACGATAGACCTGAAGTTGAGTTGGACATGACAACCATACACTAAAACAGTTGAGATTGGACGGAATGCTATTCGAGAGTGTCTTCTCGACCGCTCAATAGCTGTCGGGCGGAATTGGCTTAATCACGCGCTCAAGTTATAGGGGGTAGCTCGCGCACCCTGGCGCATCTATATTAAGAAGTCTAGCTATACAAGGACTTAGGCCTTCAAAGCCAGTTACTAGGAGCTCAGAAATCAATTACGTTGAGTCCTGGGTTCTTATACTTCCACCAAGTAGTGATATATATGTGAACCATCTTCGTCTTTATTTAAGAGACACATAGTGAAGTTTAAGGTTTCCGATTTTTGTACTTATTAAGTACCGTCGCTAGTTTATGAGTACAACAGTTGCAATCTGTTGAATATTGATGGGGACTTTCTTTTTTAGGTCAAGTATTTAAGCTACAATGAATAAGTAAGAAATATTTTAATAAGCAACCCTGTGAAATTATATATGAGTGACGCTCAGCGTAACTTAATACTCTACTTATCTTACGCTCATTCCCCGCCATTCATCCGCCTTTATTGATGCGACGGTTCACATTGAAGCATGCTTGGGGTGTGAGAATGATATCTCCGTCTATTAAGGCGTTGTGTTTTGTCCATTGCGGCCCTAAAGTGGGCGCAGCGGTGTTTCGGAATGCGGGCTCCCGTCTTATCGGGACCGGAATCATACTCCGATGACTCCTAAAAGAGAGCTCTGATGGAGTTCGTGACATGGTTGCTAGGTAAAAAGTTAAATCTTGGGGACAAAGAAATTGACTGGGGTTTAATTCCGTCTACTTCACGAGGTATTTATGTAGTTCCTCATATGAACTCTGATACCAAACAGCATGTGATATGTTGTTATGGGCCTTTGAGACAAAGGAAACAATCGCTTTATTGTTTTGTCTAGGACGTTCGCTCCTTAACAAAAGGCTTGTATGGTAATAATTACAAATCGCAAATTTTCAACATAGACGCGACATGTGGATCGATCAAAGCAACACCTAGAACAACGTATTCATTAGACAGTTGCAATCCGATAGGTGCGGCGGGCATTTTCTCTGCGGGTGTGATGTGCTACCCTCTCGGAACTGATCATCTATAACCCCCACATGTCTCTATCGAATCTCGACTTTTGTTTCTGTAAACTTCAAGCCCGACTGCTAATATATATAGCAGCTCCATGTTTCCCTATATCAATGCCCGTATCGCCGTTGCTCTGTTTTGGGTTCATCCTCTAAGACTCAGGCTGTTAGAAGATACTGCTTATAGATAATCAAGTATTGACTTATTGTTGGAGATAGTTCCGCGTACGTGCTCATGGAGCGAACGCCTCACTGAAACAGAAGATAAAGACCGGAAAATACGTACCACCTATTCTGATATGTGTACCACCAATAGTGTGCATCGTGTAAACACCATCCTCCAAGTCGGGAGTTTTTCCTCTCCGGATCCCGGAAACCCGAGATAGCCAGGAGCTTCTAGCTGCTAGCTTTTCCAGGGATTTTTTATATAGGGGGAAACAAATTGGAATGCCGATGGCTATCAAGGTTACTGCTAGTTCGGCCGTATGCCATATGACCAACTCGGGCGTATCCTCTAGTAAATTCGAATAAGTTTTCTCTTGTCTTCTTGATAAACTTTGATTCTCAGGCCGCCGCCTCAATTTTGATCCACATTTGCAAGGATTGCATGAAGGTTACTTACTCAAATAGTTCTGACTCCCCAATCGCCACAGCTCAACTGCTCTCTTAGCACCGATACCCGCAGCACTGTGATATTATAGATTTGATAAGTATGATGCCTATTCTGCCTTGCTATTATGAATTGAAACAATGGTGACTTACGCGACACCGAGGCTCAGACTCAATAGAACGACAAGCTTCTGCGGATGACGATACGACTTCCACTATCACAGCATATTCAGTCAACAGGTACTCATATTAAGAGGTGGGAGGACAAGGGAGACGGGAAACTTTTATATCACGGACCAATAAACACCAGGGATATATTGCGTAGCAAATATCCACGATCGCGCTCATTGCGCCTGCCACATATGCCACAGGCAGGAGGTCACCTGAACAATGTCCATCCACACGCGGGTCCCAGAGACGTGCTGCTGGCTGACACGGAAACCAGGATATAAACAACGCGGCGGTAACAAAGATGGTGAATAGGGTTACGGGCGTCCATAGAGCAATCATGTGCCGACGATCGACCAGTTGTCTTGCCAAATGGTTTAAAAAGAACGCTATAGAGAGTTTCGAGGCAACGTTTCCTATGATGAGAAAAGTCTGGCCGATTATCACGTCGAGTACTGCTTTAACGTGCTCCTCCGGCGGACGCAACTCGATTACCGAGATATCCTGTCCTAGGCCATGTTCTGCGGCATTCGTAATTAGGATGGCATAGAGGAAGAGGCACACCTATCAGAGAAACTTTTCGGTCAGATCACGGTCCTCGCTTCTCACTGACCCCTTCCTTTTCGTGTACTCGCCAAGGCATCATCATCAGTGTTCAACATGAAAGAAACTCACGAATGAAACGACATAGCAGAAGTCATCCTTCCTAAAGCCTTCCAGGATCTTGACGCGGATATAAATACGTAACGGGACAAATAAAGATGTTACGCCAGTAAAAATCCACACGGTCCTAAGCGCCGGATATGCGGCAGAGTCGATATGTCCACCCATTGCTGGAGCAGTAGTTCTTGGCCTAATTTCCCAAGGAATCCCGTGTTGTTGGAGTTGAATTCTTACGATGAATATGCAACGGTAAAGGCGAGAAGTGTAAATGGTGAAGAACATATATCGTCCTTTGAGCGCGTAGATGTTATGTTTGCTACATCTAGATAATCACCTATCCCTCGCGTTACGATACGTGTATAATAGGGACAGACGGCCAAGCGCCCAACTTGACCGCTTTCCATATTTTAGTCGTGTAACGGTATTGTGCTGCAGTTCTGTCCCTTGGCCTCATCCCATGACTTTCGGGACCGGGACCTCATCGCTAACGAACAAATCTATAGTTAGTTTTCAAAGCCTCAAGTACTCTACTCCTTTTCCACCAATGGCTAGCGGTTTCAAGGTAAGACCGATTGTTCTAGTGTTGCTGTGTGCAACATCAGAGAGGTTATTCGAGGCTACTATAATCTCAACAAACATCTAAAAACTTGGCGACGCGCTTTAGTATGCCCCATCAAATTCACCTTTGTTCACAGCGTTGTATTGAGCCCAATCTTTGACTGGGTTCGCTCGTATATTCCTTTCTACACCTTCGACCTTGCGTCGCAACTTGGTGATAAGCTAACCCCCCCTGCCACGGGCCGACGCCCTACGGGCCACCTAAACTGTACGTGATTCCCATACAAACCTTGAAAATTAAAACCCCACAAATAAAATCGGAGAAAAATCGGAAAAATAAGCGGGGCACTTTAAAAAATCAAATAAATTCTTTTTTATAAGATATATTTTTTTCGAATTAATTTGCTGAAGGGTTATTTTTTAAAAATTATTTTTTATTTTGAAGAAATTTTGTACTAACAGATTTTGTATGTAGATTGTTAGTAAATCTGTTAGCACTGTGGGTCATTTT